>VYXC01011827.1:2357573-2602867 GCA_013397175.1 Platysteira castanea | reverse complement strand
TTGCCTCGCCGGCGGGTCCCTGCCGAGCCCCCGCCCCGGAGCGGAGGGGAAGCCCGGGAGGGGTGATGAGGGGTGGGTCTGAGGGCTCCCCCCGGGCCAGCCCTGCCCCGCGCCTGTTTTGGGAAGGGCAGGGTCTCTGGACGGGGGTACCTGGGCCTGAGGCACCGGCCGGTGTGAGGGGATCGACCTGGAGACTGCCGGCGGGAGGTGGCGTGCCCGGGAGCTGGAGATGGAGCTGGAGCTGGCGCCGCTCCCCCGGTCCCGGACCCGGCCCTGGCCCTGCGCAGTTTCACGTGCCGGGAGCCGCCTGCTCGTCCCTCCACCTTTCCCTTCCAGGCCTTTGAAATCTTTTGTTCGGCCGCCGTGTCTTTCGCCTCCCGCGGTCTTGACAAACCTTCCCCGAGCCCGCGCTCCCCTCCTGAAAGCGAAGGAGGTTCTTCGTGCCTTCGGTGGGTTGTTGCTCTCGTCGCATCACACCCTTCTTTGTCTGCCAGGCTCTTCGGTTTCCATCCCAGCTGGTGAAAAATACTTGTCTTCACTGCTCTGTCCTTTCCTGGTGTCTCCCCTGTCCTACCTATTGTCTCCTGTGCGGTATCAGGATACAAAGGTGGGAGGGTCTGCGCTGCCAGTTTGCCGCCTATGAGAAGATGCTTCTTAGGAATGGTGTCTTCTCATGTTTTCGTGTGTGTGAGGCCAAATTCCGTGTAAAAACTCATACATCCTGCTGTGGGTCTCCTCGTTACTCTTCCGTAAAGATAACCAACTGTAATACTCGAAGACCCCACCCCCTTCCAAAAAAATAAAAGCCCCGCAAAAAAAAGCCTGTAGAAACTTGGGGGTGGTTAGGCAGCTGGTATCCTGTGTCTGTTTGTTATGCTGATCAGTATCAGCCCATCCTTACCTGCGAGTCCTTTCATTAGTTACATACGCATCTGTGTTTTCACACCTAGGTTGCATGATCCCTTGGGATTTTGTTCTAAGGAACATTTGGCGATGTGGGGCTGGGATCTCTTATGCCCTGTTATATTGTATGTAAACTTTGTGAAGTCTCATGTTGTTTTAGAACCACATCTATGAATGAGCAACAATTGTGGATCTGAAATACCCTTAGTGTCTCTTGAGTTAGGTTTCCTTTCAGGCTCTGTTGCTGTTCTTCTATGGGAGACTTTCCGCAGAAATAAGCACTTGTTCATCTCTTCTATTAAACAAGCCCTTCTGTTAAAACCAAGAACTACAACTCTTCTGTGAGTAATCATTGTGAAATAGTTAGCAAAAACCCCATTATCAATATGTTAATATGAAAGTGTTTCAGAACTTTTCTTCTGGGAAGGATCCTGCTATTGACAGATGGTGAAGTGAAATGCTGGACTGTGTGGGACCATTGGTTTGATAGAGTAATGCATATGAGGTTTTCAGCTTCTGTCGTAATGCAAGTTTTAATCCAGAAGAAGTACAAGGTGGACTTTTTAGAGGCTTCACAGATCTGTAAAGGTGAATTGATACACTGGGAATTAAAGTATTCTTTCACATAAAGGAGGGGGTCCTAGGACAGGAACAGGAAGGAGAGAAGGAAGGGAGTGCTGATTTTGAACAGTGTTTTGTAGAGGGAGTGATTTTTAGCAGCAGCTGCATTTCTGCTGCTTAAGTGTCAGTTGCTTGACAAATCAGTTATTTCAAACTAAATTCTGTTAAAACGGTTTAAGAATGCCAAAAAGTCATGAGGAATCATGTTAACATGAAATCCCTTGGCCTTGGTAGTTACAGAGCATTCCTGCAGGTCACTGTTGCAGTGTGCTGTGCTGCAAGGCGTCTCGACTTGAGGACAGGATGCTGTGCTGAGACTGGAGCACCACCTGCTCTTTATGAAAACCAGCGTGTGGTACTGTATAAGAGTAGAGATGTTCCTCTTCAGTAGTTCGTGAAACATGCTTCCTGTTTGCTTGAACCATATGCTTTGCTTCATTGTGGTGTGTTTGGTTAGAATAAAGTGAGTTGTCTCGTGTGTTTGTAGTCCTAATAGTGACTCTCTTTCTTCAGTGGTGGCTGTACTTCACAGGGAAGTGCAAAGGCTGCTCTGTTGTTTGTACTGTTCAGCTAGTATGAAGAAGGAAAGTGATGTGCTAGTTTCTTTCTGCAACAGTCAGATTAATAACTTTCTGAAACAAAAATTTTACCAAATAAAGTAATACTTAAATGTAATTATCAAGATTATCTTTCCAAATTCAGCATAAACCTGTTGATTTTGTTTTTTGATAATGCAGAAGGGCTCTGCATTAAGTGTCAGAATTATGCTGCAGACAGGCAGACTTATGGGATACAAGAAGCTTAGTGTTTTCTTACACTTGCTCAGTTTTTCAAGTTACTGCAAGCTAGTGTAAAAGCAGTGCTTGGGAAGTTACAGTGAGGTGAGAAATACTGCTCTGAGGCTCTTAGTTGAACTCGGAGGGTGAAATCCCAGTTCCGCTTGCTTGATTTAATTTACTTAGTACCTGATAAACAAAACTTTGATCCTGCAGATGCTTATTGTGTTTGTGAAGCTCAAATATTTGTTTGTCTGTGGAGGCTGATTTGACACGCTTAACCTTCAGAATACAGGTTTTCCATACACTGAGAAAAGGAGGGCTTTCCGTGGGTTCAACAACCAGCCAGCCAGTACATTATCTATAAATTTGTGTTACTACTCAAGCTTTATTGCTTTGTCATCCTACCAGGTAGGAATATATTTCAAAGTTTTGACATAACTGAGGGTGTACACTGCACTTTGAGAGGTGACTTATGTTTGCTTTCAAAGTATATCGGGTATCAAAAAAACTCATAAGCCATGTTTGCAAAAATGGCATTTAGAGCTAAATTGAACTGTATTGGGCAAAGCTGATACCTGTAATGCTCAATAGCAAACTTTAACTCAGGTATAGAAAAGCAATCATTCAAGTGTCAAGTTAGAAGCTGTAGATTGTTCTCGTTCCTCTTGCGTTTTTGTGCAGTGTTGTGCAGTTGTTGAATAAAAAGAAAGCAAATCCATGAATTCTGAAAGTTAAACTATTCAAGGTAGAGATGAAAAATATCGGAAGTGTACCTTATGATTGAGGTATTTGCTCTTAAATCTGTTTACCTTCATATATTGATGCCTGTGTACCAGGTTCTTCTTGATGAGATGCTGCTTTAACTACAAAAATGCTAAGTGAGATGAAGCCCGTAAAAGTTTGTTTTTTCCTGAAATGCTGTGGTACACTGCTCTGAAACTCCAGTTTAGGTGAAGGATCACTAATCACAAAATTCTGTTTTGGTTTTTTTTGGTTTTTCTTTTTCTTTTTTTTTTTTTTTTTTCTTTTTGTTTTTTTGGTGGGGAGTGTGTGGAAGGGAAGGTATGGGATGGGGGGAAAAAAAAGGAGTAACTTACCTTGTGAAGATCTATAGTGTTATGCCTTGGTCTCCTGTGTCAAAGCCCTCTCACCTCTGCATAGCTGACTGTGAAAGGCTAAATGTCTTCTGGGGTTTTTTTGTTATGCAGTCATAGTTTCTAGGTACATTAACTGTTTCCCAGAACAGATAAATTTTTGCTTTAAGGAGTTTTGAATTAGTCTGTCTTACACCTAATTAGTAATTGACATCTTAGTTTTTCTTAGAGTGTAGGTGAAATTTGGATTGCCCAACAGCCCAGGGATTCATTCCTTTTCTGTTACAAGCCTTACCTGCATATGTGCCTAGAGGTCATCTTTTAGGCTCACATAAGTCTACATTTCAGCTTAGTTTTGTTGAAAGGTATGAAACTGATCAAAACTGGCTGATTTTTTTGCTTTAGTTTTGCACCTATATAACTATTTCTGTCAAAACTCACAGGATGCAGTGTCACTGTATTTGGTAAAGCTTTATTTTTTCTTTCAATGCATCATAGTTTTAATTAAGTGTTTCATAATTCAATTCCCATTTTCTCTGAATCTTAAATGTGTGACAGGAAGATGTCTTAGGGCTAATAATGATGGGCATTTGAAAGGATTTTGTATGGGATTTTTCTGTATGACTGCTAGACTATGCTTGAGCCAGTGCATTTATTTCCAGAAATCAGATATGAGTAGTATGGATCTGAGTAGGAACAACTGCATGAAGATATTAGAGTGACCACTTATCTTAAAAGTCCTTGAACAGTGAGAGCACTGACTTCTTTATTGCCCATTTATATCTTTCTCTTAGCTAAGACGGATCTTGTTCAATTGGCAGTTAAACAAATGTTTGCAGTGTCATAGTGAACGCTCTGAATGCCTCTATGGTTGCTATTTTCATTACTGCCAGCGTTAGACTTCATTCTTTTAGAATTCATGCCAAGAATAAATGTCCCAACTAGTTCCTTGTTACACTTAGAGGAGGAATGGTCTCCTGTGGTGATGAAAAGGAGCTGCTGCTGTTCAATGAGGGAGGGATATGGTGGGAATGGAATTATGTGGTATTGCTCTACAGATTCTGTTCAGAATTAGACTAATGAGATGTGTGTTTTATTTTTTACTTTTTTGGTAGAAGCTACTTTAAAGTTACTCTTCTTTTTAAAAACTCAATCATTTCTTTCATGAATCTTGTAACAGTTAAGAACCAATTCTTTGTGCTCTGTTGTCCATCATATGTTCTTCTTAAAATTTGCATCTAATCTTTTTTAAACTGTAGACAAGATAATTAAATTAAGAAATCCTATTTCTTAACAAGACACCTAAAGTCTTACTGTTAGTTCTCTTGTTCCCAGGCTAAGAACTTATATGTGCTGAGAAGATAAGTTTCTTTAGGTGATGGACAACTTGGAGTAACCTGAACTCTGTTTATCTTGTTGTACTCGGTAATTACCAGCCCTTCGATTAGAATGT
Source organism: Platysteira castanea (assembly GCA_013397175.1). Classification (NCBI taxonomy): domain Eukaryota; kingdom Metazoa; phylum Chordata; class Aves; order Passeriformes; genus Platysteira; species Platysteira castanea. Next base: position 2,598,017 of record VYXC01011827.1, on the reverse strand, counting down.
GTTGAGAGAACCTGGTTCTACCACGTGTTCGTTTAGGGGGATCAGATTGCCCGATGATAACTTGGGAGCTTTTGACTTGTGAACAAGCAGTTCTCCTCAGTCAAGAAAATAAACTTTTTAAAAGAAGAAGGAAAAAAAAGGTGGGGGAGAAACAAAGCAAGCCTTGATTCTGCAGTCAGATCCTTAAGGCGGATCCTGTTAACTCAGCAGCCTTCTGTGAGGATATAAAGGTCTATTCATGTAGATAGCATCGAAGGTTTCTGACCATTATTTGGAGGCAAATATCGGGAAAAATTAGGCAAAAGTGCACATCTCTATGGGGAAGTGACTGCCTTAGCACCCGCAAAAAAAGATGATTCCTGTAGGAAACTAGTAGCTGTTGAGACCCTGAACTAGCAGTCTGCTATCTGACATGGACTGTTACTTTCCCAGATTGCTATGGCTGTTCCATTCACTGAAATGGGTTGTGAAATAAGATTATTGAAATTAAGTATATTTGGTTTTATATATTTCATATCCTCCATTTCATTTTTTGTCAGCTAGTTTGTTTCTCAGTTGCCATACCTGATATTTTTCTCTAATCAGCTGGGCCATCCCGAGGTCAAACTATTATGTGATGATTTGTTTTCTTGCTCCTGCCAACTTTTTACTTTGTTCTTACCTCTATTCCTTACTCCTATTTCTGGAAATTGAGTGGGAGACTCGTTGCCTTAGTTACAGTGACTAACTGTTTCAAAGTTATTTATAATGTTTGTGTTTAAATAACCTGTATCTCAATACAAATCACAGAACATTTCACATCAATAAAAAAGTAAACAAAGCACTACATCACTAAGTGCTGGGAGCATGCTTACAGTGCTGGTTTTTGGGGGTTTTGTTTTCCTTTCATTGTTGGGGGTGGAGGACAAGTTCTAATCTGGCATTTGAAGATTCATCTGAAATAAGGTGTCTTGGTGTTATCCTTTGTGCAAATGAGAAAAGAATCTTAATATTTAAGATCCAAAATATCAGGGAATGTTATTCTTTGCTTAGTAAAGACATGAGCACTCTCCCCAAGGGTTGGCACTATAGCAGTTTAACTCTGTTAATTCAGTTGTGATTCTGGTGTTGATAAATTATACAGCACTGACCCATTTCAGCACAGAAACCAGAGCTAATGTAAGAGTGGTGGGATTGAGTAGCTGGGAGAGAAGGGAAGATGAGACTTGTAGCCAGCCGTGTGGGTGCTCAGAGATAAAGAGGAAGCACCAGCAGTGATATGCAAATAAAAGAGGGACAAAATAGTTTGTAGCATTCTTGTAGATTGAGGAACTACTTGTTAGCTGAAGCACCTGAAGACTTATGTTCTAAAATAATAAGATGCTCTTTACTGTGAATTGAATATAATCTGAGATTTTCGTTGTTTATCTCTAAGGTATGTATGTGAATTGAGTGAACAGTACTATGTAAGTAGATTGTTTTTTACATTAAGAAAGTCTACCTATTTAGGACAGCCTTAGCACAAATATTTTTCTCAGTAAATTACTGAAATTGTATATAAACTGGAGAAGAGTGAAGCAGAGGTCTGCCTATTCTAACACTAGGGAGCACGAGCAAAGACAGCATGACAAAATGAAAATGAAATTACAGTAGTTAAAGCATTGAGACCAAAATGAGCCTTTTTTAGAGCTTACAAAATTTTTAGCAATCATGAAGAATCCATGTTTCTTTTCAAGATTTTGCTGTTTGTCCTCCTTTTTGAATGTATTTTGATAGCTCCATCTATGCTGGTCCTCTTGACAAAGGAGGAAGTTGAACCTTCTATTCAGAAGCTGGTCATCAAGCAGCAGGCAGCATAATAGACCAGGGATCCTCCCAGCTCATAGCTGAAGGAACTACTTGTGTCATTGGGAACTCACCTGGGGGCAGTAGAAAACGTTCTCAGGAAGTTCTGTAGTTATTTATATACTGACATATAAATTTATTAATCTGTCACTAATAGGTAAGTAATTTAAATCCATCGCTGCAGACTGAGTTTTGTACAGTGTTAGGAGTAATTGGTATTCTCTCCTTCCCTGTCCCATCTTCAGGTCATCCGCTTCTTCTGTCAGTTGCTCGTGTGAGTGGGCAGGTAATCTATGCAAGTCCTTTTTTTCATCCCAAGTACTTGATGTGTCTTTTCTGCCTCAGATCTCTGTGTAGTGTCTGCTAACATTTCATTCACTCACCAGTGTGTCCCCACCAAGTATTGTTGGTAGGTTAAAATGAAGGACGTAAAATCAGGAGAAGAAGAAAAACAAAATGCTAGCATTGTTTTTCTGGTTACATTATTACTCATTGTTTCGAATTAGTGCAATGTCCCAAGTCATGGTGGAAGGATGCTTCGGAAATAGCATGTTAATGGAATTCCCTACCCCTTTCCTCTGTCCCTTTGTAACTGCAGAGTTTTGTTCAGTTCTTGCTGTGTTTGCTAAACCATGAGGATCGGTAGAAAGAGGTCTTACCCTTAATACTGTGTTGTAGTGCAGTCTCTGCCAAATCAGAACCCTATATTGATACTGCCTGATGGCTTTTATTTCCTTTGCTCCTGTCTCAGTTCCAGGAGCCCTGTTTTGTTTTATAGCTCTGCTGTATTTTGCTTTTTTTTTTTTTTTTTAAACAGTGCTTTTTCATTCTGGGACATAATTTTCAGTATTAAGGAGTACTTGTAGAAGAACACTTTCTCTCGTTTCTGCCACATGCAAGGTTGCAAAGGCCATTACTGACCTGCAGCAGTACTGATCCTGTAGTACTGATCCAGCTCATTTATTTCTTCCACTCCTACCCCGTGATATTGTTTGCGGTTTCTTTCCATCCACAAGCACATGGACGTTTAGTTTACTATCCAACACTACCTAGATCACAGAATGGTAAATCTATTAAAATAGAACCTTTCAAGTAACAAATAAGTAACATTTTAGGGCTTGTCCATAGACATTTCTCTATTCTTTTTACCATAAATTTAGCAAATTATATTACTGCAATCGGGGCGGTAAATAGTCAAGTTAATCTACTCCAGAAGAAACAGAGCTCAAGAGAGGAGTTCTTTGAATGTTTTCATAATGAGAGTGAAAAAGAGGTGAAGAGAGGATTTATAAAACACCAGAGAGAACCAGGAGGACAAAAATGGTTAGGATATCACTGCTTGTCAGCATCGGTGAACACCAATACTCTTCTGATGAACTTCAAGTTTCGTAGTCAAGGATCATCCAAAAACCAACAGGTATCCAGCTACCCTGTGGGGCTCTGTTTGCAATGACTTCAAGATATTGATTCCTTTTTCTACTTACTGCACCTTTTTACAGCACAGGAAGGGGACTTTCACAGCATCTATAATCTAAAATTAATGCTGTGAATAATATACAGAAGAGGATGTCTCCTGCTGTTTTTCTACATCTAGAGATGTAAAAAATGTTTTTGGATCAAGTATATCAAATTTGTTATTTTGGAGGGGCAAATATAGCTGCATGCAGACACATCTTTTGTCTCTAAAAGGCCTTTGACTCTGCACATCAGGAAATTGCTTCCTTATTTTTTTAAAAAACTCAACATCTAGCAAGCCAGAATTATTTTAAAAATGTGATCTTTTTCATAGCTTGCATGTAGACAGATTATTTATGCGGTTTTTATACCTGAAGGTTGATAAAATTTCTGTAATACTCTGCATGTGTTAAAATTGTTTTAGTAATCATTTAAGTATTAAGCTTACTGCATACATAATCCAAGAATAATTACTCGAAGTGCCATGGCTCATGAGTCTGTGTCCACAAGTATTAGAAGAATTTTGCAGGAAATTTGCTGTGACTGTTAAAAGACTGTTGACTGTATCTTTGCATGCTAACCTTAACAATAAGGTCATCTGGAGGCTCTCTTTTGCTGTTGCAATGGCTGTACAAATTACCCCACACATTTAGGGTATCACACTGGTTTCCTGTCTCAACATCCCACCCCTTAGATGGGGAGCAGCAAGATATGTTTCCTTCTATAAAGCTCTCTGCTGGAACTTACATAAGCCAAGGAAACAGTATCTGAACGACAGGAGGAACAATGCCAGCGGTGCTGTGGGGACTGTCAGAGGAGTTCAGCTCCTCTTCCCTGGAAGTTTGCCACGCTGGTATTAGCAGTGCTCTCCTCCTTCATGTTGACTGGAGGTGTTGCAGTCATTTGGGAACTGTCATTGTGGAGTAAGTTCTTTAGAAAATTAGCCATTTGCTTCTGGAATGGCTACAAGCACAAATAAAACTTGTAGGCCTGAAGCTTGATCTGGTGGCAGCAGTCAGCCATAGTGAGCTGAACCCAAAGACAGGATGAATGTGCCTGCAGAAAAGATCTCAGAAGCGTCTGCTGGAGTTCAGCCTTCCTTGTTGTGGCAACCCTTATTAGCTCTACTGACATACAAGTGTTTTGGGTGCATTCAGAAAAGCCATGTTGTTTTTTTTTTTTCTTACATGTTTATAGTCATACATATATGACTGTAGTACCCACTAATGCTTCCTTTATGATGCCTGACACAGCTTGTTTTTGGGAAAGGTAACCTGTAAAAGTAGGATGGATAATTAAGAGAAGACAAGGAATTGCTGGAATTACATCATTTGACCTCAAGGTTTCGTGACCTGCTCTTGTGTGGAGTGCAGTGACATGTAGCCTGCCTGGGAAGTGCTGTATTGTCATGGGATGCTTGTTCAGAATGCCAAGTTCTTACTTTTCACTGTGGCATGGCTGCAGAAGTGAGGTGGCAGTTCCTTTGGTGTATATTTGCACTGTCTTGATTTTGTCACTAGATAAGAAACAATGAAAATTACCTGTAACAAGCAAGGTTAAAAACTGACAGAAACATTAGGATATGTTTTTCTTGTAATTCTGTTTTTCTTTTCAGCCGATAGTTGACAGCCAAAACTATGCTAATTATGTGACTTGGAAATTATCTACCACAGTGAAGGCCAACATTTTTAGCTGACAGATAGGAGAAGGAAATACAGATACATGGACTATGAATGCAAATATATTTCTCTTGTAGGGCAGGACTGTGTGTGTGAGAAATGGACTACACTGTCTGAATCAACCCTGTTCTTTTAAGCCAGTGGTGTAGGTAAATTTTTATGAAAGCTTAGAGTTCAGTAATTTTAGGATGAAGTTTAATGATGTGCTTCTCCTTGAGTTGTTTTGGGGTTTTTTTTCATTTGCAAGGTTTCTAACAATAATGGTTGAAACTCACTGGCTTCTAATCTCGTGGCTAAGGGCATGGTTTGATATTAGGTGGTAGCTGAGCTTAAGCAGTCTCTTATTCTTTTCTTCTGCAAAGTGGTGAAAAGGGAGGGGAGAGGCAATTATTTGGGTTAGCATAGGACTGTGAAGTTGTTCCTTGGAAGTTTTCCTAAGTAGGAAGTAGAAAGGAGTGTTTTGGATCAGATATACTTACTCTAATGTCTGTATTTGTGTCAGAAGTCCTGTAATCACAGATGATGTGTCTTGTGTGTGTCCTTTGGTTTGGGGGCTGGAGGTGAGTGGAGAAACATGCATGTGGTCTGCCTTAGACCTTTCTCTTTGAGTGACTTTCATGCTGTTGGTCTTAACCTTCTTAGAATGTGTTTTGAAGTTCAGAAACAGGCCTGATTTTCTTGTCTGGTTCCTGATTGTTCTGGGATTTGAGTGTGGCTGTGAATTCCTGTTTAACTGTGAAAGAACCTAGGGTCTTAAGAAGTCTGCTTCTATTTATAACACACCATGTTGACTTATATTGACTGAAAACTCCAAAAGAGGAAAAGTTCCTCTGTAGCATACTAGTTTACCATGTGCACTGCATTTCACGATCCTCAGCTTTTTCCCATCTGACAACAGCATGTCAGTTTTCCTGCAGCATTTTCAAGTTGTTTTTTCCCCTCTTAGGCTGATCGCATGCTCTACCACTCAGTTTTACAACTGAAGCTCTGAAAATGACACCAAAAAGACTTTCTCTTGCCTTCCATCTCTTCTCTAGAGGTTACAGTGAAAGTATAAGACCATGTTCAGGTAGTCCAGTTACCTGAAAACCGTATGCCAAAAGTAGCCTGAGCCTGCTGCAGCTTTTTTCCTCATAGAAACGTGTGTGGATAGAAGGCCCTTCAACATCTGTGCTTCTTATGTGTGCAGCTTTAATTCCTGGACACCATCCAGTGATGGCTTGGAGTCATGCCTGTTGTGACTAGTGATCCCTCTATCTCCCTGCACAGAGATATATGCTTGGGGTAGGGAAATACCTAGTCAGAAACCATGCTCATAGAAAAATGCCCCAGTTGAAATAAATTCTACAAATAGTAATTTATGAAGCATGTCAGTCTAAGAGTAAACTGCAGCCTTCTGTAATAGAAGAAAATTTTTCATCTCAGCTCAACAGGAAATGGAAACAAAAAATAGTAGTTGGTGTTTTATATTCCACATATCACCTTGTATAGTTGTATGGATACCACAACAGAAGCACATTGGTTGGGCAAATATTTTTATCAGCAGCTAAAGAAGATAACATTTTGAATTGCCATTAATGAAAACATTATCAAGGTGGACTGTTCCTTACTTTATTCTGTTTCTCAGTTTGATTGTGCTGCAAAAACATATAATTCAACAGGTTATGGATGAGGCTATTCATTCATCTGACTGGCTTAATTTTCTGGAATAATCAATGGTAAAACAACAAAGCTTCATTTAGAAAAAACCCCCAAATTTGGCATGTCTTTTGACTATGAGAATGCACTGGGAATAATTACCTTGGCAAATAAGGGTTTAATAAAATTGTTCTTAACAGTTTCCAAACAAGTAGTTGCCTATGTATCACCTGTATGTTTGTGAGGACTCAGGTTACAGCCCCTACTTCAGGGTGGTTCTTGAAGCTGGTCATCAGCAACATTTAAATTTTTATTTTAATTTTAGCCTGAAAGTCTTAGGCAGCCATTCAGGGGCTGCTTTCTGAGCAGGTCAGCTGTCTGTGCTGTGGGCTGGAGGGTGGTATTATGCTGCTTCTAGTAGGTGTCAAAACCCACATGGGTGACATAAAAATGTAAAATATTAAACAAATGAACACTGGAATGGGGGAGGTTAGGGAGAGGGAATGAGAATGACAAACATTAAATAAAGAACTATTTTGCACAGTGTTAATAAGAAACATAGTTTGATATTTAAAACAGCTTACCTAAGTATCAGATTATAGATTTTCTTTGTAAGGGGACAGAATATGAGAGGATAGCAGAATCTTCTTTGCTATGCTGAAATAAATCAAGTTATTAAAAGTATGCAAAGTTTTGAGATTATCTGTAGTATGTAGCTATTAGTGTTTAAAAATCAGAGTCAATGCTGCAAATTAAATTACATTTATGGCAATTTTCTCATTATTTTGTACTTTATGTTCCTTGTTTTACAGGAGATACAGAGTACTTTTTGTTGTGCTTTTTGTATTATGTTGTACAAAGGTTCTCAGTGATAAGACTAGACAAAAGGTTAATCTATTTTCAGTGTGGTTTATTGGCATGGATTGTGGGAACTTTGAGGGAATGTTCAAGCTTGAGTACGTAGAGAACAGGACAGGGAAATTTTTGATTTAAAAATTACGTTAGGAAAATATATGAATATAGCTTGCTAAGACTTAAGTATAGCATCTAATTGCTTTCAAAGAATTATAAAAAATAACACTTAAGAAGTATATATTTGTTGCCAAAGGATTGAATTCAAACTGCTTCAGGGACGGAAGTCATGAGCTAAGCACTTGGAACGAGTTTGTGAAAGCTCACTGTTTGAAAGTGGCATTAGACGGTAGCCTCTTCTGGAACAAATGGTATTTTCTCTACAATTACTCCTCTTAATTGGTCTGTTCAGTGTTGAAAACCAGAAGAAGCTGGGAAAAAGGAAAGCTTCTCATATGAATTGAAGTCTGACAGAACTGTGCTAATCCTAAAATTTTGACAGACTTTGTGGCCAACCCCAAGTCACTGATTCAGCTCATTAACTGTCGTATGAAGGAAATACTGTGGACTTCTTAACTTGAGACATTTTTGGAAAATTTTGATTAGTGGCACATGTAATTAAAACAACCTAATTTTTTTTTTTATTTCTGTCTTTGTTAATTGCTCTGATAAAATCACAAATTAAAAAGTACAGCAAAAGTAATAAAAGTAAAGTAATTAGTGCATTAAAGTAATTAATGCAGTGTAAAGGTTATCATGTGCTATTTTAGTGCATCCAAAAAGCAAAAATAGAACCCAGGATAAGTCACTTTAGTTTGCCCAGGTCTGCCCTTCTTCTCAACTCAGGTAGAGATTAGTTGAAAAAGTGTTAGTAAAGCAATCAGCTGTCTTTTTGACCTGGTGATCTTATTTAGCTTGCTTGTCTTCTCCCTGTGAAGGGATTTAAGCAGTCAGGACTGAGAGAAATTGCTTCAATATTTTGTTGCTGTTGTGGAGAGATGCTAGAATAATCATTTTATAGGGGGTTTGTTTTGTATCTGGTTGTGGTTGTGCTGGATTACACCCTGTTTAGTGCACATCATTTTGCTGTTCGGTGTTTGGAAGGTTGTCTTCATATCACTAGGGTTGGAAATGACCTCCAGAGATCATCAGTCCAGCCCCTCCCAAGGCAGGGTCACACCGAGCAGGTGACACAGAAACATACTCTGTGTCATAGAAAACATAGGTGAATTTTAAATGTCTCCATAGAGGGAGACTCCACAACCCCTCTGAGCAGCCTGTTCCAGTGCTCTGCCACATCAATGAAAAAAAGTTGTTCCTTGTGTTGAGGTGAAACTTCTTGTGGTTTAGTTTATGGACATTGCTCCTTGTCCTGTCACTGGGCACCACTGAAAAGAGTCTGGCACCATCCTCCTGGCACCCACCTTTGAGATATTTATAACCATTGAGATCCACTCTCCATCTTCTCTAACCTAACAGGCCCAGCTCCCACAGTCTCTCCTCATAAGAGAGATGGGTTCTCACAATCTTTTCCCATCTGGCCCCTATCTTCACCCTGAAGAAGTGAAAAATTTTAAATTGTCATGTAGAACAATTCTTGGGTTCCTGTCTGTCAAGAAAACATCTGACTTGTTTTATTTGTTTTTAAGAGCATTGCACCTAGGTAATTGTAGGTAGCGAGTGTACTTTGGAAGTGAATTCTGTTTAGTCACTGTAATGGCACTTTAACTGAGCAAGGTCTTAGTTCGGTTTATGTGATCTGCTTTAGATTGATGGCATTACTTGGTTGGGATTAATTTTCCTGGGAATGTCTGTGTCCACTGTGCAAGTGGAAGTAGGTGTAACAGATAACCTGTCTTTTTTCTCATCCCCTGATGTGTTCCACTGTCTGTGAAATGTAACGATATTTTTTTAAAAATATTTACTCTTTTTTTTTTTCTGTAATGACCACATCTTGCTGAACTTCAAAATTGTGCTCTTACATACAGCAGTCCTCAGGTCACATAGAGAAGGGGACTGACTTCTGGCAGTCAGAGGTATCTGATTTCCTTCCCTTTGCAGGCTGTATTGATGTAGTGGAATCTGCTGTGGCACTTGTGCATGGCAGGTAAGAATGCCAGTTTTCCTTGTGTGTTTATGTGGAAGGGGCACTCATGATTTAAGCTTTAAGCAATTGACAGAGTGCACATAAAGGAGATATTTGGCCACGTGTCCTGTCCAAGCAACTGGATTCTTCCCTGGAGTAAGAAAAGTGCGTGGTAGTACCCTCTGTGTTTCCTGTGGAATTACAGTGAATTGGAAATGTGGCTCTTGTTTTTCACTCAAATATTTGACTTGCCATTGACTGATTTGGGCCTCTTGTAAGGTGAAGTGCTGCTACATCCATATATGAAAATGTGTCTCTGAGTCTACTGGCCAGTTCTCTTTTAGTGTTTTGCATTTTGGGTAATGAAAGCTGCATATCATTGAGCTGTGTTAAAACCACAAAGCTTTGTTTGGACACACGTTATGTGGAATGCCTCTGTTCCAAGTGAGTTCTGACTCTTCTGTCCCATCTTAAAAACATGTTTTTGTCCTGTAACAATAGCCTCAAGGCTGATAAGACAACTTTCAGATTGGAAAGCATTACTCTTTTCTGGTCTTACGTACAGTGTTTCTGAAGAGTAGCTGTTGGTTCTGAAGAAGTCTCTCCTGGTTGTGAAGTTTCTTAATGGGTTGATTTATAGATGAACTGCTGTGACTCATAGCATGCTACCTTATTTTTATCCAGATAATTACCTTGCTAAAAGATGTGTGAAATGTAGAGATTTCTTCCCTCAGCTTAAGGAGCAATGCTATTGTCTGTCTATCCTTTTGATGTTATGTTCGATCAGAATTCATATTCTGCTTGCTTTGCTTTCTTCACAAATTTTTAAATGGAAATTAGCTCTGAAGTGCTTAAAAAATTGTAAAAGTGAAAATGAAGACCATAATGGTGTCTGAGCTGCAGTACATCGTTTGTTTGTGGGGGTTTTTTAAGGTGTGCCATTTCCAAGCATATAAGAATTTTCAGTGTTGTCATGGCTTTTTGTATAAGTAGTTATTATTTGGAATTATACATGTGCACATGCTGTAATAACATGTAGATAAAGGTTTCTGGATTTATTAGAAGATCTTACTCCTCTTCTGCTTTGATCATTTTTCATTTTTAACAGTGGTGCGAACATCAGAGGATCAACATGTGTTTTCACTTATGTCATTTGGGATGCTTCATAGGTTCACAAGTCTTCAGGCTTGTCAGTTCATTATTTCACCTCTTGTTTTATGCCACAGAACTGTTCAAGCTCAAGGCTTTTATCTGAATAGCAAATCACAGAGCAGGATTCAACATCAGGAGAACTATTAAATCTGGTTTTTAATTTACTTTTATTTAAAAATGGTCTAATACTTTTGCCATGATCTCTGACAGTTCTGCTGATTCATAATGAAACAGCTTGAATTACTGCTTTGTTTGCCTGTGAAGCTCCTCCGCGTGGTTGTCCTTGGTAAATAGTAGTCTATGAGGGAATAGTATGGGATAGCATCCTCCTACCCCTCAAATCCACCTCCCTCCCCTCAAATCAGCTCAGCTCACAGCTGCATGTATATGTTAATGGTATTGATTTTATGTTAGTGTACCTACTTGTGAACTGTGATTACTGAGGGCAGACATCCTTGTGAATATCTGCTGCTGCTAAACCTGCTGGGAGTTGTAAATGCTGTTAATATAACCTCTAGAATGCTCTGAAATAATATGCCTGATTTTAACCAACAAAAACATTAGAGGATCAAGTAAATAAACCAACATAAGTGCATCAGTGATTTTTTTTTTTAAGATTGTAAACAGTTTTCTCATATAATTAAAAGATGAAGGCATGAAAACAAGGAGAAAGTGAGATACCATTTTAAATTAATTGTACATTTCATGCTCCTCAAAGCTTGGTATAAATATAAACAAATCATCACAAGGATTTTGGAACAGCAGATGGATGGATGTCTATTCTCCTCCTTCCAGCCCGCGAGATATCCAGGAATATCTTGGGAAGAACTTGTTGTCCTTCCTGTAAGTATTCTAGTTTATATGTAACCATGATAAAGAAACCAATAAACACAAATGTGTTTGTGCTACATTGAAACAGTCTTTAGCATCATTTGGTACCACTGACTCTCATCAGATGTAAAGGATGGAGGGTTCAGTGCTACGCATGTTGAATCACGTATCCTGAGGTCCAAAGTACAGCTTAGTTTTGTATTTTAAAATATATTGCTTTTATTATAACTCAAATAATGTTGGTAAGCTTAACCTTCCACGTAGTTTGACTTTACAGGACTTTTGAAAAGAAAACTGAAGAAACCTGAACTTGGCACATTTTTCCAGTATTAGTGCTTTGTTTCATGATAAGCCTTGGGTATGACTTCCATAAGTTTGAGTCCCCCACCCACAGAGCTGTTTTGGGAATAGCAGCTTTCTATGGCATGTTGCTCCAGACGCTGGTGGTGGCTTTGTCCGCCCTCGCTCAGATACTGCTACGATATCATCTTTTTGGATGAGACTTCCCCCACCTTTGCTGGGATTAGTCTCACACTGCATCTTTGTGATCTCGTTGTTCCAATGTGGTTATTGCTTTTATTCTGCTCAGCACAACTTGCTTCAGAAGGCTGCTTGCCAGTGTTTATTCTGTTGTTTTCGTGTTGTTTTTTCTCAGTCAATGCATTTTGTCTTGTCTCTATAACAAATGGTTATCGTAAATAGCTTCTCTCTGAATTATTGATGATACACAATGACTTCTTGCTCCAGTCTATTTATACTTTGAGCATATCTGCATTTTTCTGTGAGATAGAAAGATTCATGTGAAATACAGCGTTAATCAAGCACTGCATTATTGTTTTATGTGAGTTTGTAGGCACCTCTGTGCTATAGATTTCTGTGCAGAATTCTACAAATAATTATAAATTCACAGAATAAGGTGTTCAGTGTCTGTCACTGTAGGTAGTTCTTAGTTTAACTGCTAATACTTCCTCTATTTCCCAGCTTAACTGCATCCATAGCATAGCATTAAGAGCAGAGCATCACATTGCTTTGTGTTCTCCCTGCTATCTTGCCAGACTATCCTTTGAATGTGAGTACAGATGGTATGACTCATTTACACTTGTCCTGAGCAGGCGACGTACTTAACACCAAGTATGTGCCTCCAGCTTTTGATTCCTGTGAAAAAGAGTGTTTCCCTCCCCACCCCAAGGAGAGTTGTTTTGCTATGATTTAATCAGATTTTACTTCACCTTCCTTTTAAAATTGGGGAAGCAGTCTCTTTTTTGTTTCCCCTGACTAAAATGCAATTGACACTATTTTTAAAAGATGCCAGACCTCTGCTGATTTTGCTGAGGCTACTTTTAAATAGGAAAAATGAAGATGAACAAATGAATGGCTCCATTGTTTGGAGGTAGAAAATATACTGAGGTACTGCAGACCTACTCTGCTACTTTTTCAGTACCTTTGGAATATAGGTAACTTTTTTCCTAGTGTATGAGGAAGTTAGTGTATTCTGCAACTTGGGACGGGTAAATGGGCAGAGATTTTTCTTTCTGAAACAGAAAGTGGGTCTGATAGTGCTTCATTGTTGAATAGACCTTGTCTGGCAGTCTCGAGTATGCTGAATGGTTTATCTTCCGTCTCTAGGTGCAGGGATAAAAAAGAAATCTTATTTGTGTGTGGTGGTCGTGGTGGAATATTATTTCTTTTTACATAGAATCATTCACCCCTCTTTTCTCCATGCCTCAGCTGAAGATCTGCTCTTACAGAGCAGGTAATGTTGAGGAGCATGCAGTGTGTTGAAGGCATGTTTGGCAGTAAACAGCACCAAAGTGGAGCTGAGAGTTTGGCATAAAGTGCAGGTTGATATGTCATCATGTGCCTTATTTGTTTAGCATTTCCCTTTTCATTTCAGTCAGACCCGAAATCAAGCTCCATGTCGTGATATAGAATGCTTTTTTTTCTTTTTTTAAGACAGTAAAGTTTACTGAAAAAAAGGAGCAGGAGCACATTTTTCCACCTTCTTTTTAATATTAGTAATTTAAATGGGCAGAACTTTGAAGTTGTTTTTCATTGTTCCATGGCTATGTCTTTCTACTTATAAAAATAGTATAGCAGCTCTGTTTTTCAACAAAAACTTTGTTTTCTTGCAGCTCTTTCACATATATGCTTTTTCTCAATAAAAATGTTTAGGACCAGCCTTCCCTTAAACCTGTGTAGGTGTTCATAATCGCGGGAGAACTGCATGTCTGCTCCCACCTGGAAGCTGAACACTCTTGTTTAAGGCTTGTACTCCCTCTGATGGCAAACTGCTGTGCTTCTCTTGCTTTCTGTGTTCACTTTCATCTCTCTCCCTTGGTCTCCATTTTATCTTCTTGCTGTGATGCTGGATTAGGCTGCTGTTTCATGTGTGTCCCACTGAAAGTGCAGTTTTAATGAAGCTGATAAAATTGAAGGGCCCTACCAGACTGCATGTACTACTAGACAACAGTAAGCTGTTGAGTTAGGTAGGGCGAAAGGAGGGAGAGCTTATCTTCTCTACTTGAATTTATTTAATATTTTTAACTATCACAGTCACTCTTCTGTGATACAAGTCTTACTTACTTCCTAATGCTTGGCTTAAACTGGTGACTTTATCTCCCTGAAGCTTGAATAAGAGTACTTTGCTCTTTTAAACTCAACTTCTTTGTTCCAGAAATCAGTTTTTTCGATAATATCATCTCATGTTTGGTACAAAAACCCCTCAGTACTATAAAGGCTTTATTAGTTGCTTTTGTATGGGATTATTATTATGAAATGACTGTGTTTTAAATCTTGTAGTTACACTAATAAAGATTAATATATAGAAGATAGAACTGTCACTGCAACTTGCGTGTTAATGATGTGATAGCATATGGTAATCTTTTATTAGTCATTGGTAAATATGGCATGTAGATTACAAATAGTGCAAAACAAAGCTGTTTATCATGTGGTTACAGAAATAAGACGTTGTATAGTTTGTATGTCTTTGTACATCTGTGTGTTGAAGACCAGTTTGAGAGAAAAGACAGCGATCCCATTGCCCCTTTGATAAACGAGCCTTTGCTACAACATTACTCAGAGAAGGAAGCCAGCAGATCTTTGTGTTCTTGTTGCATCCCTTTCCTGCTTCAGTAGTAGTAGTTTCAAATGTTTCTTGAAAGTGTTTGCTAAATTATTTAATTATTATTAAATATTACTAATTTAATTAAATCTAACCTTTGGTTAATATCAATTATTTAAATGGGTAAAGACTATTGGTTCTCGTTCATTGTCACTGTACAATAGCACTGTTGAGTACTTACTGCAGGCGGTGTTGCCTTTCATGTGCGATGGTGGCAAGAGTTTCAGCTGGTGGAAGAGATGTTGGACTGTAATGAGTTTTCTGGTGTGTTGTCAGGCCTTTTTTGATGGCATAAAATCCAAATCGATGGTGCATCTGACTCAGAGTCCCCTGTTTTGTTCAGTTTGTAGGGACTGTTGGGATGTCAGGCTTTCAAGTATTGCTTCTGTTTGCTTGCTCAGGCTTGCACCTGTTTGGGATTACTATTTAGCACATCTCCGGCAATTTTGGTGGAGGTAGGTGAACCTGTAAACATGTCAGAAAGACTGAAGTAAAGCTCTTTTAATTTTGAGCCTTTAGTATCTCCTTGAATGTGAAGTCAGTAGTTTTAAAAATTCAGGTGCCTACCTTAAATATGTGAAGTGACTAGAGCCTTCCAGGAATTCTGGCACTTGTAGGAGAGATATTAAAGGGAATATGTGCTGGGAAAAAATTTTGTGGTCTTGTTCAAGTATTCTGGTTTTCTTTGGTGTGCTGCCACCATGTGACACGGCTTGATATTGCTGCTCTTGTTTTTTGTTTTGGGTTTTTTTTCTTTTTAAGAGTGATTTCCACTAATCACTCTCTTTTCTTTCTTTTAAACTGAAAAAGTTAGAATAGTGATTTACACTCCTGGTACATTCACATACAATATTCCAAATTATTATTCAGAGTATGACTGCTTGGAAAGTCTGACTGAAATTTTTTAGAATAAAAGAACTGTCAAAAGGAAGCTTCCCCCCCACCCCGCCCCCAGCATTCTGCTGTTCATCTTAGATATTCTGGATTCTGTAAATTATTGTGGAATCTGCATCACTGGAGATATTCAGGAACCGTCTGGATGCAATCCTGTGCCATGTGCTCTAGGATGACTGTTTGTGCAAGGAGGTTGGACCAGATCACCCATTGTGGTCCCTTCCAACCTCACCCATCCTGTGATTCCATGATTGGAAATAATCCTCAATCCAAAACAATACAATATAAGCGCACATCTGAACATAAGCATCAAGTATAAAAATGCTGAGATTAAAAAACAATATTTGGCAGATCAAAATGTATTATAGAAGTAATGTTTGAATCCTACATTTAGACATTTCAGGGTATGTTTTGATGAACAATCCTATAAAAATAGTATATTAAACCAATACTCTGAGCAATACTCAAAGTGCTCAAAATACTTCACTGTTCTAATCTATGCAAAAATTGCTTTGCTTGGTAAGATAAAGGGTGTTGGTGTGTCTGAGAGTGTTGCAGATGGAGTGGAGTGGTCATGGGGTGCTAGGGGTGACCTCACATCTGTGCAGCTCACACATCTGAGGTGTGCTGCCTATTCGACCTGCTGGGCACTGTGTGTGGACAGGAATAATGGTGGGGTGGAAGAATTAGAGAAAAGATGATGCATTGCCTTTGATGGTTTATACTCTATCTTCTGATTCTTACAGACTTGAGCGCTATAAAAATTGCTTAGCAGTGAAATTATACTTTCTTTCTAAGGAAGTTGAGATGTTTAAAACTGAAATTACAGCATTATTTGGGAGTATGATTAAAGGCCTGATTTGCAGATGAGACCAGTAGCCAAAGTACATCTGCAGGGATCAGCAAATCCATCCTAACTGCTGTTTTAAAAGACTTCAAGCCCTTGCAAGAAAAGGTAGTCTCCCTTCATATCCTTCCCTTGGGAGTTTCCTGGCTCTTTTCTTGCACTGGTGTTCAGCAGATGTTTCAGTAGGCAAGTTAGGGGGCTGAATTAGCAAAAAACAGTTTTAGCTTTCTGCCGGTTGGTCTCTGTGGGTCAGCTTATGGGACAGTAAGGTAAATGCAGTGACAGCACAAAGAAAACGCTGGGGGCATGTAACTACAGCAGTAGTCCCTCTTTGTTCTTGGCTCTCCTGGGGCTGAATATGTCATGTGCCATTCCACCCAGTTTGGAAAGATGGCTAAGGATTGTTTTTTGACCTGAGTAATTAATTTATCATTAAGACTCATCTAAACAGTGTTGTAATCACGCAGTTATTTTGGATTGTTCTGTACCTGCTTGCCACAGCTGTTAGCTTTCCATTTGCATTCTCTATCCCCTCTCAGCTATGAAAGCAAACCTTTTGAGGTTCGCTCCCTGCTCTCTCCTTTCACCCCTCCTCAGGTGGAAGGGAGGCATCCGTGAAAGCTAGGCTTTCTTTGTAAATATCATGCGTAAGAGGAGGAGGGAAAAATAGTGATTCATTTGTTTTGGTCCACAGAGAGGAAATCCGTCAGTAAAACCTAACAGCAATAAAGACTAAAACTGTTTATATAAATACATTGAAGCTTCCAGAGATCTCCTCTCTGGCACAGAAAACGTCACGTGTTGCTGACTATGCTGCCAGTTCTGTCCCGAAGTATTGGACTATCAATATGCCACCTGTGCTTCTTATTTTGCAAAAGAAAAAATTATTAATTACCCAAGGTACGGTGCCGTTTGCCTTAGTAAACTATCGCAACAGTTTTAGCATACTTAAAATGTTTACTTCTGAGGTGACAGTACTTGTTCCTGTAAAATATATCCAGCATGTGATATATTGGGTTATATTTAAACCTAGTGAAAGAGGATTTAAGTTCTGAACTTCTTTTCCTGTAAATTAGGAATTAATTTTGCCTGTGGCCATTTCAACTCCAGTGTAAGTGTTCCTGTCGCATGATGCGTAAAGGCTGCTACAGTCACATGGCATTTTACAGGGTAAGACGCTTCTGTATAATTTCATTAAATGCTCTGTTTCCTGTTATGTATTTCCTTGTTCTCCTGATGTTCTTCAAGTGCTTGTTATTTATTAAAATAGCAAAATAAGTAGATTTAATCCAATGTGGGTTCTGTGACGTAAGTTTCATTGGTCCTCCTTACAGAACTGATCTATAAAGCAATATCCAAAGTGTTTAGAGATCTTGGGGAACGGGTATTGTGGATAGACTTCTTAATTAAAAAACACTTATGCCCCTAACTTACAAAGTAGTAGGGATGTGTAATTAAGCACTGTCTTTATTCTGTTTGAGGTAAATATATTAAGGTTGTATGTTACCTTAATTCTGCCACTTTCTAGCTTGGTTTGATCCCGGTGGGCAGCTCAGCCCCACGCTGGCACTCGCTCACTCACCCACCACGGATGGGGGAGCGAATCAGAAACATAAACATGAGAAAAGTCATGGGTTGAGATAAAGGCAGTTTAATAGGGAAAGCAAAAACTGTGCATGCAAGCAAAGCAAAACAAGGAATTCATTCACCACTTCATTCATCACTTCCTATGGGCAGGCGGGTGTTCAGCCACCTCCAGGAAAGCAAGGGCCCCATTACACCTAACGATGACTTGGGAAGACAAATGCCATCACTCCAAAAACTCCTCTCTTTGTCCTCTTTCCCTCATCTTTATATGCTGAGTGTGATCTCATATGGCATGGGATATCTCTTGGGTCAGTTGGGGTCAGGTGTCCCAGCTCTGTCCCTTCCAGCTTTCAGATCACCAGCCTGCTTGCTGGTGGGGCCTTGTGAGAAGCAGGAATGGCCTTGGTGCTGTGCAAGCACAGCTCAGCAATAACTAAAACAACCCTCTGTTATTAATACTGTTTTCATCACAAATCCAAAACACAGCCCCAATCTCACTTAACCTCTGTCCCAGCCAATACCAGTACACTGAGTACCTTGAGCTAGTGTTTTGTATGCAGCATTTTTGTCCTTTGTGTGTTTGGACAAAGGTACCTATTTTGGCATGTAAATAAAATAGATAAGCAAAAAAAAAGGTGAAACTTCTCAGGATGTGATGCCTGCAATTTAACTTTGATAGCATGAAAACAAGTAAACTGTAAGAGGTCATCTGGTTTGTGGCAGCATTTTTTTGTTAACTGTATTTCTTTTGATACTACCTGGATTTTAGAAGGCCATGAGAAAAATTGGTTTAGGTTGATATAGCAGGTCACTGATGATGGAAGCTTTTAAGAGAACACAAGTAGACTTCCATTACTGCTTTAGTGCCATGGATACTTTAGCTTTGTACCTGAAATTGCATTCCCTGTAATTTTTTATATATTTGGGATTTTTGGTTCAGATTCTGAACTCTGTTTTATGTGTCCCAGTTTCAAGACTTATCATCATTGTTTCATTTGAAATGACAGATTGTTGTTTTGGTTTTTTTAACTGAAGCCTGTTTTCCTGTTTAACTGCGACAGTGACCCTTATCTGGTCTATTGCCTTCTGGTTTAGACTAGTTCAGCTACTTTCTTTCTTCCTCCTAGCATGGGAAAATAGATCAAGACTCTTTACACTTAAAAGTAGTTCTGAAACTGTAAAAAGAGCATTAGTGTCAAGCTCTCCCCATGGGCTAGAATCTCCCTAGAGGAGATTATCCTGTGCTACTATTGCCAGTGTAGTACCTGTGGATTCTCTGAACAAAGTAGTCCCTGTTGACAAAAATCTAAATTAGAGTTTGCTTGCATAACTGCTTTAGTGGTATAAAACCACTGTTCTTCCCAATTTGCACAGGTTTTCTGTAATTTTTTTTAAAATGTAGGTCTCAAAGAAGGAGTTGCTTTGCTCTTGACAGGGGGCAAAACACTTTTAAGCTGTTAGGCTCTTTTTTGTTGATTCCTCTTGGTAAGCTGAAACACTTATGGAGGGAAAGATATGTAAACCTGGCATAGTGAAAAAAATCTTAAGAGCTTAGAGAAGATGTAAATTCCATCTTTTTCATGTCTATTGAGGAAGAACTGGTTATATATAGACTATTCTGGATTTTTGGAAAAGCGTTGCACTTTTTAATGCTTAATTTCAAAAGTAAATTTACCCAAGAAGCTAGTGTACGTAATTGCAGATTATTACTGCTGAATAAAAGCTGAGAAGGCTGCTTTTGACCAACAGGCTGCATGTTCACGAGTTCTAATTAATTTGGTTTTTTTTACTGTGCTGGTTCTGTATGGAAAAAAACCTCTACTTTGAAAGAAGTAACACCTGCATGGTTTTCTTCTGTGTTGCTACCACCAGGTTAGAAAATTGGAGGCTGTTGTCACTTAGAATATTCTTACCCTGTTCCACATACCTCCATGTAGACTGTGACATAGAAACAAACAGCAGTAATATTTCTTGCCAGTAATGAAAAGGTGCATTGTCCATATTATTTCAGTTTGAAAGCACCAGGTTCTGGGAGAAGTAACAATGATTTTAAGACAATTTTGGTAGAACTTTGCATTCTAAATGTTCATGATAGTCTGATAGATTTCTGAGCAGAGGAATTGTTGCTGGATGTAAGAGGAAGTAGTTGCAGTACTTCTCTCTCCAATCAACAACTTTCTTGTACTGGATGAGGAAGATTGTCATGAAATGGTATTTTCAGTTGCTGGAAGTTTTTGCTTTAATGGTGTGGGACATGAACCTTGCTTGGTTAATTAAGACCTTTCATGCTTGTACAGTAATCCTTCTTCATGCATTTCTACTGCTTAAACATGTGGCTTTCAAAATCAAACCCAAAAGCTGTGGTTTGTCTTGGAGCTCCATATGGGCAAGTCTGTTTATAAAACTGAAGCAAGTAGTAGTAGTGATTCGTTTTTCACAGCCCACCCAGAGCTGATCTCGCCCTGCTGGGACCTTGCCTGGCAGTCCATGTTCCCAGCAAATGGGGTACTTCTGGCCCTGTCCATATAGGGCCTGGGTTTGGCTGCTAGGGGCTCTCCAGTTAGGGTGCAGTGGAAGCCATCTCCCTTATGAGTGATGTTCTGCAAGACCCTTAAATCACAGAGCTTAAAAGTGTCTTTGGTTGGTAAGTATTGCTTGTGGATATTCCTGGCTGTACTTGCAGCATTTGCAGTAAACTTGTTAAAACTGGTACTGTTTGATTAAAGTGCTCTTTTGCAAGACACATTCATATTGAGATTAGATGGGACTTCAGATGGTTCCACTACATTCCTTTTGTTTTGTCTGAATGTTTCTGTAATTGCTATGATTTGCACAGAGGTGTTCAGTTTGTGATAGTTACCATATGGTTAGGATGATTATGAGTTTCCAGGGTTTCAAGGTAAATTATATTCAGAATTTCATTTCAGTTTGTTTGTCCAGGAGCTCCTTGTTCATCCATGCAGGCCTTCTGGCATTCTTCACTATTTCCTGAACTTTTTAGGGATACATTGCTCTTGAGCCTGGAGGAAACAATCTTTGAATATCATCCTGCTCTCTTGGGCCCCTCTTCCCTCTAGGGCTCTATCCCGTGGCACTCTACCAAGGGGATCCTTGAAGAGACCAGAGTCTGCCCTCCTCATGTCCAAGGTAGTGAGCTTGCTGTGCACGTTCCTGGCTGCCCTAAGGATCTCGAATTCAAGATCAAGTGGATTGTCTACTTCTTTAATCATCCTGTTAAATGCCTTTTGGTAATAATAATAAAGTGGGTTCTGTTTTGTACTGCTGGTACTAGTTGTATTTTTACAGTTTTGAAGAGCTGCATCTTCTCTTAGTTCCTTAACATCACATGCTAGAAATCTGGAGGCCAAGCTGCTTTGTGGTGTAGATGTCTCCTATAATTTGGGGCCTGTGTGAAGATGAGGTTCCAGATCTGTCCCCTCATCTCATCTTCTACAGTTTTATATGTCTGATAGTTGTTTTTCTTGACTGACCTGTCATGGAATCAAACTAGGGCAACTTTAATGCAAATCATACTATTGGAGGAAAGTGGCCTGACAAATGTCCTGGGGAGAAGTGTTGATTTCCCTCTCTCTTCCTTACATCTTCCTTGGGGTTGAAGTGGCTGTGGAGACACTGGCTTATAGTGGTTTAGTTTAGAAACTGAAAACTATGGTAGCTGATAAACCTTGTTTTGCTCTTGTGCCAATACAAAAGTGATGCACATCCATATTTAGAAATATTGGAAATACAGTGCTAGCTACAGTATTTCCAAAATGCACTTGCTGAAAGAAGGGTGATTGGTTTTTGGGTGGAACATGCAGTCCACTTTTTACGTGTTATGGGAATTGTTTATGCCTGGAAATGGTTCTTTTGGGGTAAATTATTCAGAAAACTGGGTCACCATACAGCTACAAGCTATCAAAAAACATTGAATGTACAAATAAGAGACTTGAACATATCCATTATTTGTGTGTAATTGGTACCAGAATGGTGCATGTTTCTTTCTTTGACCTTTCAGAATTTCAGTATCAGGTATAAAATACTATGCTGCTATACAACGCTTAGGGTGCTATGACTTAAATTACTCTAAGTGTGGATTAAACAGATGAAGATAAAATTTATTTTTCTCCTAATCGTAGTAATACTGGGAGGGTGGAGGTTCACTGTTGGTTTAGGGGTTTTTTGTTTGGTTGGTTTTTAAAATTTTTTCTTTTCCCTATATTTTTTAACTGATTCTGTCACCTGATACAGAAAACCTGAGTCTGAATTCTGGCCGAGTTTAAAAGCTGGATGCCTGTGGCAGTTAGTATGTGTGGTCTAGCACTTGTGCAGATGTTGTGGTAGCTCTTTAATGCAAATAATGTGGAGCTGAATAAGTTTTATTTTTAAGTGTGTTGCCTTGGATTCTTTCTCTAGTGTGCACTTCAAGATGACCTCATTTTAATCTTTTATAAATGTGACTACTTGTGATAGTTCCCTTGCTGCTGACCAGATGGTGATAGTAATGACTGAAAAATAAGCTCCCTTCCATGATGAATGGAATTTATCGGCTGCTGCTTTTTGGCAGGGGTGGGAGGGAATGTGTTGTAAAAATATGCTGACTGGCAGTTTGCTTGTTCCATCTCTGTTAAAGCCAGGAGTTCTGCGGGACAAGAAGTTGATTGGATGTTTCTCTGGTATGGAAAGTGAATCTTTTTGTCATTCTTGATTAGGTTTTAATGCTACAGGAATTCCACTTCAAAATATGTAAAACAAAACTTGTATTAAGTAAAGAGTAAATGCTTGAGAATCTTTTCCTCTTCCCTTAGGCTTGGAAAAGAGATAGAGTAAAGGCTTATTTTTACATTTGCTTTTAATAATCCTATTTTTAAAAAATGGAAAGTTTTGCAGATTTTGCCAAAATATTAATATTGCGTTCATAAATGTTATAAATACGTCAGAGAACAGAATTCAAGTGTTCTTTCTTAGAAAGAAATTTGAAGTCAAGAAATTTGAAGTAGCATCTCTAAAGAAATGATATAATGTAGCTGCTTTTCATTTTTAGGAACTAACAATACCCTCTAAATGGCTTTGTCTTTCATATTTAGGTAAAGATAAATATTTCAAAAGAATGAGTCTTTTTTTCCATGGATATTAACATTTCTTGGATAATATTAATTCAGTTAGCTCTACAGTATTTTAAAAGAGCTGGTAATACCCCTAGCAAATAACATTACAGGCCTATTACATGTATATTACTCTTTATTTTTCACAGTTGAAGACTTTATCATTTTAGTTAGCAAGGATTAGTTTGTGAGATTATCAGTCTTGAGATACGTAGTGTGTGACTTGACTATTTATATAAATAGACCACAGAGTTTTTCCTTGGTGTGTGGTGTTGGGTTTTTTGTTTTCCTGTCTCAATCAAGAAGGAAGAAATGGCAGAGGTTTGGTCTTTTTTTCATACATGTCATCTTGTTGGAAAGAGTGAAAAGTAATACACTTCTACTCCTTCCAGAATGAGAATCTGGAGGGAACCTCACCTTTTGCATTTGTTTTCTATGGTGCAGCATTGCTAGATAAAGCTTGTTGCTACTTTGCTGTAAATTGAACTGGAAGTAGTGAATTTTGTTAATATTCTTAGGTAACCACATGTGTAACTATGAAGGTTTTCATGTACTTAAAAGAGTAAAAGGCTTTTGCGTAGTGCCAGAAATTTATCCAGAGGCTGTTTGTGTCATTTGGGGAGGAACATTTCCGGTCTCATTCTTCCTATGTCAGTAGTCCTATTTATCTTCCTGGTCTCTCTGTTCTGTGAAGAGTTACAGCAGCTGTGGTTGCTTCTCTGCAGTTTGGAGGGTCTGAAGCTGGAGAGAAGAGGTACCTAGTCCTTCTGTCTTCCACGATTCAGTGTTTGTGGGGGGGCAGAGTTCCTCACTGCTCATCAAAAATTAATGCTAAGTAGTTTCTTATTAAGAGAAAAGGAGCAATAGACCAAATAATGTCATCTAAAGATTGACATTTCTAAAGAGAACAACATTTCATTAAAAAAAAAAGAAATTAATTGGAGGTTTTAAAAAAAAGAGAAAAACAGAACTAAGTGAGCATAGAACTTAAATATTTTTTAAATGACCATGAGGTGTCAGTGTACATCCAAGAAGAAACTTGGGAGATCAACACTCCCTTCTGAAAAAATAGTTGGTTGCCTTTATTTTCTAGGGCCTGAAATAATCTCATGCGGAGAAGGTTACAACAGCTGAGTCAAGGCTATATAATATTATATTTGTATAGCTTAAAGGTTACTTTTCATAGTTGTGTGGTGTTTTTTAAACAAGATATATAAGTTTATTGATGTATTTCTAGACTCTGGTATAGTTTGCGAACCAGTTCACAAGTTCAGTGACGTTCTCACTTCATTGCCCTACCTTATGAGCATGCTGATTGCATGAGGTGTTTTCTGGGGAAGATAGTCCACAGCCTGGTGTGGAAGATACAAACACATAGGACTATTCCTAACCATATTATGACTTCTTGTTACTAAATGTTGAAGTGTTCTTAACATATTTACATTTCATAGAAACCTGGTATTTGTTTTTCATCATGCTTTTATAAAATAAAAGTTGCCTTGCCAAGCAGTGGTAGAAAACAATTGCATAGAAGATGTCCTGTGGCCTCATTTTTGCCACAAAACTTGACCAAATACTCTCCCTTTTTATACCCACTTATTTGCTAAGTGAGGTTTGGTTATTTGTAGGTTCTAAGATACCTAATCCTAAAGGAGTTTTAGAGGCAAGGATGTATAGAAGTTAATCTTCTTAATATTTTGAATAAATAATATGCAGCTCATGTGTATTATGTATTGTGTTTTGATACCATCTTTCTGATTCTTTATGATAATATTCCTTTATAATGCAATTTGTTGGCTCTTAGGAATGCCAAAATTTACTTTGTAAGTTCGCCTCTAGGTGTCATCTTGAATTGAATAAATCACTGATTGAAGCCAGTGTTAGGAAGATTTTGGAAGAAATGAAGCCCAAAATAATCCTGATTTTTAAAAAACATACAAAAAACCCCCCCAAACTCACAAATTTTAAATCATGTATGAATAATTGTTTAAAAGTTGTAACTACCTTGTTGTGCTTGTGTTTAATACATAAATTGCTTGTATGTGGATTCTGGATACATAATTGGTTTTGTCTGCTTTTTTTTAAGCCTGGGCCCTAAAGTTCTCTAGCATTTTCTTTATAAAGCCATATGCTTAATAAATATTGTTAGTACTGCAGGAACAGTTTGATTAACACAATCTGTGAAATTTTTATGTTGCAAAATGCTTTCTTTTTTTTTAAGGAAATTTACTAGGAGCAATTTACATTTTGAATGCTGGGAGGAGAAACTTGAATTCTTTGCATAACTATGGTTTTATATAATTGGAAAGAATTTAAGGAGTGATATACTTGGTTGTAATAGTGTCCAAGTTTGGAAAAGTTTAGGTGTCATGAAAGCTGTTTTGAGATATTTTAAGGAAAATACAAGGAATGGCGTAGTTCTGATACGTGGTTGATGAAGGGCGCTTGGTTGATGGGTGTGGGTCTGCAAAGGCATCTCATCACTGTCTGTTGCACTGAGCAGTTTGAATGCTCCCACTGCTCTGTGTCAGCTGCAGGCCCGTGGGGAGCTGGCTCACACAATTCACCAGCAAAAAAATAAGTAAATTTGGGCAGTTGGGTCATAAAAGTTGCCTGTGCTGGCTCAGGAAAAGGATGTGAATGTGCAAGGATCATGTGGGGAAGGGAGGAGTGAAGAGTCTGTCTGGTGACCAACAGTTAAAAATCAGACTCATACACTTGTTCACATGTCACTTTAAAAAAAAGCAACATAGAAACAAACAGATTTCTAGGCTGATAAAAAATTAATTGGCATTCTGAAGTAATACTCTGTTATATTTTATGAAATTCCACTTTGTAATAGACTTTTTAAGCAAAGTGCTTTTTAATCTTATAAATACAGAATTGAAAAATTGATATGAAAAGTAACTAAGGACTGAAGGTTGTGTACATGCTCTTATCCTGTAGGGATGTGTAAGAGCCCTCCTGAGAGCTGCTTCCCTGGTGGGCATTGCGGGGAGGACTCCTTGGAAGGTTTGAAGCAGGCAGGGAAGATTCTTGTCTGCAGCTGTGTTTCTCCTTGCTCAGTTTGGGAAAAGCCACATCTATTTTGGCAGCTGCCTAAGTTTTAGATGAGCTCTCTCGTCCTGTAGTAGTGCCTGTATGTGTGTGTGGGAATATGTGGGTTTTATCCAGCTGTGTTTTCTAGAGTGTTTCCAGTTGCCAGAAAGAAGCTTTTTCTTGGACATAAGGGAGGTGTAAGAGATTCCTAAAAATTTCTAGGAAGTTTAGCTTTCCCCAAGCAGCAAATCGTGATGCTTGAGGCAGCTATTGACACACACTATTTTAAAGATAATCAAAATTATTTGTGTACAGTGACACTGACTGTTTATGTACTGAAGAGAGAGAAAAAAAATGTGGTATCCATAGCAACTGGTATTTATTTTGCTCACTTACGTATAGTATTTTGAGTTCCTGGTATGTATGGAAACCAAAATTTCACATGTGAGCAAGCCAGCTGAACTGTGGCTTCTGTGGTCACAGTCTATTCATATCTACTCAAAACTGAATTAAAAGTATTGCACTAGAAGGAATGTTATATGCATAAATATTTTAAAGTTTGTTTCAACTCTTATAACTCTTCTGCAAGAGAGAACTGATTTCAAAATTCTTTAAAAGAAAAGTTTTAAATCTTCTAAAGAAAATTAATGTATTCAGGACCTTTCCCTCCCAAACTCCATCCTGGGAAAAAAGCCCTCAACACTAAAGTGTGCCCCCCTTTTTGCCTCCTCTTTCCCTGAAACAACACTCATCCCTGGGTGGAACAGGGAGGGGGAGACTGGGTTGTAGGCAGATTGTACCATCACATGACTAGTGAGTAGGAAAATCTGAACAGAAACTTTTAAAGGCCACAGTTTTTCTATTTTCTTTTGGAGCTGTGAAATATTTCAGCCTCTCACTCCCTCAGCTTTCTACCAGGAGAGTTTCAGTAATGACAAAAGTATAGAATAGGTATTTCGAAGGAGTAGATTTTGCAGTCCTTTTCTTCTTGGTGAAATCAGAGCTTTGTTTTGAATAGCAGAGATTGTGTGGTCCTCTTAGAATATATATGCTGCTTTCACTCTGTCATTCTAAATAGTTTCCTCTAGAATAATGCATTTTAGTTCTTTTACTTATCAGACTGAGTGAATAGCAGACATATATTTGAAGCTGAGTAAACTTTCCTTCCCTAAGATGGTCAGATTTGGAAGTGTTCTCTTCCTGATGCCCTCCTAGTAGAGGTAAAGCAGCCTGTACAGTATAGTTGCTCCTTCTTAGGTTTTATCTTTGTTCCTCAGTCCAACCTGTGTTATTTCCCGTTATGGTCATTTAACCACTGGAAGCCAGTGAGTGCTGTCTAACACTTCTTCGGATGCATTGCTCTGCTCTAGTTCTAAGTTTTTCACTGGGTGTTCATTACTTGTCACTCTTAACTGGTTATATCTTCTTGCTTCTGTGACTGGATTAACATTTTGTTAGTATTTGCTGCTAAAATAACACAACTGTGAGTCCAGGCAAAACATGGACTAGGATAAAACCCTGATAATATTACTGAAATGAGAGACAGGTAATGGACTGTTTGCTGTAGCAGCATTTCCAAGCTGATTTTTGCAAATAGAGCTAAAATCAAACTTAAATAAGCATAATTATCAGTTGGAAGTCAGTGAGCTTTCTGACCTTGGCTAGCAGAGATAGATCCACTGAGCTTATTGGGTTCTGTGCTTTGGGGGGGTTGGGGGTGAGGCACAAAAAAAGAATCCCAACTCTTTCCTTTTTCCTAATTCTCTGATAGAATTCTGGTTCTGTTGAAAGCAGGTCTGTCAGTCTTGTTTATTTTTTTGAATAGGCAGCTGCTGTTTGTTACTTGAGAAAAGCAACTTGTTCTGGAAATGTTCTAAACTGATGTGAGTCATCAGTGAAGGATTTAAATAGTTGAATATGATGTTTGTTTCCTCTCTTCCATGGCTCAAAATTGTATGAATCATTTTTTTAGTGTTTCCCAGATAATAGTCTGAGCGGAAGCGGTATGCGTTTCTGACTCAAGTTCCTAAATGTTGGTGGAGCACTCCCAACCACTGCTGGTTTTGGTCATGTGGGAATTCCATAGGAACTTCTGACAAATGTATAAAAGCAAACATTTTGTAACGATGGCAACTTACCCACAAGGATTGATGTGGCTGGTGACATAAAACTTTGAAAGTCCTCTTCTGACTGGCATCACTGACTTGACTTTTCTGTCCAAAATGTGTTAAGTGGTATAGGATAAAAATTCAGTCATGAGAATCACCTTTCAAGTGCATAGAATGTCTTGTAGAACACTAGAATTTGTGTTACATTTTTATATAGCTGCCTGCTACTGTTCTTATCTGCTAAAATAGAGGTGTTTTTATTAACCCACATCTCCTCTGTAGTTTCATACGCTCTTAGCCAATTTCAGGTTTCCTTGTTCTTTCTACATAACTTGAAGCATCAAAAATGAATGCATACTCCAGTGTTAACTGAAATGGTGCTGAAAAAATTAGTTAGCTAATGAACTTTAAAGGGGAAAGAGAAGGGAAAAAGGAAAAGAATGGGCACATCTGTGTTAAAGAATAGTGTTAGGAGGATAACCGTGATGTTACCTGGAAAGGACTAACTCATTTGTCTGTCATCCCAAGCTCATCAAACGTGCTGCAATGACAGCTTTTTAATGTCATCAGTATAGTGTAGATTGGCATTGAATCAGAGTGGTCACTCACCGCGGGAAGCAGAGCAGCTCTCATTTCTAGAAATCTACCTGACTACCATTTTCTTCTTCAGAAGCTCAGCAGCATGGCAGCCCAGCAGAGTTTTAATGAAGAAATGTTAAACTTTATGCCAGATTTCTTGCTTCTAGTGAGAACCTCCTCATTTTCAGTCTCAACACCAGCACTGTCCAGTGCTGAATCTGGGTGTTTTTCATTGTGCTGCCTTTCCTTTAAGAGGGTTTCCAGCCTTCCAGCTAAAGAACAAAGGTTAGAAAAAGAGCAAAGTAAAAATAAAGGTATTGGTTTATAGCCCATCCAGCTAAATGAGCTTCAGTGGGGAAGCTGACTGGCCCTACAGACCAAATGTAGTGTGTTTCTAATCATTTGCTGGAGAAACAGCAGTTTGTTCAAAAACAAATCAAAAAAGCATACAATCCGGGGAAGTTGGGGCTTTTTCTTTTCCCATGTAGCAATGAAAGATGACACTCAGGGGTTTTTTTGAGTAAGCAGCTGCCAGGCGAGAATTGCTTCTTTTCCTTAGGATACGAACACAGAGACTTGGTTTCAGTGCATCAGAGACAGAAGCCTGCTATGCCATACATTAGGAAATCCCAAGGAGTTTCTGGTATTCAAGGATGCAGTTTGTGAGAAGCTTGTGGTGCTCTTGTGTGTTATAGAGTCTGTCCTTGAATCCCAGACCATATGCTATTCACAAACCCCTTAATTCCTACTGAAGAGGGAAGAGCAAACCTATTGTATGGTGAAAAATAATGCAATGTTATGTTGACCTTCTATGATGTGGGCTAGTTTTTTGTAATGAATAATGAGTTTGATTCTGTTTTTTCTCTGCGGGGACACTATTGCAGGAAGAAATTCTCAAAGAGGAAATATGTAAAATCAGCAGTTCCTCTGTTCATCTTGAGCATGACTATAGATCAGTGGAAGAAGAGATCAAAGGAGATGTACTAATTCTTCTCAGTGTATGCGTGCGCCCACAGGCCCAAAGGGAATTATCTTAGTTGTGTTACCAGCTGCCCTAATATAATTTAGTAGGATCATATTTTAGTTAATTTATAGGAGTGAGTACACTATTGCTATAAACACTTTCAAAGCAAGGTGACAGATGATATAAAACTATGATTAGGAATTCTGCAGTCGTTCATTTGCTCCAGCCAAGCTACCTGTTTTTTCTCCTTGGGAAAATCTAATAGCATTGTTTCCTGAAGCATGAGGCTGTCAGTGCCAGCTGTGACAGTGGGTTGGTCTTCCAGTGTGTCTGGGTTGTTATTTTTGCACTGCTCTTGTTGGCATTCCTGTCCAGCTTCACCTCCCAGCAACTGGCTGGGTGTGCTGGGACAGGATGGTTGACATGTGAAAGAGCAAACAGGGACTGCTGAGACTGAGCCTTTGATTTTTGTTTTCGTCAACTCTGCTTTTAGATCTGGTGTGCACAGCTGAAATTGCTGCCCTCAGTAATTATTCCTGGAAGGACACTGTGGTTATTATTGTAATTGATGCCATTTTGAGTGCCAAAACCCAGAATTGGCTGTGGACATGATCTGAGCTGGAAGGAGCTAAGGAGGCCAGAAGAATTGCTCTTATCAGTGTCTTTTCTGCCTTTCCTCTGCTAGGAGGTGGAAATACTTTTAACAAACCTGTGGGCCTTGCTTTTTGTGTTATGAAAACGTTTTTAAAAGTTGACATGCTTGCAAAAACCTTAAGTGTTCAGCTAATAATTTTGTGTTCGTGTGGGTTTAACAAATGCTGAAGTGTTTTGCCTTCTTCTCTCTTTGAATAAATGATATTTTAAAGTTAATATCTACTCCATTTTCCAACAGAAGTCATCTTCTCTCACTTACCTTCTCCCAAAAAGAAAAATTGCTTAAAGAACAACCTGTCTTCTGTCCGAAAACCACACCACAGTACCTGAAATAGTTTGTCAACATCTTTGTCTTAATGGATGCAAACTTACCTTAACTATTCAGATCAATATATGTGGATAGGTGTGTCTTTTTGTGGTCTCTTTTCCCTGAAACAGGAGTTGTTTTGACTTCTAGTCAATTTTACAAGATTGACAATATCACCATCAGACTTGTGTGGTGGTTATTTAGAAAAGCTGTTGGGTGTAATAGCTGCCTTCTGTTTCTCGAAAGACAGAGAGATGGCTGCTGTTGGGTGCAACTGATAAATCTGAGCACACACATTTTCTACAAAGTACCTTGAGACTGTGAAGTCAGACAGACCAGAGGACTTCTTTTATGTAGTGTTTGTTAATGTAAGGATGAGCTGTTGATCTTGATTACAGGGTTGTACACTGAAAATGCACAAGATACCTCCTGCCAGTGAATTTAAATCTGGCCTTAAAGGGAAGTGTGCTAGGTGATATCCTAGCTAGAAAACAGTGTTGGATGATGCAGGACCCTAATATTTTCACTTTCTTTTAAGAGAAGTAGGACTTGCATTTGCTTTTCTGGCTTTTGGTCTGTGCACAGTTTGATTGCTATACTCCATATTTTGGACATCAGAGGTAATTTTTTTAAGGTATTTATTTATCTTGTACTAGATAGTCCTTCAGCCAAGAGTTTGTCTGCAGGTGTATTGTTCAAACATACAAAAGAGAAGTCTTAAATAGAAAATTACTTAGTAGACTTCTAACATTTTTAAGGTGGTTTATTGCTCTTTAATCAGATGATATTTCTAAAATATTTTTTAAATGTTACAGTTTGTTTAAGTGTACAACTGAAATTTATGTCTGAATCACAGACATTTTTTATTATTAATTTTTCTTACGCTGCTCCAGTTGAGAAAAGTTAGAATACATGCTGGATTAGTTTTCCTCTTTGTATTTGTGTCTCAGTTTTTGCTGAAATGGCTATTCAGATACTGGATTTTATTAATTGCAAAGTCTTCAAAGATAATATGTGACTAGATGAAATAGTTCTTGAGATTAACAGAGGCTGTATAATTGCATGAGAAAAAGTAGCAGTTGCCTATGGCATCCTGAAGTGCAAGCAGAGCTGTTTTGCTTGTCCTTAGAAGCAGAAATGTGGAGTCCAGGGGTTAAAACTGTTCTACAGATGCAGATGCTCTGGAATAAACAGAACAAAACTGGGAAGAAAGGTAGTAATTTCTTGCTTTATACAGTTCTCTTTCCTGACTCCACCTCATTCCCGCAGGAGTAGGGCGGAAACAGCAGAGGAGTTCAGATGAGTGACTCATGAGAAGTATTCTAGAAGTATTGTAACTTATATTCATGGTGGTGCTGAACACTCATCTCTGTCTGTATGTGATAAAATCAGCTTATATTGGGGCATGCCTATTTACTTAGAGCTGTAGCTGTTATAAGCAATCTTTGTCTTCTGAAGAAATAGAGAGATTAGGTATTTGCCTTGCTGAGCTGATACATGACTTACTTGGTTCATTTTTTTTAATTTTTACTGAAACCTCTCAGAACAATTTTATTCCTTTCCTAGATCATTTTAATCATACAAAATATTACATGAAACCGGGTGGTTTAACCTCAGCCCAGAAAAGACTTGGTAAATGCTGATTGGCAAGGGAGAAATCTGTATTTGGGTAGATTCTTTGATACTGAATGTCCTTCAGTGAGGTTTTTGGTGTCATCAGCAGTGCTGCTACAGTCTTTGCTCATTGGTTCCTAGAGAGGAGGGTGGATCTATAGAAAAGGTTGCTATTTTTATCTGATTCAGAGTTCATGTTTTTTCTGTCTAGTGTAGATGGCTGACATCTGTGTTTTAACCTGCAGGTTGCATTCTTGTAATATATTTTCTTTATATGCACCCATGAAAGACTCTTGAAACTTGATTTACTTAAAGACAAGTGTAGTTTGAAAATTACAACACTTTTTTTGTTTTTTGCTTACAGCTATGATGTCAACACAAAAGCTTTTATTTTTGCAAAAATGCACATCATCATTGCACTCCTTGAAATTTGAGAGTTAAGTGTGGAGATCTTACTTTGCTAAGAGATCTTGTGGAGGCTATCAGATCACCACTCAAACCCCTGTAGACATGGCATTCTTCCTTTAAGTTAGGCCATTTTTTGAGTCTTCTTTCCTACTGTTCATTTCATAAGCTTTCTTACAGATGACATTTGGAGAAAGTAGATGGTGATGACCTGCTGTTTTCAGTTACTTTAAGTTTTATTAATACAAACTGTTTGAGATGCAACGTTCTTTATACCTTCGCAAAGTTCTGTTATGATTCCTAAATTAGTTTGAGGAACAGAAGCTTAAATTAATCATCTTGAATTTACTCGGCTTTCATTCTCTGTTACTATTAACTCTTCTTCTACATGGAAAGTTGTTAGTCTAGATATGCTACTGAAAAATTGAAACCTTAGGTTGGTTTCTCACAGTAGAGTTCTGAACAGCTTTTGGTTTTTAGAACACCTGTTAGGTAACATTAGAAACTGCATTTTGCACACCAGAAGATACTTTGGATGGTTTTTTGAAGTTGAAAGAAGAGGTGATTAGAGAGGGTGTTTGCATTGAGGTGAAAGCACAGCTTTTGGTTGAAGAGGATGGAAGGGGGAAGTGCTAGTTCATTGTGAGCAAAATTTGAATATCTAGAACTGGGTTTTCCTTTGGTTATGGAAGCAGTTGCGCACATACAGTCCTATCGTGAGTAGAGTGTTTTTGCTTACATGGTTTAGATTGCTATTGAAATCAATATAATATTGACTCAGTTGTGTTGGTTCTCTTTCTAATGCAAACTGTGACGTACTGGCTTTTAACTCTCTGTAGTAATGTCACATTTCAAAAATGTACCATGCTAGACAGGATATAATATGTTAACTTGCTTTTGGAAATAGTTTGTATTAATTGTATTCTAATTATATCTAAGACCACTAGAATAATTATCAGAGTAAATTTAAATGTTCTGAATTTTCACAGTTAACTGAGTGTGAAGGCATTTACTTTTTTAAGGTAACTATTGAATTTTTAGCTGGCTTTGGAGCATTAATTGCAAAGGTAAAAAATGGACCACGTTCAGATAATTTGAACTAAATTAGGTGTTATCTCTATCTAGCAATGTGTCCAGTTGGTAATTCCAAAGAAAGCATATGGACCCCTTGGCATTTGCTTGCTGTATAAATGTACTGACTCTTGAAAAGTGTTCATTTACACTGAACATATGGGCGTAGTTGGAAAACCATTATCTAGCACGTGTGTGTGTATCATACGAAACTCGAGTATGCATTTTGTCAGTATTTTGCTTTTACACATAAAATCTGACTTTTAATTTTTTTAAATGTGTGTTTAGTTACACAAATAAGCTACAGTGTCTGTTCCTTAGGGCATTTTTCACCAATAGAAAGCAAGTGATTTTCTATGTTGTGGTTGTTCCATCACAGACAGTAGGGTGTTGCAATAGCTGAGCTTTGAGGATGTCCATGGTTTATTAGAACTAGTTCTGCTGTGGCCAAGAAGAACACGAGTTGTCATATGTACTCATGTGAATTGTGTGTTGTTGCTTTTTAATAAATGGCTGAAGTGCTAGAACAAAGCAGTGTGGTGTACAAATAATTGCTTTTTTGTAATTAAGGCCAAAAGTATGAGATTTCAAAACAACTAGCCTCTGTGTAATGAACAGAATATATTTTTAAAGGTATTTGTTAGTCTTGAGAAATTTTAATCTGAAATTTCATGATGAATCAGAATCTGGTGCTGTATTCTGCCAGGCCAGGACTCTTGAGGTTAGGGAGCCCTTGGCCAAGGTACTCTTTTGCACTGAGAAAACTTTCACCTGCATGAAGTGTCAGGAGGAAAGGGAGGTGTTTAAGCAATTTGTTATGTTGCAATGAAGCTACTGTAGACATTTTTGCAAAAGAGTTCATGTGAGCTTTTCCTGCCTGTGGCCCCCAAAGGTGGGAATTCAATATGACTATTTATATCCAAACCATTTACACACCATTTAAACCTGTCTTTCTCTCTGCCTGGGTTCCTATGTGAAACCTGAGTGCAAATGCTTTATGGAAGAGCTAAAAACTTGCTCACCATTGACAAATCTGCTCTTAGCAGCCACTGAAGGACATCAGAATTGCCTTCATGCTGCACAGCAGGAGCAAAACCCCTCCCTCTGTTCCTGTAACACTGAAGCTTATCCAGCAACTTTTGACAGAAGCCATTTACATAATACACCCACGAGCCAGCACCATTTAGGCAGATTCAAGCCGAAGTATTTATTCAGCAAGTTGTAGGGCTTCATTTTATACTTCATTATTATGATATATTTTAGTAATATTATATTTAAATTATACTTTATGTTATTTTTTTTAAGCTGAGGTTATGTTTGTCTGTACTAATTGCAAAAACCCCATGGGTTTGGTCATTAATAGCTGGCTTTTTAATAGTCAGCCCATTGCTTTAAGATTTTACTTTTCATTTAATTTTCAGAGGATTTATGTGAAGCATTTGTTGTCTTCAGTAAGTTAAGTGTTTTGCTGCTCTGAGCAATGCCATATGAAAGCAGTTTAAGTGCTGGAATTGTTTACTGCCTAAAGTGTAGTTAGTCAGCAGAACCAGTACACCACATTTCTTTGCGGCTTTTAGTGGAAAATATTAACCAGGAGTTCTTTCTTCAGTTAGAGAATTTCTACGTTTTCAGCTGCATTAGTCACCGAACTAGCGCAGACTGCAAAGACTGCCCCCAGAAAAGAAAAAGGCGGGTTTTTTTCGGTGCCAGAGGAAGTTACCCTGGGAGCGGTGGCTGGGTGCTGTGCTAAGTGTGACATGTGAGCATTACTAGGCATTTCACCCTGCCGGGCTGCAGGCGCTGCTCGCCAGGCTGCTGCTCAGGGGGAGCGCTGCCGTGGCAGTGCCTTGTGCGCCGCTCCTGCCGACTCGGACAGCCAAGCTGGTTTTTGAGCTCTACAAGGCTATCTGCTGATTGTATGATTTAATTTGTCAAGGCAAAAACCTGATAAGCAGAAGCTCTAACTGAAGAGGAGAATCAAGTTGGCGCAGTGACAGATGTTCGGATAAAGAAGTTGGCTCAGAGAAGATGTACAGAGTCTGATTTTTTTCTTTTCCTTTTTTTTTCCTCCCCCTCAATCTGAATGAAGACTATCATGGGAACTGCATTCACATGGTGATCAAAAGAAACACTTGAGTGATGAACTGCTTTTACAGAAGTCGTCTAAGGCAGTAATTTGAGCTTTTGTGTGCAGTAGCTAGCTTGTTTTGCTGAAGCATTCGTCCTCAACAGTATTTCTGCCTTACGCATTCCCTGATGGAGAAGCCACAGCTACTGCCTGGTGAAGGGAAAATGAACGCTCCGCATTGCTCGTGTCCCTGACGGAGTAACACCGGCTGCGTTGCTGTGGTTTGGGGCTGGATTCAGCCGGCAATATTATTCAAGGAGTTCATTGTCCCTGTGGTCTGACTCATCGCATGTAAATGTGCTGCAGCCGTGCTGCACGTTGCAGCTATTTTCTTGCATGGGAAAGAATTATTTTCCTCTGAACAGGTCCTGAATAACTGCTGGAACCGAGATGTGTTTTTCTGTCTGGACTGTTTTTGACATTGAGAAAGGAAGCTGTAGAATGGCAGGATGATCGGGAGGCGCGTTTGTTTTCAGACACCAGAAAGCCTGTGAGGGCTGATTTAAATTGACCTTGCAGGAGTGGGAATAGCTGCGGCCGTCTCTCTCGGGGCAATTGTTCCTTGTTCCGTCCTCTGCAGGACGGAGTCGTGTCTTCTGCAACAATGATTTCACTGTGGGGGTAGAAGGACGCTGTGGAAGTTGTGACATTAACAAAGACAAATTTGCTCGAGAAAGGACAGCTGTATGCGACAGTGAGTGCTGTTCGAATGGAATTGGATCTCGGGATATTTTTATCAGTTTTTAACTGTTCCACAGTTTTGTTATTGTGGTTTTGATGCTTAGGGACTTCTTATTTTATGAAGAACAACTTTTTCTCAGCAGTGTCTTGAACATCTTGTGGTGTTTAAGTCTGAAAAATGAAGTATGAGGGGGGATTGGAGTGTCCCTTTCTAGAGGCTAACACACCAGCAGTAGCACTCACAAGTTTGTGAGGGCTTGTGAAACAGGTGAAAGTATTTCCTCTATGGTCCCTATTGCGATACCTGCGGTCTGCTTCCAAAAATACCATTGCTGGCATTTTTTTGTTTGCTTTTGCTTCCTCAAACGGATCGAATGAGTCGAGTCTGTATTGTTGTTTTGGAGGAGGAGGAAGATGATTCTCCTACATTTATTTCCAATTTACCTCAGGAAAATGTACCTGTTCATCCATCGCCCTCTGGAAATGTGCTGGTAAGGCATGTTGTTTGTTGGCATATTTCCTGCTTATAATGCTGTCTGAAATACCATTAGCTATATTCCTAAGATTAGGAATTTGTACAATGTTGAAACAAGACAAGGTGATAAAATCTGTGTGTAGTAAAGATGGAAAAAGCTGAAACTTAGTGGTAGAATTTATGCTTACAAGGATCCATTCTTTTTCATGTAACCTTATTTATGGTGCAGGAAGAACAGGTCTTGATTCTTGTATAATAGGAATGGGGTTTTAGAAGGCTTAGGGAAATGTATTGGAGGTAAATGGGTCTTCCCTGCTCCGCTTCTCACTCTTCAATGGTACATTTATGCAGTACCACTTTAGAAGCTGATGTGATCATTGTAATAATAATATGCTGTGTTTATTTTGAGAACTGATAGAGTACATAGTTATATCAAACCAGAGCAATTCTAAGCTAAAATAAAAATTAACATAAGTCACAATCGTGGTATAACTGTTAGATTCAAGTTAGCACTTTCAGAAATGATCAACACTGGGGACTGTGCTTTTATGGCTTTAAATTATTTTATTTTGTCAAGCGACTGACTTAAATCTTGCTAGCATACCTCAGCAGCTTTTCTTACTTACTAAGAAATCCTGCTATATTTAGTAATAGATGTGTGTGAGTGTGAATTTGTTACCATACTTATCTGATGCACTTTGCTTTCCCACTCTGTCTAAACAGGTGAAAGACTTCCAGTAACTTGAGTCACTTGCTAATGTAAAAGGGGATTGTTTGCTTATACTGTATAGAATTTGCAGCATGGAATGACAACCTTAATTTTATTATAAGGCGTTCTCTTTTCAGCTGTTATAAGCTTGTCTTAAGCTTGTCTTCTCAGCTCCTTTTTTTTTCTTTCAAATATATATTTCATTGACTTAGAGGATGTCTGTGTGTTTGAGGTTTTTAAAACTTGCAATTTTTTTGATTCTAAATACTGGTGCTGGTTTCTTTGTTTTACTGCCTGGAATGGGATTTTTTTGTCATTACCTTGTGTTTCTGTTATGTATCAAAAAACTATGTGTATCACAAAAACCTAATATGGGGTTATATTTTAAAATGTGTTTTTTCTTCATTTCAGCCACCATTGGTTCAAGCTATATTTAATGGAGATCCTGATGAAGTTCGAGCACTAATATTTAAGAAAGAAGATGTTAATTTTCAGGTAAATCAAATATCATTGGCTTTGAATATATTTTAATTTTGAATATATTATAATTTTGTTATAGCTTTCTGATGTACTAATATCTTTAAAACTTGCTAATTCTTGAGCTGTACATTTTATATACTGGGCTAAGTAAAACCTATGCAAACACTCAGTACTGGGAATCAGGTGTATAGCTTTGCAGATTTGTGTGAATAGTCAAGACCTAATTTTATATCCCTTGTAAATGTTAGTTCTGCAGTGCTTGGGTAACTGCAAAGTTTGTTTTTACAGTTGCATCGGACTAATTTACAGAAAGCTAAACTGGTTGAATGTGATGCTATGTAGACTTGAATTATTTTTAAATTGAATATAGCATATAGTATACATTAGACAATTATAAGAACATAGTCTGGGGCTTCAGTAGGTGCATTTAATAGTGGATTTTAAAAAGTGAAGCCTAATGATTATATTAGTAAGAATGAGAAATTGGATTTATATTTTCGCAGTGCTGCAAACTCAGGCACTGCAGACATAAAAATTATACTGAAACAATACTAGGTTTGTTCCATTGTGTAAAATTCAAGATTTGAACAGCATGCAATTATTGTATTTCTGTTAAAATTCTAATGTGCATGTTTGACACTATGAAAGATAATACAGCATAAACTCTTTACATGGATTAGAAATTGCTTTATTACAGCAGACTGACACAAACCATTTAGGGCTTATGCTACAAGAATGTATATAGCTGTTTCTCCTCCCAATGCATCAGAACAAGAGTGATGCTAGAAGGCAAAGACTAGGATCTAGTTGCTACATAGGGGCCCATTTAAGACCATGATAAGTGTTTACACTTTCTTCTGGGGAGATGTAAACCAAAAGCAAATATTTAGTTTGGTATGTCTCTTTTGACATTTAAAAGCATTCTGCAGAATTTACAGCTGAGAAATGCCAGCTGAAAAGTCCCAGTGTAAGGAAGCTGGCCTATTGTCTTGAAGAGCTTGAGAAGGACTGTATGTGAACAAACTTTCTGTCAAATCTGAAGCTTTGTTTGATAAGGTTGGACTTTTTTTCCTCTTTCAGGAGTTTTGTATGTCCTTAAGCAAGATTGTATCATGAATTGTACCAAAAGACTTAATATTCTGTTTAGTTATGAGGACATCAGTTTTGTATCCTTCCAGTGTCTGCATCTATATGCTGTGGTCACATTGCCATTTATATTTTTAAAAGATGGTTAGTTTGTATTGTTACTTTGTATTCATTAATGTGTTAAAGTCAGGTTTGGCATTCATAGCTATAGAGCTTGTAAACAAAGTTAGGTTTACTCTCTTTCTGCCTTTTTTTATCATCTATTACCAAAGTCTCTGCTATATTTCAGTATGTATGTGGGAGTGGTTTGGAATTGGGTTTTGTTCTTTCTCAAGTTTTGTCAAACACTTACAAATAAATAGGAAGATAAGAAATCAACTGATGTGCTTAAAAAGGAAAGCTTGGAATTTTTTGCTGTCTTTGAAGAGACTTACTTAAGATTGCCAGGTACTTGTACTGTAGGTAGAATAGTCAAAATCTGGAGGTTTTTGCATTTTATGGTTGGNAATTCCAGTTATGTATTAAAAAGATTTTTTTTGGTGTGTTTTTTTTTTTGTTTGTTTTTTTTTTTTTTGTTGTTTTTTTTGTGTTTGTTGTTGTTGTTTTTTTTTTTTTTTTTTTTTTTTTTTTTTTTTTTATTCCTTTCTGTGGATACATCTCCCTGTACTAGAACATGTGTGCATCTTAGCCTAGTAACACCCAGGGTGTGGTTAGAGTCCATGCAGGACAAATGTACCATTTTTTCACAACCACCTTCTTCAGCGTTGGGAGATGCTTATCACTCATGACCACTATTTCTTATCATGGCAGTCCTGGTCCTATACTACAGTATTAAATATTAGATTTACATTTATCCCTTATATGCTGTTTGTTGGGACTAAATGAGCATGTAAATTCTACCACTGTCTGGTAGAAGTAGACTGCCTAGTATATTTTTCTGTGTGTCTGTGTGCATTTTGTTCTTTTCCTTGGGTTTTTTGTTGAAGAGGTCCTTGGCTGGAGGTAATATATCTCTATATAAGTCTGGATCCAGACTTGCTCCCTGAGTTACGTGTTACAAATTGGTGTGGACAGAAGAAGGGGAAAAGTGAAGAAAATGAAGTAGTTATTTATATTCCTAAAAAAGAGAGGGATCGAGATAAACTGTTTTGACCATTGTGGATTGTATTAGACCAGTGTATACACTGGATTTTTTTCCACTTTGCTCTCCAACTGTTTCAGTACAGTTATTTGAATTCCAGCATTATTCCCTCCAATGCTTCTGCAGATTCATTTCCCTCTGTCAAGAGCGACTAATTATTTTGCAGTTTGTATTCTAATAGTTGAGATTCCTTCCATCCTCCCTTCCCATGTGCATGGACTGGACTCTGTAACTGGAGACCCAAGCAGCATTCTGTGAATTAATTTTGCCCAAAAGTGAACTGAAGATAGAGCTGTTGTACATCTTTTTTTTTTGTGACAGTGGCATTCATTTAGGAAAGTTTTTTATGATGAAATGTGGGTATTTTTTTCCTTCTGTTTCATCCAGCTTCATTTACCTTCTTACTTTTACAATATGTTATCTCTGACATTAATCACAATTGGTTTAATACTCTTTATAAAGCCAAGTGAGTTGAATCTGTGTATTTGGCTTTCCAAAGCTAGGCTGTGGAAACTGACGTTATGGTAATATCTAAATATTGCTTTGAGTTTGGGCTGTGAGAGCATTATTCCTAAAACAGATGATGTCTTCTGCCATAGTGTAATATTTAGAGATATTCCAAAATAAGTAGTCTTTCAGAACATAAGTTGCTGTGTGTGACTGTAAGATGATGTACAAATAGCAAATGGGCTTTTTTCAGAAAGAAGATTGTTCTCTGTTCATGCCACACCAGCCTCTTGAGTTACAGGCTCAGTTTAGATTTAGAAAGTATGTACTGTATTCTGTCTGCTGTTGTACTCTTTTGTGAAGAAAGAGCAAACTGAGTGTATCCCTAGCTGCTTAAACTGGGGTTCAAAAAGGCTTACCCTCTCTGCAAGCTGGAAATGTACAGCTCTTTATAGACAAAACTGATTCATAGGAACTTTGTTCAGATAAGTTGTTTGGAAGGTGAGCTTTCCTGAGGCTCCAGTTAATGGAAAAAAACAGAGGGGAAAGGGTTCCTTTTCCCTCCTGTTTCCCAAGAAAGCTTGAGTAACTGTAGCTGCTTGTTTCATGAATTGGGCTTAAGTCACATTCATCACATATGTCAAACAGTATAGAGTTTCTGTTACAAGCATGGCTTTTGCTATGCTCTGTGTGTGTTTGTTTAAAAAATTATTATTATTATTATTTCTTGATACCATCCCAAGCTTTTGAGACTTGACAGAAAGGAAAATCTTGAATGATAATGGACACATTTATTATCTATTAGTTAATGGAGATCCTCAACATTTCCTGCTCTTGCTGATTAGATTAGTGTGGCTGGTTTGAATTCTACATACTTTTCAGCAATTAGTTTTAGCTAACTGAATTTTATAAATGAGTATTGGTTTGGGCTTTTTTTAAGATTTGGAGACCTGTAACTGTTGTAAACTCTACCATTTCTGTTTGTAATCAGAACCCATATGATGTATGTTCAGTTTAAAAGATCATGAAAATGGAATATTTCATCTCGACTATTAGTTAAGAATGTAATTCTCTCAAGGGAATACCAGTTCACTGTCAAAAATGATTTAAAGGTTGCAAATCTGACTACTGAAGTGGTTGTCAAAATCAGAACAATTTTTCCTCCTCCTAGACGTATTAGGGTAGTATTTCTTGCCATGAAAATTGATACTTCAGGTAACTAAATATTTTTTATAACTCCATTGCACTTGATCTTAGCCGAGGGGACGAACATCTGATCCTCTCTGGAACTGGTGTCAGTGTGCCCTTTGCTCTTCCCGTACTAAAGCCAAACAAGCTCTTTTTTTGGAGGATTCCCAAAACTACACAGATCTCTGACAGTGCTCAAAAGTGCTCACTGTTCCTATTTAAAGTAGTAATATTGACATATGTGACAAGGGACTTAAACATGAAATACCTGGATCTTACTGTATATTGTGCTTTGTGAGATTAAAATAGATTTAAACTATGAAATGTTCTAAAGCTGCTTTATGTGTGAGTTGGTGGTTTTTTCCCAACATAAAATGTAGTAATGGGAAGTGAAATTCCTCATACTGTACCATTACAGCCATTGGTACCCTGTAGCAATCAGGGTTCTCTGTATGATTTCTATTCTGAGTTATTTCCCATCCAGCACGGCTCTTAATTTAATGTCTTTTTTGTATAGTAAGTAACCACAAAGTACAAACTCACCTGTGCTGCTATTTTGGGAAGAAGGGAAAAACAAAACAAAACCATAGAACCAAATGATCTTTTGTCTGCCCTCCCTAACCCACACCTGTATTAGGTAGCAATGAAGTGTTGCCCGTAGATCCCAAGTTTTGGTGGTGGGACTGATAAGGGGTATGATCCTGTAGCACCAAAGTGCTGGTACAAACAGGAGAGCTAGGGTTGTGTCTGACTGGTATTTTTGAGCAGTAGAGTGGCTCCATGGATGACTGTTCCAGTAGCTATGTGGGCTCCATTCCCAGCCCTGCCAAATGTGGGTTTGCGTAACTTCTTTTTTGTGTTTTTTGCGAAGTAGGAGAATGCTGCTGGATGTTGTTCTAGGGTAAGACACAACATTAGTTTGTCTCACTCTGCAGGTCACTATATACTGAAAGAGGAAGAAAATTGGCTTGTTAGTCTAGTGACAAGTCCAGGACTCCTTATAGAGCATCGGGTCTAGGTACCAGGAGAATCAGATTATTGAGAGTCTCAAATATATTAGTAATTTAAGAAGGAATAATGAAAATTTAAGTACAATTTAAAAACCGAGAAAGATTCTTTGAGGTGATGGTATTGGTCAACAAATTCCTAAAAGAGGTTAAATAGAAAAAATAGGTAATGTATGTATAATCACCTGGCTTTCATCTTTATACTTTACGTTATTTGAACTACTGGAGTAACAGGTGTTTTTCTGCATATTTGAGAGTGCAGGGTAGAACAGGAAAACCTGAATTACTTGGCTGCAGTATGGAACATTCTACAAGATTTAGTAACGTTTTGGTGTTCTGATCATAAAAATGAATCCTGTGCCTATCTCATACATTAAAAGAATTTTATACATGTTGTTCTGTGGGAAAATGTAATTGTTCTCTAATTCAGCAATTACATTGAAATATTCCTCAGTGTAAAGAACTTTACATGAGTAAATATCATGGACTTGCTTGAAAACAAATGAACAAGAACCCGTAATTTGTAATGAGGTAAAAATAATTGTTATATATTTTCTTACCTTTGTGTTCACTATCTTTCTGTAGCCAGTTACTTTACCAGTTACTAATGTGGATTTTCTTGTTTATTTGTTTTTTATAAAAAATATACATGCATACTGCAAATGTAAATTCACTTTAGTTTGACTTCTCTGTGCTTCTAGAAACTTCTGCATTAATTGATATGTGTAAAGTGTTTGAGCTATGCCTTTTGTTATCGGTGCCTTTGTAACCTAGAGTCTCTGTTAGTGTAAGAATTTGCTGGTTTGGACAACTGGAAGAAGTTTTCAAAGCAGGTTGATACGGGGTGCTTTTGAAACAGTGGTGGTTGATGTGCATTGCCATGCTGCTGTGCTTTTGGTAAGGGCAAGACTCAGAGAGGCTGTTTTTAGCAGGAAGTGGAAATAGTTTTGAGAACAGGGGAGAGAGAAGACTTTGACAGTTTTGCAGAGATTTTCATGGGCCAGATAAAAGCAATGGGAAGACAGGCGTGTCCAAATAGTACTTCTTTCCGCTTCAGGAATACTGTGACTACTGATCAGGAAAAGGCGTTATTCATCATGTTTTGTGATTTGGTCCACTCG
This sequence comes from Platysteira castanea, assembly GCA_013397175.1. Taxonomy (NCBI): domain Eukaryota; kingdom Metazoa; phylum Chordata; class Aves; order Passeriformes; genus Platysteira; species Platysteira castanea. The sequence goes on along the minus strand of VYXC01011827.1, from coordinate 2,553,742 downwards.
GAGTATGTTTGCAGGGAAATAATTTTCCAGGCCAGTTCATCTGTAACACCTCTTGGTACTAGATAAACTTCTGGCAATCACAGCAAAGCTACCCTCTGGTTTTTGCTGAAGCTGGAGAGAGTAAATAGTGGATAAAAACTACACAATGTATGTAGTGTAGCAAAGGCTAAGCAGGAGTTACGAGAAGTTTTTAACTCTTCAAGTTGTGTTTCTGAAGAGGTGAGGTTATGGGTTTGCTAACCAGTCTATTTGTCCCAGACATGCCTCACACCCAGTGTTGGTAACTATTTTGTCAGGTTCCTGCAAGCAAATCAGAGGATTTACATTAAGGACTTTCTCATTGGCAACTGGAGTTGGCAGCAAAAACTTGCTCTAAAATATTTGTTACTGTGGAGCAGCATCTCATTGTATTCCTTGGCAGGATAGACATAACGTCTGGTTTTCTCATTTGAATGTGAGGAAGCAATTAAAAAGTTGCCCAGAAAATTGTAAAATATTCTGAAGAGCACTTTTTTTTTTTTTAGATCCTATTTTTAGTAGGTCAGGTTTTGCAGTTTTCGTTTCTTAGTTGTTGCCAGTGCTAAAGAGTTTCAATCTGCCATGTATTTTTCTTCTCTAAAAGTATCAGTCATTGTTTCTTTATTGGGTCTTTTGCTAGTTTCCAAATGCAGGCAAGCTTTTAATAAAGAGACACTGAAGTTATTGTAACTTGTAGACTGACATTGTGAAGGTGTAGCTGCAGTAATATTTTGGAGGAATGCACAGTTTAGACCTATTAAAATAAATCTTGAATTTACAGCATTCTTTCAAAAAATGTTGTAATATCTTGAGTCCTTAATAATAGCATAGAAGTATTTAGTGAAAAAATGGTGACTTCTGAAGTATTAATAAAGTGCATAGAAATATTTGCATATATTTTTTTGCTGTATTGAGAACACTTTCTTTTCCTCAGAGATGGTTAGAATACAGAGTTTGCCATCTTTGTAATGTGTTTGTTATAGTTGGTGTGATTCTTAATACTTATATCTTCACATTTTAGCTATCAGATCTGGAGGGAAAATTGTTTTAAAATTGCTTGCTAATTTCCCATAGTATATATCTTTTTAAAATTCTGTTTGACCTTGAAACCCTTTCTTTTTCCACTAGAAAGGTTTCTGCTTGGTTGACCATTATTTGTAATGTGTTTTTATCTTCAGTTTAGAGTGGAGCACATTTGGGGGATAAAATGACAGGTATTTGTGAGTTAGAAAGACCTTTTAATATGATGAGAACATAGGATATAACTTAGAGCTTGGTGCTAGTTATTTTAATTCAGTTTCATCCTTTGGATTTTTAAGCAGTAATTCTGCCTGAGTTTTCCTGCAAATAAGAACTGTGTATTGAAAGAACACAAACATGCGTATTCCTGTATATAAATGCATACAAGTTATATATAAAATGTGAGCTTATTTTGTTTTTAAATGATCACTTATCTAATGTTAACAACAGCAGGCATATAATGAAATGACAGTGAGAACAGTCCTTTAAAATAACTGCAGGAGGTTGCAAAGGAAATAAAACATTCCTGTATAAACAAACACTAATAAAGAGAATTCCTGCAGTAAAATACACTGCTGAGAAGCTCAGGGCAGCAGCTGCTGCCTGGCAGCCTCTGCCTGGAACCCAGCTTCAGGTGCTGGGGCAGAGGCCAAGAAATCTTCTATTGGACAAGTGAGGGACTTCACAAAGCACAGGTGAACTCAGGATGGGCATAAATCACAAAACAAGCTCTGTGTGCCTTCAGACCCTTCTACTACTAACTTCTAACAGAAGAATTTTTATTACCCATTTAAATAACAATAATTATACCTATCTCTTACTCAGAACAAATTTCTAATAAGAACTGAGAACTTTTGTAATTAGATAGAGGCATTTTAAATAGTTAATAGCTTTAATTTGGTATGTTTTCATTTTATGTGAAGTATATGTAAATATATTTTTCGAATGTATGGGTGAGAAAAATATAGTGTATAATCTCAGAGATTGGTGGTAGTTCTCATCTTCTCTATTTGTTTGCCCACAGACTTCTAATAAAATACAGCTTCCTAATGGGAACAAGATGTTTCTTTCTCCTTAAACATTTGTTTGGATTTTTGTCCAATGTGCATTTCAGTGTACTGTATTGCTTTCTGCTTCTAGATAGTCTCTTCACTAAACTTTCTAAGTATTTTCATCATGAACAGGACCCCCCATTTCCTGTGTGACCATCCTGGTGAAATGATGAGTCATATGAGACTCCTGCTTTATTATGTGTTCAGTTGATTGAAATTTCTTCACATCTGAAAAATGGCAAGGAGATTCTATGGTGAATTCTGGTTTTGAGGGGAGTGTTTGTGATCTTGAACAAACAGGAACAGGTTGTGCCTGCTCAGAACTTGTATCTGTGCATCAGGTGTTAATGTAGAGCTGAAGTATCTTGCATATAAGAAAGTCCAGGAATTGGTTTTCAGAAGGACGTTTTGTGAATAGCACAGGCCAATGTGTGTGGTGTTACATTAACAAGAGACAAAGCTTGTGAAACACCTTGTCATTAAGTCTGATCAAGTTTTAGTGAGGTGTTTTTAAAGGAGGAAATGGAATGCAGCATTACCATATGGGAATATCCAGGAGTTACTTTGGTAAAGAATTAAGTACCTTCTTAAATAAATGAATGTTCATGTTATGTATCTGAAGAGATAAGAGGAAACTTTGCTGCAGGAAATGTAGGGAAGCTCTGTCTATACAAAAGCTGATTCTGCTTCTGAAGGATTGGATAGTAGGTTGTTTGATCCATTTATGTGAAGCCTGACTGACTCTAGAAATGGAGAGCTTTGGAGACTATTTCTTCCAGGTGTAGTGTAAACTTGCTGTCAGTTGTATATTGTAAACCGTATCCACCAGCTCCTCAAAGATGATTTAAGTTCTTCATATAGAAGTTGTTTACTGTAACTTAACTTTAAAGTTGAGCATTTCCTGTTCATTAGTGTGGGATGTTTTTCAAGCATGTCATCTGTAATGATTAACCAGATATCTTAGTTCCTTTGTAGAGATTTTAGAGTGAATCGTGTTTTTCAGCCTCAATATAAAGTGTGTCCAAATGGTGTTGAGTTCCTCTTCTGGTGTAGAAATAGATTCAAGATGTTTTAAATACAAATCTGTATAATTAGGCACTTTCGTTCAGAATTGAAATGTTTAATGAGAGAAACTTGCCAGACCAGAGAGGAGTAATTCTTTGCTTCATGTCAATAACACGGTATTTAGCCTCTGCTAAAATGAGATTTTCAGATGTATTGAGTTACCACCCTTTTTAGAGTGGTACAAACAGACAAACCTTCAGCAGAGTTATAGGATAATTTGACCAACATCAGCAAATTGCTACTCAGTACAGCAGGCTTATGGGCGGTAGCTCTCAGAAGTTACCATTGCAAAGGGTACAACTGAGAAGAACATTGTGCTTACATGGCATGGTGCTGCCTTGAACAGGAAATGAGAATTATTCTTTAGAGACTTTATTATGAATTAATATTATTGTGCCACTCAGACTAACATGTCCTCCTTCTCATCAGGCTTAGTAAGCTCGCCCAGTGCTGTGCTAATGTGGATTTACTGTTTGCTAAACTGGGCAAACAAGCCTGGATGTCTGCATGGCAGTAGTTTACTGTATTGGCCAAACACTGCATTTCTTTTGCAGTAATTGGGAATTTGACAGACAGCTTTTGTTTCAGTCAGTCACTGTTATTTCTTTAACATTGAAAAATTCTCATTGGTGTAGAAAGCCATGAATAATTACTTCAAATTTAAAAGTTTGGAGAGTTTTTAAAGTTTCAGGGGTTTTGTGTTTGAGTCTCCAGTATGATTCTTAGTGATAATGATTTTGTAGATCATGTCTAATTTGCCATTTTACTTTTAGTGATTATTGCTTAAGATTGTAACCTTCAAAGCATAATTGAAATTCTGCATTTCCTGCTGCTTTTACAAAACAGGCTAGAGGCAAGGTCTTGAATAGTTAGAGCTTACTGGAGTTATTCCTGGCAGTTGCTGTGCCTGACATGCAAAGGATTGGTATTTTAGAACAGAACATCCTCGCTGAAAGAGCAGAGAGAAGAAAAAAGTTCAGTAGTCTTAATGTGCATTGGCTTCCAACATGGTCACAGTCCTTAAAGAGGCTATTGCTGGGAAAAGCAAGATAGGATTTGAATTTACTGATTATTTCTAGTCATTTTCTGGATGAAAACCCTTTATGCATATGCAACATAGCTTTGCATACAGTTGAACAAGACAAATTTTCTCCGCTTTGCAAGTGGTAAAAGCTACTTTACTGTGGGATATCCAATATGCTATCAGTAAACATAGTTTCCTTTGTCTAGTTTGGCCCTTGTACACGAGCTTTGTGTGAGGTACATGCACCTTTTAAGTTCCTTAAATCTTCTTTAATAAAGGATGGATGGATATCAAAAACAGTGAAGAGAAAGTGTTTCTCATTTGTTTCCTACATGATGTAGGGAGGGCTGTCCCATAAATATCCAAGGAGTAGGACTCTTGTCTACTGCCAGTAGGACCTAAAAAGGCTCATACTGGTGTCAGGTGTCAGAATAAAGGAACTGGAAGGTCATTGCAACGAGCTCTTGCTGAAGAGTGTGCTTCAAAAGTTCAGATACAATGTCTTTATTAGGAGGTTTGAGGAGGTATTTTCTCAGGCCTATGATATCAGCCTGTACCTTGCTGTCTTTAAAACCAGTGGAATTCTGTTCTGTTTTCAATCTTTTCAAGTCCTACTTTATTATTATCATCCTTCCTGATTAATTTCTGTTTGAATTTGCATTAAATACTAGTTATATACATATGTATATGTGTAATTATGGTAACTTATAAATAAATTACATGATGCTGACTTGCTGTCTCAAAGGAGTGCAAATATCTTGCCTTAGTTGTTGCTAGCTTTTCCTATAATGACAGTTATCTTCTAAGCTTACTCTGTGTCCACTTAGCCTAAAAAATAGTGCAAATAAGATACTTTGATCCTAAGGTAACCAGCAGTTTTGGGTGAGCTTTTATGCTCATTATCAGAGGCTTGCTGTTTGGTTTCTTTTGTGATCAGTGTGGGGACTTCTCGTTTCCACTGCAGACTGTTGTTGGGTGGAAGGTTTTTTTTACTCTCATTTTACTCTTGTTCTTTAGAATAGATGTGTTCTGCAGGATTTTTCTTGCCTAACAATTAGCCTTTGAGTTAGCATAGATTGTGTTGTGTACTGTTTGGAATTCAGAATGGTGCAAGGGTCTCTTAACAGAAGAGCTCTGCATATTCCAACTAGATGACCTTACTTCATGAACCCATTTAACTTAACACACACCAGGAAAATGTTTTGGCTTGCTCCAGGAAGAGGTGCTAACATTAACCATACAACCTGAAACGCACATCTTTTCCTGTCACCAAGACAATGCAGTTAGTGGGACAGATACCTGTTTTACATCAGTCGTTGTCATTCGAGCACTTGCCTTTGCAATGAAAAGGGCAGAAACCCCAGCTTTTCTGAACAAAAGTGTCAGTGGCCCGAACGTAATGTGCTGGATTTAAACTGTGATGGAGATGTGCATACCTTACCTAGTGTGGTGTGTGATCTTTCACTGGAGCATAAACAGAGCCTGTATTGTACTGTTTTCTCTCTTGGCATATTTTCTTATTTGTGTCCTCAAACATTACAGATGATGACACTGTAAGATGAGGCAGTGCCCCTATTCCAGCCCATTCTGTGAGCACAGGCTGGGTTACATAATGTGCTCCACAGGACTGTACTCTCATTATGGAAAATCCATTGTTTTCTCATATTGCTTTTTTTTTTCAGAAGTAGTTTCAGAATTATTTATCATTTTTCTTACCAGCAACTGCATTCTGATTAAAAGCTGGGGTTTTCTTCTGCCATACATACCAGGTAAATGTTTACAAATCATGTAACTGGCATTTGGGAAGGATAAAGCCAAGGGCACGTATTTTCAATGATGTGTTATTGGTTTGGGGGTTTTTTGTGTTTAGCGGTTTTGTGGTGATTGTTGTTGGGGTTTTGTGTGTTTATTTTTTTTTAATATAGCAGAGTTCTGAATGCTCTAGAGGTTAATGGATGGGTATTTTTTAATTTCAGTGAATTTTTTTTTTTGCTCTCTCCCCCACATGGATCTAGCACGCTAACAAATACTCTTGGCCCTAGAAGCTGCTCTTTTTTTATTCCCGAGTTAAAGGAAGGAAAATACATCCAAAGTGCCTCAGCTGCACTGTGGTATCAAGTTGCTCTTACCAAAGGGTACAGAATAGCTCTTTATTTGTTCTATGTATTGGGCAAGAATTCAGTAACCTTTATTAGTGATAAATGGGACCAGTTCTTGATGTTGGAACTTCTCCGTGAAAAAGGAGCAGCAGCTCACGAAACCTGCTTAGTTATTCAGGTCCTTATCCAATATCCAAATGAATGCTTGAGTTTGCTCACAAGAAATCCTGGCCTTTAAAATTCAGCCAGAAGCATTTATATGTTGTGTAAAAATGTCTACATAGCATGTAGAAATATAGAAGCATGTAAAAACCTGGGTTTAGCTTTTCTTACAAGCTGTGCTTGTTCTGTACACAAGTTCTAAAACCTGACCAGCAGAATTATGATAGTAATATTACAAAACCTGCATGGAACATAGAGGTTAAAGGGTTTGAGAAGATGTGTATTTCCAAAAAACACTCTGACTCAGTACTTTCAAAAAACAGTAATTGAAGATAAATGGTTTTGAGCTGAATTACTTGGAAGTGGAAAAATACAGAGATGCTTAGTTGTTTCAAAATCTGCTTCTTGAAATACTTGACAATGAGTCAAAAAGTCTTCTTGCTGTGAACCTCTTTAGTTGAGAGAAATAACAATGCAGTGTCTACCAGACCACCTTAAGCACTCCTGTTCTCATATGTGAACAAGACATACTCAAGTAACGAATCTCACTTTTTAAACATCTTAACCTTGTCAAAATATCTTGTTGGGATTTTTTCACTGTGCACATTTAAATGAGAATTTTTTACTCTTATGTTCTGAATGAGACATTAGCTAGCTCTAAGGTCCAGCAATCATAATCTTAGATGGAGTTTGAAGCTTAATAGCTGTTCCTTGCTCTAAGTGTGACTCACTTGCTTTTGTGTGTCTTTCTTTTGGGGCCACTCTTTTAAGAGGAACAGGGCTTTAAACAATTAACACCTGAATGGTGTTTTGTACCTAATTGTTGTGATGTAAGACAGCATTTGAAGTTGACTCTTTTAATTAAAGATGTCTGGAATAGTGTTATTTAACAACATGAATTATTCCAAACTTCAGGTTCCTTTTTTACCCATCTTTTTTTTGTAGTGTAGTATCAGCTTACATTTGAAATATCACTTTGCTGAGTTTCTATAGATATTAAAGTTTGGGATTCAATAGAACTTAAGCCAGCAAATTTTCTCCTGTCCTCCTCCTGTCAAGTTGTTCTACTCTGTGCCAAAGTTAAAGACTAGATTGTCTTTTAGACAATAGTTTGGCATGCATTGTTTGCTCACACGACTTGAACTCCTGGTATTTTTTGTACAGTTTTGGTAAAAGGTATTTTCTGGTGTTATTTAAAAATACTAGAAAGATACAATTGAGCTATCATACTTGTTTATAAAAAGGAATTTTTAATAAGAAGTGGTTAAATGTAAGTGAATGTTCCAATACAATATGTCACTATCATATATATATATGTGTGTGTGTGTGTGTATATATATATATATGTAAAATGATGTTTCTTTCTTTGCAAACTTAATTTTAAATGATTCCCAACAGATTGCTTTTAGTGTTCAGGTATGCGAGAAATGAACCAAACCTTCAATGTGCTTTTTGTTTATAAGTTTTTATATTGTGTATGAATTTTATGCAGTGGCTCAATAAGGATAGAGATTTTTATCAGTTTTAGGTTTATTATTTGACTAGAATGATTAGCTCAATGGGAAGTAAATTATTTTCCATGTATTTTAGTGCTCTTCTGTGAATTTGAGCTTTAAATTCAGTCACAAACATTCCATTTTAAAAATGCCCAGAGGCGTCATGCTAAACAAGGATGTTTTTGGAACTGCAAAGAATGTCCAGACAACAAAGCCATGCAATGTGAATTCTTCCCTGCCTCCTTCTTGGTGAGGAGTCTAATTTGTTTGCATGCAGTGTGGAGTGGTGTGCAAACAGATAGCGTCATTCTGCACTCCTCTAGATAAAGGTAAAACTCAAATGTTTGACCTTTTTTCTGTAAAACTTTTAATTATTCCTCAAGTTTCGTATTAGGAAAGAAGCTTGATTGCCTGGGATGTTCCAGTAGTCAGAATAGTAAAGGACAGTTGTTTGATTATGAAAAGCATTATAGTTGGTTGTTGTTTTTATAGACTCCAGAACTCCAGTTTGGCATGGATGATATTTTTTCCCCCCCTTAGGCTTTCACCATGACAGATAACTTACTGTCCAAGGAGGACAACCTGTCCTCCAGAAGGAGGTTTCCTGACCAAGTTTCCCTGTGTTGCTCTTATTCATTCATTTCTCATGGTGGAAATGTGAATATAGCTTGATAGTTTTTATAGCCAAATTTCTTAGCCAGTTAAGACTGCCATAAGTAACGACATCAGAATAGATCAGATTTTTTTAATTTCTGTGGTTTTTAATGCCACTCAGCGTGGGTTTCCCCCCTTTTGCTCATCCCATTCACCTAGACTCAAGTTAAACTTCTGTCCTGTGTCTTAAATATGCCCATATGCAAAATCTGACCATTTGGAGTTGCTGAGTGTTTGATTTTGATATTTGGAAAATCAGATTTTGGAGTGGAAGGTTAGTGTCTCCTTTGCAATCGTATAGGTAGTAGTCATTTCTTCGAACACGCTACAAGTATGGTGCTTCCTGGTTGTTTTGTGAATCAGTGTAGATCTACTCAAAATTATCTTATCATGGGATTTTATTTTTTATTTTTATTCCTTGTGGCAATTTAGAAAATTATGAGCCTGCGCTCTCGAGGAACGCAAGTGTTTAGATTGACCTATGTTCAGGTAAACTCTTGGTTTGTCATAAACTGGTGCTCTGGTGACCTTTTGCCAGGCTACTTTGTAGTTCTCTTCTGACTTACCTTTTATTTTTTATTGTAACCTACAGCTGCCATCCAGTTTTTTTAAGGCCTCCACAAACTCACAGTGCCACAAGTGATAGTCATCAGTAAATGATTTTGTGGTTTAATCCATGGTGTGACAGTTTTTATTATTGTTGTTGCTACTGTTATCATTATCATTAATATTATTATCAGCTAGAAACAGGTAAAGAGCATGCACTATTAAACTGGTACCGAAGATCTTAACTAGAAACAACAGTGGGGTTTGGCAGATTACAGCCGACCTTGTTGCTAAAACCACTTCTTTTCTCCTACAAGATAAGGTCTCTTGAGCCAGTGATCGCTCCGTGTTAATGATCAAGAGGGCAGAGATTCCTCTCTGGTTTTTTGTGATTGTTAGGAGGTCTAGATTTGCTCTGCCCTCCTAGTAGTTGGCTTGAAGAGGATATGTCCTGAAATGTAATGAGAAGTGACAAGGTCTTACTAGTGAAGGCTTAATACTGGGCTTTGAAAAATGTTTCTTTCAAGCGCAGTACAAGTGTTCATACAAATAGGAGCCATGACAGTTAGTTCAAGAAATTATTGCAGTCAGTATGACAAATCTAATAATTTCAACTAAAATGTATCTATTGTCTGACTTCAAAGGATACTCTGTGGTTAGCCATGTAATATGTATTATTTTTGTGGTTACTGTCATGCTTTCTTCATATTTTAAGCATGCAGGAGACCATTAGCATAACATGAGCTTGCTTTCTGTATTGGATATGCATCTTAATTTTGACATATGGTGAGAAAACAGAGGTCTGCTTCCAAAAATTTTGTCAAACAAAATTAGTTAGAAATTTGTTAATTTTTGATAATACAAAGTTCTGAGAATGGACTTAAAAGTACAAGAAAAAATCCGAAGAAATAGCAGGTGAATGACAGTTAGGCTAGGGTAGGGATGAAGTATTAGTTTCTCACATATTTACAAGTCTTGAAAGTCTAGTACTTAATCTTTTCATTCTAGTTTCAATTCACTAATTTTTAAATGCTACCTATGCATTTTTAAGACACTGTTGTGGTTGAACATACTTCCGAAGAGTTAGTCCTCATTTCTGTAATCAAGCACCTAAAGTAAACTTCTAAGAAGTTTAAAGTTGGAATGTATAGGCCATATATTTACATGTGTTCTTTTTTTTTTTTTTTTTCTAATATGGGAACAAAAAATTTAGTAAGAGTAAACAGTTATTCCACGTGAGGAAATGATTCTTCTGAAAACTGCAGCAAAATTTGTAGCTAAAATGTGTTGTTCTTATGACTCCGAAGAGTGGCACTGGGACTTCACACTGTGGTACTGGACACTATTGAAAAATTGGAAATACTTTGTAATCATTTCTTACACATTTTCCATGAACTCAGGAATTATACATCATCCTAGTTGAAAAGTCCTGTCTCTCCAAACTAACTGAAAAATCCACTAAGAGTTATATTTAAACCCAGTTTCACTTAAAAGGAATGTTTGTTAAAGCTACTGCAGGGTGTGTTGGAATTGAAACTCGTTTAAGATTTGTGATTGTGTATTTAGGGCTGATTTCTACCAGGAGCAGATGGTACTAGAAGCAGACAGGTGACACATCATACAACACAGAACGCCTATTAAATGATATTTTGTAAGAGTGATCATGAAATAATGAGAGTATATTAAAGTGTTATTGCAAAATTTGGTTTTGAAGAGCAGATAGGCTAAAGAGTTTTTATGAAGGGAGAAGTTGCATTCAGTCTATTTCAAAAAATACTTTAACTCAAAGGATTAGTAGGTGTTGAACTATTTGAGGGGCAAATTGAAGTTATATTCTAGTATATTCTTGGGGAAGTCATAGACTGGTTGTGGCAGTCTTACTGGATATGAATGGGATAAGAGATCTGTCTTTAAGGCACCTAGCTCCTGGAAATTCCCTGTAGTTGTATATGGTTACTCTAAATCAGTTACTGAGATAGAACCCAAACCAGGAATAAATTGTTTTATCTCAAAGGATACTTTAAAAAGAGGTAAGTTTGAAACCTGCATCTTTAAATTAGGATAGATTTTTCCGTTGTAGAAGTCTTGATCCATGAAATAAGCAATGAAGCAATTAAAGCTTCTAGTTAAGGTCAGAAGAAACAAAGATGACATTACCATTGTTATAGGTTAAGAGAGTTTATGAAGAAGCTCACAGTGCCACTATCCGTGTCACTTTATTCCAAATTTGGTTTTAGAGGGGTCATAAGGCCTTCTCCTATGCATTTCTCATGTTGCCATCTTATGCAAACTCCTGCGTAGATGAAAAGCTTGTGAAACTTGATAAGTGGAAGTACTGAGAATGGCAGGATTATGTGTTTTTCATGTAATGCAACCAAGAGGCACATATAGACATGATGCTGGGGCTTTTGTAGCGCAAAACTATCATTCTGAAAACTGATTCAATAAGACCTGAGCCCCTTTATTGCTTTTTAGTTTAATGACAGCATTGACCAATATCTGGAATTAAACTTGCAAGTTTCTTGTTGGGAATATAAATTCCTTTGTTGTTTCTACTGGAAACAAGTATAAAAAAGTTGAAAGTTCTCTTTCAACTATGTAAAACCTGCTTAGTACAGTCAATCTGATCTGTTTCCTTACTACCATTACAGCTGATTTAGAGCTGTAATAGTCCCATTTGCCTTGCAGAGTTTTGAACTAGAAAATGTAGATGCCACAACACTTGCTCTTCTGTGTTGTCAAACACTGCTGCAACACTGCAATACTTGGAATTAAATAGTACCAACAGCGTTGGATTTTACCTTCTGTATAACAGTGACTATTATGTACAAAATCCCTTCTCTAGTGAAACTTTTCTTTTAGTGTCATTTAAGTTTATGAAATTAAAAGAAGAATGTTAGAGCCAGTATTTATATTAGTATGATAATATCAGTGCTGCAAGATGTCGGCTTCCAAAGTTCCTTGTTAAAGCTGAAAGCTTTCTTGGTGTTATTTAATGTAGTCCTTTTTATGCAGTAGTTTGTATTAGCAGATGGAATTTGTTCATCAAATGATTCCTTTTTTAATAAAAAGTAGTTGATCTGTTCAGCAGTACTTAAGTAGCATTTATAGTAAAGAATTCTCTTTAATTTTACTCAGATTTCATTTATTTAAATTTGTTAATTAAATGTCAGTCTTCAAATGGAGCAAAATGAGAATTTTCCTTTAGTGGAAGTAAAAACTTCTTTACGAGAGGTTGCTGAATATCCAGCATTTCTGCTTTTTTTAACAAGTTCTGAAAAGCAGGTTTTTAAATACAAAACCAAAAACTTTTACACAGAGAAGTTAAATTTTTAAAAAATTGTTTGGAAGCATCCAAAAAATGCCAGCTGTGAAACTAGAGGGGAAAGAAAGGCCGGGGCTTCTGTCAAAGCACCCTCAGCATGTGGAATATTTGTGGTCGGTAGATACCCTGGGGCTTGGGATTGTTGAAATACCAAACTCTGGAGCTGACCCAGAAAGTGACAAGCCCTGAGTGTCCCAGCAGTGCTGGTGCTGCAGAGAGCAGGGACATCTCCAACCTCCAGTTTGTACTCCCTGCTGCAAACCTGGGAGTTGGGCTTTGAGTATTTTTCGATTTGTCAGCTTAAGAGCAGCAGAACTGAAATATTTGCATGACTGGAAACTCACAGCTTGGAAACGGGAGTGGTGGAGTGGAAATGTTGCTTGTGTTTAAGCTGCTTTTGTGTTTGTATCTTGGTGGTTTCAGGATGCTCAACATTTTTGTTAATAGAGACTGGGTTTTTTGGAGAAGCATGTCTGAAATTCATCAGAAGTTTGGACCATGGATGTTTCAGGAAAATACATTTGTGGCTTGGTGATTAGTGTATTTCTACATAAACATCTCCCTTCTGTCCACCGTTTTATTGGAAGATTTCTGATTCGTTCTGTCACGTTGGTTACTGGTATGACTTCTGTCACTGAGATGTTAAAAAAAAACCCAAAACAAAACAAAGTTACCAACAACACCAGTGTGATGAACCTTTTTATAATTATGAGTTTTGCCCTTTGAGTGGGGAATGCAGTTTTTGCTCATGTTCCTGTGTAAATGCTGTCTGTGCAGAAGAATGTGCTCATGGCCCATCTTACTTTCTCTAATACTATGATGAAGTTGCAGACAGTATACCATCACACTCATTCTTATGTGTTCCTTAAGTTCTAGTTTATAGGCTCTTTAGCATTATCAAAAAAGCTTCAATGCTAGCTACCTGTAGGAGCTCTGTTCTTCATACTGGAGAAATGAAAACAGATTTTCATTGCTGGCTGGTCTTTACTATCTTTAAGCTGGAGGAGCAAGTTCAATATTTGTATTGCCTTTCTTTTTCCCTCGTGCTTCTAGTATTTTTCTTTTTCTTTTTCTTTTCCCTTTTCTCCNNTCCCCCCCCCCCCCTGTCTTTTTATCCTTTTTTTTTTAGGATAGCTCCTTGGTGCTATCCCTGGCACCAAGGATAGCAAGTCCTTGGTGCCAGGGGCCTGTCTTTTATTATCCTACATGTGTAAGCTGCATTTGAGACATCCTGGCAAGAAATTGGTGAGATACTCTGTGGTGTTAGTGAAAAGTGTAGCATTGATTCCTTAGGGTGCATCAGTGTCAGGTTTGCACTGCTCAGCTTGGAATTTCTTGCATGTAATTCAGAAAATTTTGTTAGGAAACACTGCTGATATGGTGAGCTCTGTAGCTTTGACTTTTTCTGAGCAGGGATTAAACAGGGATTAGGTTTTTTGGGGCAAGGGGTTGTGTGTGTGGTGATGTTTTCTTAGAGGGGGTGGTTCAAATGTTCTGAATTCTGAAGTTGTCTTTTATGTTTCAGAAGAATTTCTTGGGTCTCAGCTCCAGTTTTGCTGTAAGATCTTTCCTGCCACGAACTCTAATTTTATTCTTATGTAATGCTAGCTCTCAAGTCAGGATTCACTAAATAAGGTTATTCTAGCAAGGGAGCAGAATGCTTTTCACAATAAAATGTCAATTAAAAAGTGTGTTAATTTTATGATAGTCATGACACAACAGTTGAATTAATAGAAATGTCTTGCCACTTAAAATTTCTTGCTGCATATAATCTTGATCCCTCACCCCCAGTGTTTTTGAAACTCTACTAAAAAGATCTAGACATCCAAGCAGAGCTTAGGCCAGAACCAAGATGCTGACAGATTATCTGTCTCTTTTCTGGTTTCTTACCAGCCTTCCCTCAGAGAGCAAACTGATTGGTTCTTGTTCATTTTTATCACTCACTGTGCTATGATCTTATTTTTCTGATTAAGCTGTATACTGGTGCAGGGAAATTGGCACTGATCCTGAAAGAGAGATATTTTTTGTTATTTTTTCAAAAGAGAATCTTCATTGGTATATATTGTGCATGGATAAATAAAGTCTCTTACTTTTACCTTCAGAAGGACCTTAAAGTATCGGGTGTTATTTGCAGAGTGGATTTTTTGCAAAATAAATTTCACCTCTATCTTCTCTTCACTTATTTACAGTAAATGAAAGAGTTGAAATCGGATTCCACAATTTCTGCCCTTACACATTATAACTTCTTTTCTATTTTCTATTAAAATAATAACTTCTGAAATGCTTCAAACTTCACAAAGAAAATGTTTCTCACTAATTGTTGCATATGACAATAACACAGTTTTTAACTGTGTGGGACAGGCTCAAGTTCTTGTCTCTGGAGACAAGTGAATGGTGATTTATAACTGGTGGGTTAGTCTAAAGATGTGATGAGCATCCTGTGTGTGTCAGGAAAACAGTGGTTGACTGTGTAGGTGTCAAGAGCTCCTTAGAGAGAAGCATGCTTGTCTTAGTAAATGTGACTGATGTCTTTAGAGTAATTATGTTTTTTTTAAATATAAAATGTGCAGTATTTGGAAGATGAACTTTTATGCAGTGTTTTTTCATAACATGTAAAATGCTAAACCATACTTTTTTTTATTTTAAATAAAACCTTTTTTCCCCCCTCTTACCACAGGATAATGAGAAAAGGACCCCTTTACATGCTGCTGCCTATCTGGGAGATGCAGAAATTATTGAACTGCTTATTTTATCTGGTATGTTCTGTTCCTGTTAATGGAAAACAAATAACTCTATGCACATCCAAAGAAGTATTTATGTACATCTTAGTCTGTGTAGCTTTAATTGAGATATTTAATGTACTAGAAGTTAAAGATGCTTGTACTGAAATTTTGAGTTCCAGACTTATTAATGTTACAATACCGTGTAGTTGTGCTCTAAAATATTTCTTTGTAGAAAGCTTTCTCAGTTATAGCTATTTTTATTTGTAGCTTGATCAGTTCAATAGTTCAACACTAGTTTAAAGAAATAGTAGCATATATGTTACAGGTAGATGTTTAGCAGCATGGCTTTCATTCTGAAATGCCCTTCAGAAATGCAATTACATTTGAACATAGAAGATGACATCCAGGGTTGGTTCTATTATTTTAAGTATCTTTGCCTGTTGGCTTAAATGTACAGAATATAATTAGGACCAGCTGAAAATGTTAAAATCTTATCTTTTTTTCCTATTTATTTGTACTAAGAAAAATTCCAAGTTCTGTAAAACAGTATACTTTGGGTTCGTTTTTTTTTTTAAACCAAGAAACTAAACCAAAAACCTGAAGAACTTCATGACTGAAGGACTGAATTGATTGTCTTTGATCTTGGACAGACCTACCCATCAGGTAGCTTGAGGCTGAATTCATAATACAGAGCTTCAAGCTTACATAGAAAGATGAAGACTTGTAGCAGTCCCACAGAACTACTTTAATCTTCAGTCTGCTTAATTGCACGCCTTACATGTGCAGTGCTGGCTACTTCCACTACCAACCCCCCATCAACCCTTTATAACAAATTCTGCTTTAAGGAAATGCCACTTTTAGGATTATAGGAGTCGCTTCCAGACCTTCAACTGAAATTGCTAGGCATAATTTAATTTGTTATAATTTTAGTATGATGTAATATTTTCATTATATATATTAATTGTACTCTCTCTATATAATTATATATACATATAATAAATATATGTGATGTGATATTAATTAATATATCTATCTTATGAACATACTCTATAGTGACATTTTGTCAAGAAGAGTTCACTTTTGAAGAGGTGCAAGGTTTGAAAATCTAAAAAAGTGCTGTTTTTCCCTATCAAGAAGAAAGACAAGTTCTGGTGGTTCTTGAGAATACCTAGTGACCCCTTTCAACAACTAACAGTGTTACAAACTTCGCAAAGCTGTAGTCAGCTTCTTCTGAGAGTGGCTCTTCAGTGGTTTGGATGAACACAGTCCATTTACCAGAACTGTGATAGAACAATATACCCTTCTCTCAGGCAAAGGGCTTATGGAAGGAGGGAAATTCTAGTTTAGATGGGAATGAAACAAGATCCTGGCTGGCAGGCAGTGGTAGGAGAAGAAATATTAGTCCTGCTATTTGGGCACATAGCATAGGTTTAAGTGTAAGGAAAAATGGAGAACAAAGAAGGGAGGTAAGAATTAGGGCTGTACGAATAATCTAAAACTGAGCAGATGCATGGAGAGGTTGTGGGTGCTGCAGTGTCTGCAGATTGTTCAGGGAGGATGTGAGACATTGATATGTCCCAGATAGCATTTTTTAAAATGAAAATTAAGGTTTGTTTACAGCAAAACAATGCATTGGGTAGTTGCAAATAAAAAGCTTTGAAAGCTGTGGCAATGTCAGTCCAACCTTGCTGTGCTCATATGCTGTGCTCTGGACTTCAGTACCGTGTTGTGCCTTGCTGGAGAGCTACAGCCTCCTGAAAGTCCCAGGGAGAGGCTGCACTGGGAGTGAACCAGGGTGGTACAGTGAGGGATGCACAGGTAGGTGTGAGTTGTTAACACGTTTGTAAGTGAGTGAAGAGGGGTATTAATTGCAGGATGAAAGTGATGTCTGAACGTTCAGGCTGTTCAGTTTGCAAGGCTGTGCGGTACTTGGGCACAAATCTGTGTATTACCTGCCTGCAAGCAGTAGTTTTAGGCAAGCCTCGTAAATCTTTGAAAAGTAGTCACCAATTCAGTCTTCCTAATTTCGGGATGCTGGATTTGAAATCTTTGTGGTTGGTGAAG
Source organism: Platysteira castanea (assembly GCA_013397175.1). Lineage (NCBI taxonomy): Eukaryota > Metazoa > Chordata > Aves > Passeriformes > Platysteira > Platysteira castanea. The sequence continues at coordinate 2,536,494 of VYXC01011827.1, read as the reverse complement.
TTTGAGCACTCAGCTGTATCAAAAGTGCTGAGCCAGCTGCTTCTCATAGAAATCAGGTCTAGGTGTCTCAAAATGCACAAGCTGTGATTTGTCTTTTAGCTGTCTTAATTGAAAGATGGGGAACAGAGGTTAAGTGTATTTATGCTCTCAATTTCATAAAGATAAGGAAAATTCATCTGTTGTGTTTCAGCTGGAAATCAAATCTCTCCTTTGAGACAGATGTATAATGTTACATTTTGTCGTAATAGATGAGCATTAGGGAGCAAGTAAAGAACATCTGTTACCACAGCAAGGCTTGAAAACTTTGTCGTGTTGCAATACATTTTTTTTTTAATTGAGGAAAGTAGTTTGTCGAATAAATAGCATTTCTGTCCAACCATCTCCTCTGCAGTAAATGTGCATGTAAAAATTGTGTATGTGACTTTAACTGGCCTATTGCAACATACCTGCACAAGGGATTGAATTAAGTGTAGACTACTTTCATCCTAGCATTTCTTACCTTGTGAAAGCTTCTTTGCAACTTGTAATTCCCTCTAGCATAACTTTGCTGGGATGTTACTAGGAACCACTTTACAGTTTTTCTGCTGTGCAAACTATTCTACAAAGACTGTTTCCTTTGATGTTTTTATTCTTTCTTCAAACTGGACCTCAAATTTACTGAAGTCCCTATTAATCTTTCCACTATTCAGTGGCTCTTACTTGACTCTTTCTCATTATTCTCTATTCTTAAAGTGTTATTATACACTACTTACACATAGGGTTTTTAAATTTGATTGGAACATCTTTTTCAACCTGCTCCAGGGAATCCACATTGCTCTCAAATATGTAGTGTGGATCGTATTTTGCAGTCATGATGTCTTTATATTACTTTGCTATAGACCTAAGTAACCCATATTGCACATCCTGAAGATAGAACTGATTCAGCCTTTTTGCTGACTTTTTTGGAGTAAGTTTTCAGTATTGAGAGCATTCTTACTTAGTTGTTGAATTCTTGAGATATTTTCCCACTAAATCTTAAGGTTGCTCTGTGACCTTTTTTATTGTCTTTTCACCTGGACAAGGGATCTGAAGGTGATGGTTTGGATACAGGCTCCAAACATCAAAGAAAATTGCTTTACTGACTCCAGTTTGGGCCTGGACATTTAGATTGCCTTTTTTTTTTTTTTTTTGAGACACTGAACACTAGTAAACTTGTCCCCTGATGTGAATGTCTTACCAAGAGATTTTTCATACCACTGTGGTCTGTGGAAGTCTACATTTTCAACTCATCTCTCACCATTGGATTGTAGCTTGATAAGCAATTAGCATTCGTAGATTTGTTTTGTAGGGAGGTGACCAGTAAATAAAGAGGAGACATGAAGATTATTTATAGCATCCAGAAGGATAGAACAGAAGTTTATATTTTAGTCACTTGAGAATCATAATTTTAGAAGCATTTTCCTTTTTGTATTACCCTGGGAAGAGTAATAACACTCATCACAGTTGTATTTTTATGACCTTTGTACAGCTGTGCATCCTGGCGCACAAATACATCTGTCTACTTTGCATAATTGCACTGACTTTGAGTGTAAATGATAGCAAAACACTGAAAAGTAGAAAAGTGTAATAGTTATGTCTCAATTGACTGAATGTCCAGCTTTTTGTTCTTTCCAAGAAGTCCTGATTAAAAAAATCAAACCCTTCTTTAAGTCCTGCAAATGAACTGTTCTGGAGAGACTGCTTGCTTTATGAAAAAAAACATTCTTTCCAGTTGTCCTATGATTTTTAATACCATCAGAGTCTACTGTGCCAGGAAGTGTCACATGAAAAGCAGAACAGATTAGTGTGATCACAGAATGTGTTCTTTTGATTGCTAACTTTTTCCACTTATTTTCTAAAATTACCATGCAGATGATTATTGCTTTCACTGAAATCAATGTAATTCATGAAAATCAACATTTCAATTGTCGGTTGTTTTCTTCTGAATAGATTTAGTTACTATGTTGCATTGATACTTAAATACTAACACAACACACTCATGTTTGCTTAACCCAACATTTTCTCTGCATGAAGCTTAGTGTTACATGAGTGTGGGCAAACTCAATCTCATTAAGGTTAGGCAGCCCCCTAGTTTTTGTTTCCTCTGGGTCAGCTGGAAAATGTAAGAAACGTGCTGATGCTGGAAAACGACCCTTATAGTAATAAGAGATTTTGGAAGGTAGTAAAGACATTTCAGTGTTACACCATGCTACTTGTGTTTCTTTCATCTAATTATGAATCTATGCAATTATTAGAAATCCATGCAATGACAGTCACACAGCTCAGCTGTTGAAAGGCTATTGCTGGCTCAGCCCCAGCCGAATGAAGCTCCCTTTGTTTGGATTGCAGATGTACCCACACACTGAAGGCGTTTCACAGGGGCCCCTTTGACACTGACTGTATCTTTCAGCCACTTCCTCTTCTTTTGGCAGTGATGTTGGCTGATGTTTTTCTTTTTCAAGCTGGCCTAATGTCCCCCAGGCAGCAGTAAAAGTCAGTCGCTGTGAAGAAAGTAGCTCTGATGTTCTTTGAGAGAGAAAATTAAGCTGACTCAGGAGAAGATAGAAGTGTTCAGTAGCTTGAGTCAGAGAACCTCATGTTGCTCGCTGAAGCTCAAGGGGGTGGTGGTTGAGAAGCGGCAGAAACAATGAAATTCTGAAAGGAAATTGGCTTATACGGACAAATCACTAAAGTCCTGTAAGGATGGCTTCAACTTGATTGTGGTTTTCCTCCCTTTTTTGGCCAGTGTATCTCCATGTGCTTTTGTTTTGTAAGGTTGTTTTGGGGTTTGGGAGTGGTTTTGTTTGTTTGTTTCTTAAGGAACAGAAATAAAAATTGTTCTTGAAGTATCATTTTGTCTGGACAAAAGACTCTAGACCTGTTCCTCTTGAATTTTTTCACTATTCTACAGATCTTCTGCTATGCATTTAGCTTCTAAATAGCAAGAGGCTTTCTCTCCATAAGGTCTTACTCATTATTTTTGCAGCAATGATTTTCCAAGTATCCAAGTTTTCAATAGGAAATTACACTCAAATTCTGTTACTGGTTATTCCAATTCATATCTCAAATCTTCTTGTACTTTAAAAACTTCTGTGTCTCCTCCTGACTGTTCGCATATTTTTCTATCTAAGGAAATGTTTTCTTCTCTATCTGTTTATTCCTCAGTATAGTCTGAGAATTTTTGCTTGCCACTTTAAATACTTCCAAGGTCATTGTCTCCACATAAAAAAATGGATCATTCAAAAGGAAGAACTTCTGAACCTATTACTACCTGTTAGGAAAATAATTAAATAGAATCTAATTACAGTAGGACTAGTGGTTACTCTCAGTGATTTATACCTGGATCTTCCTAATTTCTCCAAAGATAATCCCTAAAATTTTTACTAGTATACTAGTTTTGAAGACAAAGTTTGTTACTTTCTTAAATGCACTCTATAAAGATCTTATTTACGTCTTTTATTCCTAAGTAGACATTTCAGAGCTTCAGATACTGAACATTGGGTGTCTGTATTGCATAATTGAATGAAAACACTTTTGCTTTCTTTGCTTTTGTTATGATATTGCTCAGTCACTAGCACATCTTGTACAATAACAAAGGAAAATACCATCCTTGAGAATCTAAAAATACAGACTGCAAACAGAGCAGTGGAAGGCAATTGAGTACTTAAGTCAGTACTGTGAGCAAAGATGAAAATGTCTTGTCAGTTCTGTTGTATTTCTTAATCTATTTCCAACTAGTGACGCATAGGTAATTCAGCCACTGCATTCATTAGTCTTCTGAGGACATTTCCAAATAGGAAGAGTTCTGGTGCAGAGGAGCAGGGGAGGAGTGTCACAGCAAGAGTTTTTGTGAGAGGAACACAGAGGTGGTGTGAAATACAGGGCAGTTTAAGAGTTGTGTAGCTGTTTATGGGTGAAGGAAGAGATGTGTAGTTGCTCCTTGCAGCATTTCCTGCCCAGTCGTTCCTTGCCTGTCTTTCTAAGAAATGGTTGAGATGCTAGCTTTTACTGGAATGTAAGGATATGGACACCAAGAAGTATGTAGAAACATATGTTCAGGAATTGGTGGCGAATAGCACATTTAAATGTGGAATTGCCACACATGGACTGGTAGAATTAAACCCTCCAGGATCATTCTGTAAATCAGTGCACGTATTCAATTGCAAAATGTGTCTCTTGAAACATAAATTTGCTAGAAGTAAGCATCACAGAGTTTTTCAGTAGCTTCTGTACTTTATTAAATAAGGCATGTCTTTCTAATTGTCAGTCTTGCGAATACAACTTGGCAAGATGAAATATAAGATTCAGGGACAAGGGAAGAAAATTATGCAACACTTCTCTCTTGTTCCCTCCCCCTACCCCATGTTTTGCAGAGCGAAAGTCCTGCTTTTATATTTGCCAAGATGTGTAAACTTACTGGGCTGTACTTGCAAAATTAGTGATGAAAGGGGTAATCTTGTTTAATGTTTTGGCTTAGTGCACCAACATGGAAGAATAATTTTCTTTGTTTGGAAGATGATGTTTTAGGGAAGGGTCATTTACATGATTGGTTCTTAAGTTCAAGTTGAATATTTGTGTTCCAGCATTGTGATTGCTCTCTCTCTGACAAGCCCCCTAATCCTTTTCCTGCAAAATCTACAGCATTGAAAGAATTGAAATATAAGGAATTTTACAGTAAATAAATGTGGAGTATTAATAAACATGCTAAGACCAGGCCCTTGAAGTCTGGAAGATCCAAGGGACAGAGGCAGGGAGGGAGGAGAACAGCAGTTTGTTTGGGTTAGTTTTTTTTGTTTTGCACACTGGGATTAAGATACACTGTACTGTACTTTGAAAGAGCAAACTGCTCATAGCTGGCATTTGAAATGTGAGAAATGCCCTGGTTAACATGTCAGCAGGTTGAGCTTCACAGGGATAATATTGCATTGGCAGTACTGTGCAGTAGGTCATACACATATATGTGTTCAGACTGCCTTTCAGCAAACCGTGAAGCAGTATCTTAAAGCAAAAGTTATTTTGTAGAGGTGTAATATAATTTTATAACATTTATTTGCAATGGTCTGGAGTAGAGCTTTACCTCAGATGATCAAGGCTGTAAACTCCCTCGTTGTTGCACGGTAGGATTGTGATAGGTTTGAGGGAGCCCTTTAAGGGTCAGGGAGGAATGGTGACATTTTCCCCAAATCATGTGCTAGGCAGTAAAGAACAGCCTGGAGGAGGATTATGTCCTCAGATACAAGGCTGTTTGGAGAAGCTGCTTTATGAGATTTAAATGATTCTTGGCAGCATGGCTTCTTCGAGAAATTTAAGGCCAAAGTATCTCTCTGTTAATTTAAAAATGTTATTTTGTTTAATGTATCTAAAGCTGCAGATCTCCCAATTCCCACATTAAAAATGCATATGTGGTTTTTGATAGTACATTTATTCTGATTATTGCTTAAAAACTTCATCTTTCAGTATAACAATTCTGCAACTTCTGTAAGAGTTTTTGTTGTGGAAGGGAAAAACAAGCTTAGTGGTTCTTTCTTAAGTCCATCAGAGATTCAGATTTGTTATCAAAAGTCAACTTTGGCTTTTTCTGTGTCAGAGAATCTACAAATTTTGTGTATTTGAAAAGTTAACTTATTTTAGTATCTGTATATTACACTGTTTTAATGTGCTAGACCTCGGCTTCCTTGTTTCTTTGGGTGGAAGGCAACTTATGGAATGGGGGACGGATATTACTATGCTGATTTTTGTTCTTTTGAGAGGACCGTTACTTTTAGATATCACTTCAAATTTCCTTAGACATTTCTCTAGCTAATGATGATTTTCTTTCTTACTTTCACTTATTCTTTTCTTTTAGTCTTAGTACATGTGATTAACTTATCATTGTCAAAACCTTTTGTACAGTATCTTTTTGTGTTTATTTCTTCTCTCTTCTGGTATAGTTTTTAGGCTGTGTGTGAAAAGTACTAGAAATGTCAGTAAAATCTGAGCACATAAACACTGCTTGGACTATAAGCACGTTTTCACTTTGAACCAGAGCTTAGATAACTGCTGCTTTTCTGGAGTGAGAACTTGCATTTCTCCTCTTCTGATGGGCACGTTGCTTTTCCTATCTTGGGCTTCAGTACCTGGATGGATCTGACCTGACCCCAAGTCTTGCAAATGCATTTTCCTCAAGAGAATCAGGATGGTAATTAATGACTTAGTAACTCACTCAAGTTCTTTCAAATGCTTTAAAGACATTTGTATCCTAAAGTTAGAGATAGAAATCAGACTACAAAAGTCTTTATTCCTTCGTTGTTGGCTAGATGTGAAGTCAGGTGGAGCTTGGAGTATGGAGGCTTTGGCTCTTGTTTTTGTCTCATTTGCTAAAAACAAGATGTGGCCAACAATTACCTGGAATATAATCAAGAATTACAGATACTTTTGAAATATATTGATTATATTCTCACTAATCATCACTTCATTGTATTTGTGATGTCATTCATCACTTACTGTCTTTTGGGAAGGATTGCAAAAAATCCTAAGACATTTCTAGTGACTTATAGAATACTCAGATTCTTTCTTTGCTGGAGTTTTGTGCAAGACTTGATATAGCACAGTACTCAGTGGCACATGATGTGGTGCAGTGCACCACTGAGTCCTTAGGATGTTTGACAAAAACAGATACTTTACAAATATCTTAAACTTCTTTCAGATTGTGGGGATTTTCTTCAAATGGACTTGGACTTTCTTCCCTATTTATTAGCCTTATTTTTCAAAAACTTGTGCAAAATAGGATTTTAGGAAAATAGGATGACATTGTATTCTGAAATTTAGATAAGGAAAGATGGAAATCCCTGAAGTATTAGCCAGCAGTTAGACCTCAGTCTCTGTCCAGTGCTTGGAAGATCTAGGATCAAACTGTAAGTTTGGATCCTGCATCAGATTCCATGTTTTGTTCTTATGACTGAAAGGAATGGATTGATTAGAAACTCAAGAGAATTGACTTCAGATATTTGGTTTGCTTGATATATACAATCATGGTTTTTTACACACTGCTATGTTTCTCAGTCAGGTGAACTGGGAGAGACTTCTTTGCTGGTACAGGTCTTGGATCAAAATACCCTGTCTCTCAGTTGAATACCCTGACTTGACCTGTTTGGCATCTTGTGTCTTACTGGCCTTCCATCCTTTTCTGTTCTTTGCATAGAAAAAACTGCAGTTGGTTCTGACATACCAGTATTATCTTTAGCCTGAGAAGTTAATCAGCTCTGGTCATGTAACATTAATGTTACTGTGTGATTCTTTCCAACAGTATTTCCAAACTATTTTTTTCAAAAATGTAAGATTTTGTCTAAGCTATCCCTGTAAAATCTCAGAAGTTTCGAAATAAAGATGGATAAATTTCCAGTCAGGGTATAAACATCCTACAAGGTTATATATGTGTGTGTATCAGTAAGAAATTAAATTATTAACCTTAATCATTAAGTTTTCTTTTTTGTTGGAGTTCACTGGAAGTTAAAATGTAGTTCAGCTGCTTCCTTCAGGGGAAAGAAGTTCCCAAACGCTTCTTTCCTTTTATTATTAAGGAAAAAATTAAAATCCAAACCCAGGCTTGTGTCCCTTGGAGATGTTTGTGCAGCTTTATTTCCTGGGGGTAGGGACAGCTGTTCCTTGAGTGTGCTTTCAGAAGTAGAGAGGCGGGGCTGATTCTCTCTCTCATGAAGGGAGGACCAGGAGCGGGGGGGCTAGGTGACCTGCTGGAGTAGTGAAGATATGTTCCCAGAGTAAGTCCCAGTGAAGAATGGTCCTCATTCTATATACCTGTCCATCAGACATGGCAACCACAAGGAAACTGGAGGCATGGGGAGTAAATGCAGCCTCTTTCTATATTTTAATGGAGAATTTCAAGTATAGTGGGAAACTATGAGATTTTTGTTGCTGTATAAAGGCAAAGAGTTCATCTTTCTTACACAGCAGCTTTTTATGTGGCTTTGGAAGCGCAAAAGATTATAGAGGGTGACCTGTAATAGATTATAGTGTAAAAGTATGAGTATATTTTGATGTGGAAGAGTATTATTGGTACTGTCTTAAAAGTATTTCCTCAAAGAGTTGACTTCAGCTGGAGAAAAGATTCCTTTCATTTTTTGCATGAAAAATGCGAAGAAATGCCTAGAGTAAGTAACTTCCAATAGTTCTATCTCTGTTCTTGAAAATATTTCAGTCATTCTGTAAATATGTTTTAAATTTCTGGGGTTTTTTGTTTTTTTCTTTGTTACAGGAGCTAGAGTTAATGCCAAAGACAGCAAATGGTTGACTCCTTTGCATAGAGCTGTAGCATCTTGTAGTGAGGTATGTTGCTCTTTTTGACTACTTTGTGTTAAGACATCTCATATTACCTTCAGTCCATTGTTCTTTTTTTAAAAAGTGAAACTACTCCAAGCATTTGGAATTGCAGAACATTTTTGCAACGGTTTGTTTGGCCTGTTGAGGGTGTGTATATATGTATATCTCTTGCTTGAGCAGTAAGAAAGGAGAAAAATGATAAAACTTTGAGTTCTCAGCTTTGCTCACTGTGACTTCCCTAGCAGAGGACTCTGCATGCAGTGTCCTCAAGTCCAGTTTACTTCTCCTGAGGTAACCAGAATGGTTCAGCATGAGGGAAGTACAGATGAATTAAGAATTAGAACAACTTTTACAGCATGGTCTTTGCCTTTCTTGTTTTTTTTTTGCATGCTTGTCTGTTCAGGCATTGAAGAAATAAAAGGTTCTATAAAGGCTTGCCAGTGTCTTTTTTAAAAAGTGATTAATTAATAGTATTTAATATCGCTTTAGAAATTTTAAGTGGAATGTAGACTGTTTCTTGAAGTCTACCAGTTATACATTTGTGAGAATATAATAATGCAAGAAATCACTTCATTATTGTTTCTCTGTGGTGGTTGTCCTAATAAAAAATTTAAATGCCTGTAGAAGATCAAAACAAACAGAGAAATGCTGAGCTTGTTATGTGGAAGAGTTTATGCAAAACTGTCTCCTTTGAGATCCTGAATCAAATTAATGCTCATTTCAGTACGTCTCAAAGAAAGGTTTTTTATTAGTAATTGGAAGATAGAATTGAGTATTTTAGTTTTGACAAGCATGGAACTTCAAGCATTTGATCCATGAGCTATCTAAACAAGCCTTGTTTCAGTTTTTGCTTTTGAATTCCCTGGATAAATTCAGTATTTTGTCACTACCATTAATAGCAAAGTTATGTAGAGATCATGTTATTCAAAAAACCAGCATTTGAATATGAATCTTCAAGGGCGCTTTATTCCCAAATGCTATTTGTTCTTGAGATATTTTTAGGCTGTTCCTTTGGGAGCTGACCGAAGCACCAAATGCTGCATTCTTCAGAGCTGAAGAACAATAAAAGCTCTCCACATCACTAATGCTTGCAGAGGCAGAGGAGTGCTGCAAACAAACTGGGTTTAAATGATAACTTCAAGAAATGCAACCGTGGTCATAGTTATTTTTAAATATGGAAGATTTTAAGCAAAATATTGATCAAAGGCAAACAAGACAAGTAAACCAGTCAGACACTTGATAGACGCTTGTCAGAATTCTCTATTTATAAACACAGTGAGTCATGGGTGCCCATAGACATGGTTGATATGTGTAGGCACTGTTTTCTAGCTGACAGACCTATATGGGTTTGGGGCACTGGATGAAAAGCTGTCATGAAAAAACTTGATAATGATTTCAGTAAAACGTCTGGGCTCTTGAAGTAAGGACAGCTGCAATTAAACAAGGACACTGAAATATAAAAAGTAGCTGGAGTTACGGATTTAGCTGTCAGCTGCACAAGTTCAGGCAGCTTCATGTCAAGACAGTCACATTTCTATTTCTGCGTGCCTGCTGTATGTTGCAAATTATTTAAAAAAATAAACTCTAAGTAGATTCAGTCATGAAATTCATTAATGCACATGCACATAAAAATGAGATTCATTATTTTTATACTAATATTATGGTGCTTCCTTCTGCAAAAGGGGTAATAGCTGTTCTAAAATTTCCTTGTTCTGATATGGTATTTCTTACTATTTGGGTTAAAAATACAAGAGCTAACATATAAATAGTTTTTTTAAGTACTAAACCTGCTTCAGTTTCCCAGAGAGAAGAAGACCAATTCAGTTTTCTCATTAAATTACGAGCCTGTGATGCAGTATTTTAACTTTTGTGTTTGTTCCTATCTAATTTTTTCTTGACAGTACAAGAAATTTTAACATTTTAAATACGATTTATTCTAATAAAAATAGGATCAATAGTGACTTAGCATTCTGCCCACAGCTGAGAATAGTACCTTGCTATTGTACCACAGTGTAATTCAAAATCTCTAGTAACAACTTGTGGTAACATGTTTTAAGTTCAGAGTGGTAATCAATTATTTGCGTGCTCAGTGACTGAGTTGGCAGTCACCAAAAGCAATTAGTGAATTGTGGGAAAGTCACACAGCTGATGCAAAATGCAATATTCATCATTGTGTTGATACTGCCAACATGTTTATTTTTTTAATGCATTCCAATTGCGTACGCATATTTTAATGGGATTTGTTTATCTTGCTGTAAGAATTACAGTCTTATTTGTCAAATTTTCACAGCTTGTACTTCTAACAAGAGGAAGCGAATAATCATTTTGAGAGATGGAATTCAGTGCAATATTTTAAAACGGTTTTCAGGAGTTTTGCAACAGTGTATGTTGAAACTTTTTGTGACCGTGCACTGTTTTATCTGTGGTTATCTAAATGTACATTTAATCTGGGTTTTGCCATTTGTAGACTTGGACAGTTGAAAAATTTTGCTTGGCATATAGATGAAAATTCATTATAAGTTCATAGTACTTCATTAATCCTTGGCTAAGGAATCCACTAATGGAAGAAATCCTAGGGTGGTTTATTAAACTTGGGAAATCAGTTGTGGTGCCAAAACAATTTTCCATGTGGCTTAAGGAACTAAATTAAAGACCTGGAAATGGTTGATTTGGCTAAATCATTCATGTCCTTGAGAACATCCCCAAGTTTGGATTTATGATAAAGAACAAATCCCAAAGTGTCCCAAAGATTATGTTTGCAAATGAACAAGTTGTAAAGAGTTGTTTTCCACTGTACTGTCCTTAAATCCCAGGCTGTCATTTCTGATCTTTACTAAGTGGCTTGATTTTTTTTGTGAATGCTTTCAGGATGCTGTTCAGGTGTTACTAAAGCATTCAGCAGATGTCAATGCTCGTGATAAAAACTGGCAGACACCCCTCCATATAGCAGCTGCAAACAAAGCTGTGAAGTGTGCTGAAGCTTTGGTGCCTCTCCTAAGCAATGTAAATGTGTCTGATCGAGCAGGCAGAACTGCATTGCATCATGCAGCCTTCAGTGGACACGTTGAGGTAAAAGTTAATTTTCTTAACTTGTTTTCCGCTCATCATTCTGTCCGTCACATTTCTGGTGTTTCATTTTTGAGTTTAAAACCATTTCTCTCCCATTCCCTCAGAAAACCCCAATGCCTATTTTTTATTTGAATTTGTTTTTTGTATGCATTTCTGTGCAGAAAGATTGTGGAAAATAAATGTTATGTCATTTAATTTGAAGTTTATTACAGTATTCACTTTTCTTATGACAGGAGCAAATTTGTTGTCAAGTTAAGTAGAATTAAATTAATAACAGATAAATTTAGAAGGGAGAAACAAGGATATTTTTCTGTTTAGTAAACAGTGAACATAGAAAATATGTTGTTGCTGAAATTTGGAGGATATATATGTGTTAAGCTCTGACTCAGTAGTCCCTTAGTAATAACGTGAAGATTTGAAAGATTTCATGGCATTGCCATATTTAGCTGAGAACTGTTTTTGTTGACATCAAGTTTTGTGTTCCTTACAGTTACGTCGTTGTGACAGCCATTTCTTTCAAACTTACGGAATATTCAAAACCCAGCACATTTAAATCCTCTGAAAATGCATAAATTTTTGTTTTCTTTCATGGTTTTCTCTATTGGAGCAAGATTTTCCATTATGAATAGAGATTTCTCTTCTTTTTCTTTATCTCAGATGGTCAGCTTACTGTTGTCTAGAGGGGCCAATATTAATGCATTTGACAAGAAAGACAGACGAGCTATACATTGGGCAGCATATATGGGTATGTACATATTTCAGTTGATTAATACTGTAGTAATAAAAAAAATAATCTCATGTTTAGTGGTTTTACATATTTCTAGGAAAAATATTTGCATTGTAAGCATTGAAGTTATCTGTGTCTGCCAAAAAACCATTAATAGTACAGTTCGAATTGTCTTGTGTATTTTGTGGTAAGGGAAATCAATTTGTTGGAAAAAGAAAGGTAAAGTAAGTAGTTTTGTTCTTCAAAAAGGAGGAACTATGTTCTTCAGTCAGCAAGTCTAGTCACAGGTGAAAAATTTTGCAGTAGTGCTAAATAAAAAGTAAGCAGTTATTACAAGGGTTACCTGAAACAGAGGATCATTACAGCATCCTTAGGGATTGTATTTTCAAAGAATATTTCATCTCTGAAACTATAAATTCTTGCCTTGCCATTCTTATTCCAGGATAGGATAATTATTGTTCTCATAGTCTTGATCAATGCCCTGGCAATACTGTAAGAGTAATGTTCTTCCTTGCCTTTTATCAGACTTGAAAAGAATTGAATGTGCCATTGAATTATGAAGTGATCATCACAGCGTTAATCTTCTTGATTTAATATTTGAAGCTAGACGAGATTGCACTTCAGGTACTGATACCAGTACTTGAAACCCCAGAAGTTAAAGAGCAATCTTCATTATTGAGCTAATGTTCTTTGCAATATTTTGCAATAGTGTTTTTAATGTACTTTTATCTGCAAACCAATGTCTATGACAGTCTGTCCAGCCACCTTACTGAAGGTGGTTATTTGCAAAATTTTGTTGAATGAAATTGGTGCATGAAATGTCAGAGAACTGACAAGTGTCAATGAGAGGCCAGAGACATCTTCTGGCTTGTGCTTGCCTCAATGAGAGAAAAGTCTTCAGTTTTTCAGATAAGCTACATCTATTCCAATTTTAATCAGTGCTATTTTGTAGGCTATTTACAGGAAACTCTCTTAATGAACAGTGTTTGAGCAGGAAAAATGTAATTTAACTGATGTCAAGCTACCTAAATATCCCTGTAGACAATAGAGAAGAAAAAGCTTTTGAAAGTCTTCAGTCAAAGTAAAAAAAAAACCAAGACATTCTCTCTCACAATTTAGAACCATTGTACATTGCTCCAGTTGTTTGGGCAACACCTTAAAAGCTTTTCCACCATGTAAAACTGACCATAAAATAAAAAAGTTATGCTTTTCGTCACTCTACTATAAATAACTTTCTAGGGTTGTATCCATTGTTTCGCTTCCTTCCTGCTTCTCACCCGGCTCCATTGCTGTCCAGCTGCAAAGCTGCGACTGAAATGGACTTACATTCCTGTGTGCTGCTGTTGCCCTCACTGGTGCACCGGGATGTCTCTGCAGCACTTCTCACATCAAGTACCTTGCTCTTCTCTCTGAGAGTCTTCCACTGATCGCTGCTTGCCTTTTCAGTGCAGGTCAGGGGGTTTTTTATGGTTTTTTATCTTCTCTTTAAAGCTTTTTCTGCCACTTTTCTGTTCACTGTCTCTATTCCTATCACTGCTTTCAATATCTTTTGTACTTCTGTCTCTCGTGTAGGGCTTGTTTTCATTCTGATCCCCATTGTATTTGGGTCAGAAGATGAGTACATGTTTGCATTTCTCTTTCCCTTCTTTCCTACTCTACTGAGGTAATAAGGAAGTGAAATATTATTGCAGCACTTCACATTGCACTGGTAAAGTCTTACGATTTTAGTTGGTGTGCCTAGGTGAAGTGGTGTTTTGTATGCTATTGGGTATGCAGCATAAAATAAGTATCACGGTGTCTGAATGTCTATAAAAATAGCTTTGTCTGTATTCCTTTGGGTAGGCACTTTGTATCTGAACTTTTGCAAATTCTCTTAACTGCTTAAAAAGCCAAGACCCACACTCTTTGTGAAGCACTTAATCTGAAAGCTGGATTTGATATGTTCTACTTAGATATCTGACTGGATAAGTATAAACATAAGTATTCAGAGTGCCCCTCACCACTTCTTTAACTAAGGAAAGGGTGTCACTTGAAAGGTAAAATAAAGAGTCCCCCATGTGTCTGTATGGGCCAGTTACAAAGGTAAAGCACCAAGTGTATTGTGGTCTGTTAAACTCGTGTATTTCTTTATTCTGCAGACTTTGTCGTGACTGTCCATGTGTTTTCAGTGATGACTTGGCAGTTAAATTAACTACAGAGCAAGAATGACAGATAATTGGTTACCCCATTTTCATAGGGTATAGCATATTCCGTGGCTTCTTAGCAGGCAGTGTCTCAAGTGCCTACAAGCAGAGGAGGAACATGTGGGCGTGGAAGGGGAAAGCTCATTGCCCTTTGCAGCGGTGGTGGGTGTTGGTGTTGGGGTCCCTGGCTCAAATCTGGCAGTGAGAGCTACTGCCCACCACTTGAGGGTGGGCCCCCTACCCTCTCTTCTCTTTTCCACCTGGAACTTCCCCACGTCATGCCTTCCTCATGATCCCAGCTTGACTCTTACTCTCCTTCCACTGTCTTAGGAGAGCAGTTGATGCTTTTAAAAGGCTACAGCTCCTCAAAGACCATCGGAGTCAGTCTTGAAGTTAGAGCTTTACTAAATCCTGTATGATGTGGCTTAACATTTTAAATGCTTTGAGGGTAAAGGAAATTGGACTAGGGGGATATATTTTTATGCAAAAGAAGAATACTTTCTTCTTTTCATATTTGCGTCTATTTTTTTCAGTTTCTGCCTAAGATTTAAAAATCTTAGTGGGCGTGTTTGAAATTAGGGTGATGGTGGAAGACTGGCAGTCACATTGTCTCTCAAGGTGGTAATGTAAATTTGCAGTAAATATTTAATAATTACGAAGTTACCTTGCCTCTCTAGTTCTCAAGTCTTCAAAAAAAACCCTTCTGTGTAAGCAGGAGACAAGACTGTTTTGAGTATACACATCTTTTTTTTGCAGTGTAAATGTTATAATTGGGTGTGGTGTGTGGAGAGGATTATTTTATGTTGCTTTTATAGTTCATGATAGGATTAGAAAACAAGAACAATTCTTTGTTTTTCACATTAAGGTCCAAAGGAATAATGTCTTGATCATGTTATAACGATTGCAGAATTATTAAGTTTGCAAACCTGTGCTGGTTATTAAAAAATGATGCTTCATTTTATTTGTCTTTTTGATTTTAGGTCATATTGAAGTTGTGAAATTACTCGTGACCCATACAGCTGAAGTGACATGCAAAGACAAGAAATCATATACACCCTTACATGCTGCAGCATCTAGTGGAATGATTAGTGTAGTCAAATATCTTCTGGACCTTGGAGTTGATGTAAGAAAAAATAAATGGGAAATAATTTTTTTTATTGTTTGAAATGCTCCTGTTAGTACTATACCACACTGTTTATTGAGGGACAGCTTATGATAGAGTGAAAGTATATGAATGAAGATAGTATAAGAATGGAGATACTACTTTTTCTTTTATAAACCCTCATTTCTTCGTTAAGAGAAAACCTCCTTAAGAACCTTGCAGATCTTCCACAATAATTTGAAAATAATGTGTATTTAGTAGGGCTTTTTGTTTATTTGATATTTCTTGCTCTTAATTCATTGGACTGGAAGTCAGGAAATAGGAATTCCGATCCTAGCTTTGCCACACAATCATTTTTGAAGTGCAGGAAATCCAATGGTTTCACTTCAGATGGTAAAATATAGATGGTACAGACTTTCCTACATGACATAAATTTTAGAAAACGCCAAAAATTGTGAGAAACTTCAGTACTACAGTGAGGCCATATTAATATTGAAATGCAAAATGAATTAAAAGGTTCTACAGTATCTGCCTGTAGAAAGTGTGTTAACAGTAAACTGTGAAACTGTGTAAGAAATCTACATTGTGAGTCACAATCTCAGTCTTGCAAGGCTGGAGATTGCAACTCAAGCTCTATATTGAGAAGTAGATCAGAATTCAGTGTCATATTGTGTACAGCAAGAATTCTTTTTCTATACACACACACACATAAAATGCCTCTTTGACCCCTGTTTCTAATGAAAACTTACAATGCTGTTTTATAGATGTCTGTGCTATGCTTTGTGTGTAGCATCTGTGCAAATTGCCACAGCTGATATTTTTGGCATGTGTGTGTTCTCTTAAGTTGCATACAGGAAACTGGTGTGGAGACAATTGGAGGAGGTTGTCTCGCTTGTAAAGCAATCATACTCTTCCCCAGGACACAGATCTCAATCAAAATCCTATATCCAGAACTTTTAATTCTATATATAATAGAATATATATAATATAGCTTCTAATTTCTGGTTTTAAAGAGTTCCAAAACATAATCTCATGACATGCGATTTTTTTCTTTGTTGGAATTAAATGCTGCATTAAGTACAGCTTTTAGCCTGCTAACTAATCTTGGGGTTCTTTTCTCTTACAGATGAATGAGCCAAATGCCTATGGAAATACTCCTCTCCATGTCGCTTGTTACAATGGGCAAGATGTTGTAGTGAATGAACTCATAGACTGTGGTGCTAATGTAAATCAAGTGAATGAGAAGGGGTTTACACCTTTGCACTTTGCTGCTGCGTCAACACATGGAGCATTGTGTTTAGAGCTCTTGGTCTGCAATGGAGCAGATGTAAATATAAAGGTAGGTGTATCTAAAGCCATCCATTCACACTTAAAAGTGCTGTACATCTTTATGAGAGGTAGTTTTTTCAAAAATACTTGTTTTGGTAACATGGAGAGGTTCCCACTGATAGATGGGGTATTTGTATGAAAAGTACTGCAGTGAAAATGGGCAGGTATGTTGCTTCAAGAAACTTGATCTGAATCTGGAAACCTCAGTGGGATGTGTTAGATAGCCCAAAAGGATGGAGAAGAAGGACAGTATTGTCTGGTCAATCTCGATTACATTTAAATGTCGGAATTCTGTATGATTTGTTTTCCCTAGTCTAGCCATGTAAGTAAGAGCAAATAATTAAAAAAAAAAAAAAAAAGGCAAAAGTACATGTTTTTCTTATAAATAACATGAATGAAATCAAGGATATTTCAGGAAAGTGTGTATGAACTGGCTAATTGCTGGAGCAGTTGAAGAGATGATAACATTAGATCTTAGAATCTAATTAGGGAGATTTGGGAAGGGTGTATTAAAAATACAAATATAAGTAGATCAGGCCAATGGAAAGTCTTAAACAGCTGGTGTTCTAATTATTCCAGCAAAACTGTGTGAGCAGAGTCAAGTATACATTTTACATCTCTACTTGGTCACAAGTCTTTGACTGCAGAGTATTCCTTAGAATCCAGCCTTATTGTAGGTAGAATTTAAAACAAGCGAGTTTCAAAGGAAATTATAACCTGTATCTTCTGTTGTCCTCTCCAGTGTGTGGGGTAAGGTCTTGAGATGTATAAGTGAGATGTAAGACCTGTTTTGTATTATGTTGATTTTTACTCTAGTAATGAAAACTTAACTGTGTTCAGAAATATTTAGTGGCAGTATCTGGTGTCTTGGCAGGTTTTAGACTGAGGGAGGTGGGGAGTGCATATATGGAATGAAGAGTCCAAGTGTTCCTTACGGCAAAATGTCTGGTTGCCTGAACTGTCACCCACATGTAGTATGAAGAGAATTATCTGTTGTTTAATGTCTTGAAAAAAAATGGAAAAAAATATGCTTAATAGGTTTATGCTTGAATTTCAGCACAATCTACAGGAGGTGAATGTTAGAATAGCTGACATTTCTGTTAAAATCTTGGAGTTTGTGGTTCACTTCATGTAAGCAGTGATTTCTACGGTGATTCATGCTGATTTTCAGCTAACTAATTCCAAAATACAATTTTGTATCTATTGTTAGCACAAAACTCACAGCCAACTGAAAATTTGGGAGTAGTTTAAAAATAAGCTCTTTGATGTGGAAAAATGCTAAATGTACGTTCCTGCTCACTGTTACATATATTTAGACATGCGGCTCATTTAATGAAAATGTACGTAACTCAGTTGTGGAAAAATTCATCACCAAAGTGCCCTGCAGAAGTAGGGAGCTGTGTTACAGGGTTTACTGCCAACTTGTCCTAAAATATCCAGGTCACAGTCCATTTATTTCTGTTGCCAGCTTTCTGCTCCGCATAATGTCCCAAGCTGCATATGACTGAGTGTTCAGTGTTGCAGGGCTGGCTGACTTTTGTCCTACATTCTTGAAACATCATTTTTCAGTAAAGTGTGGTCTGCCATGAAAATAACCCCACAATGTTAAATATACTAATGATCATATTCATATATTACTCACACAAAGAAGAGCAAAGGAGAGCTTATAGCACCTTCTAGTACCTGAAGGGCGCTTACAAGGGAGCTGGAGAGGGACTTTGTGCAAGGGCATGGAGTTATAGGACAAGGGGAAATTGCTTCAGACTTTGAGGGTGGTATTAGATTAGATATTAGGAAGAAATTCTTTACTCTGAGGGTGGTGAGGCACTGGAACAGGTTTCCCAGAGGAGCTGTGGATGCCCCATTCCTGGAAGTGTTCAATGCCAAGTTGGATGGGGCTTAGAGCTATTTAGTCTAGTGGAAGGTGTCCCTGCCCATGCTAGTGGGGTTGGAACCAGATGACCTTTAAGGTTCCTTTGAACCTAAACTGTTCTGTGATGCTATGACAAATATTAACAAGCCAAGAATTACTGTTTTTCTAGATGTAGGGCTGCAAGAGTTCATGGCTTTGTGCATATTTCTGATGTGGAAGAAAGAAGTTGGCAGGGCTCCACTTCAGAAACAGCACTTAGGAGCTTTAGCTGTAGGTTGGTTGTAACTCAAATGTGTTGATTTCATACATATCGAAACTCTTAAGTGCAAAATGAAGCAAGTAGGGCTGTGTAAGTATTTTAAGCAATTATAGCTTGAATACAGCATTTATCCCATTTCCTCATCAAGGTATTTCTGTTGTAATTCTGTTAGTAGCATTTTTGTGGTTTTATACCAGTATGACTGAATTTGGCCTATAAATTTGCACCTAAAGTCGTGAACAGCCTTACTTTGCATATGAAAACTTAGCACTTGGACTGTGGAGAAGTGCAAGAACTGAGGCAAAAGAAAACCATTTCCAAGTCAACTTCAACTTCCCTGGAAAGGCCTATAAAGATAAATCTTGGATTTAATCAGAAGAGTAATCCCTAAAAAAAGTAGAATATGTTTTGTAACTAAGAATGAATTGTGGATTTAAAATGAGATGGAATTAGGGTGTTCCTGCTAAATGTTTATTGAAACCAGGCCTGTTCAGTTTCCAAATACTGAGGCTGAAGTTCAAAGTAGTTCTTAAAATGGTTATATGATCTATTTTTCATCATAATTATATTGCTTGTGTAAGCTGATTCAATCATTTTCTCCCATATGCAACTGTTCCTGTGGTTTTAGAGGTAACAGAGTGAATATGGATGGTACTCTAGGTGCTGACTACACAGTACTATTAAAGCGCGTCCTGCTGTGGATGACTTAGTGGGGAGACCAAAAGGGAAATACTCTTATTCTTGATGGCAGATAGAGGGGAAGTTCTTGTGCACATCTCTGAGTGCTGGCCTCATCTCAAGAAGGGATTATGTAGCAGAAGATAATGGAACAGTAGAAATATGTTCTATGCTTTTTATCACCTCTGGACAAAATTTCCTACTTGTTTTCATAGCCTTGTCAGTGTCCACTGTAGAACAGTGAATCTTGTTAAGTATTGCTCATTATTGCAGCACTCCCTCTGCACTATTCAGGATTTCCATGCATGGAGGAACACATTGAAATGAGTATGTAATGGGACAGTATTAGTTGTTTTATGAACCCCATTGCTGCTTGAAAATTCAGTGACCTAAATAGAAAAAGTTTTTTACTTCCATTGGTGGTACTAGAACATAAGAATTGTTGCTAGGAGGAGATTTCATTTGGAGGAATGCTGTGACATGATAGACCCACATTTCCTCTCCCTCCGTGAAGCTCTGTAGTCTGAGTACAATTAATATGCGAGTAATCACTCAGTAAGACACAGTGTGCTGTGTATTATTATCTGTCCAATTGCAATTGCTGTTCTTTGCAAATTTTCTATGATCTAAATATTTTGTGGATATATTTTCTCTAGTGATAGAGGAGATTTGGGTGATTTCTTTCCTATTACCACATTTAGCTGAGTTTCAGTGAAGACAACAAAAATTATCATTAGCCCATAGCTGTCCTGTCATGTGCTGTGATCCTGACTGATCTCGTTAAATCACACAGCTGTAGTTAGCTTGATATTTAGATAAAAGACCTTAAAGGCTTAAAGAAAGGGAAATTGAAGCAAAAGTTTTGAAGATATCTCCCTGCTTATGCAGTCTGACCTCCTGGCATCTCAGGAAATAGTGATTTGCTTAATAGAGCCTTGATATTTCATTGCTTAAAGAAATGTTTGGCTACTGGTTCAGGTCCTATATATCCTTTTGTAGTGACAGTGTCTTAGAAGAGAATTCTGAATGCAATCCTATATCTAGCAGTTCAGCTTCAACATGGGAATTGTATTCATTTAATTTTATACCTGTTCTATGTTTGTATGTTGATAGACAATTGCATGTTGTGTTATTCCTGGGCTGGAAAGGAACCTGAGATTGTTAGACATGAGAGAAACACTGTCATAAAATCTATTGTCTTAGAAATCTATGTTAAGTGCATTTTTAAGTAAATTTGAACGGAGTAAATCTAAAAATCTCTTTTTGATTGTACTGTGTTTTTTCATTTATAAGTGGAAAAAGATTTTGTAACTTATTTTGCTGTTCTTTGCAAGATCTTACTGACGTTTTCTTGAGAGGGTTCTTGCTTAACCACAGTGCTTTTCAGTTTCTAATACTGTCACCTTAAGTTATTGCTGTGTCTTTGTGAGGTGCATTATTAGATCTATGTTTTTTTTCAGCTCCATCTTCTTCCTCTTCATCAGCCTTCCTCTGAGATACAGATTTATCCCATCTAAGCCAGTGAGACTGCAGGCTACTTTTATCTGAGCCCTGAAATTCCTCTGTTACTTCATTAAGCTTATTTTATATGATAATTTTCTTAAATTAATAGATTCTATAGATTCTTCAGGTTAAAGAAGGGTTAAAATGAGGGAAAAAGTCACCAGATGTCTAATAGTTGTTTTAAAGTAACAGGACACAGGGACTTCTAATGGTTGGATAAAGACATGAGAACTAAACTGTAGGGAAAAAGATGAAAGAAAATTTGAGCACAGAGATTGCTTGGGGAGGTTGTCACTTATGGTGTGTTTATTTGGCGTTTTCTTAAGGCCTCCAATGACAGAATTAAAATTGGTTGTCTAATTCCTGAAGAGCATTTCAACCCCATTTTCTGTGTTTATTTGCATCTAGTATGGATATGTGGATGTTGTTTTTTGGATTATTTATGGTCAAAGAAATCTGCTAGCTGGAAGATCTGGAGATGACTTTCCTCATCAAGCGTTGCATTTCTTTCAGTCTAGGTCTGAGAAGACAGTGTTTCACATAATTGTGTTGTTACGCTGCTCTGGGCAGTGACACAAGGAAAAATTCCATATCCATCCCTAAAACGGTCTCCAGCAGTACTTTCAGTATCACGTCCATAGAACCATGTCCATTAGTGTCAAAGGGAGAGTAAAGATGGGAAGACACTTTTGCATGTGACAGCGATTTGTGATGTTTCAATACATATATTCGTATTGTATGTTCCCCCACCATTTTTATCTAATTTAACATTGTATTTTGTGGACATTTCATACTCTTCAAAGCCGTCATTGAAAATGTAGACGTGGTATGCTTGTGCAGTCCTTTGATTTTCTGTGTCGTGTTTGCAATTTCTTGAGTGCATATGTAGGAACTCTTTTCTGCAGTAAAGCTTTCCCATTACCTGTGATGAGTACGGGGGGAAAATCATTCTAAAGTAAAACAACAGAAAAAATGGGTTTGTAAGTGCATTGAGACTGAACTGTTAAAACTGAAGTTTCCTTAGGCGTTCCTGTTGGCCTGCTTCAAGTATGTCTTCACTGGGTGAATGACTAAGTGCACATTTAAGATGTGCATTTCAAATGTGTAGGATCTAGGGTTGAATAGTTCTACCCTAGGATTACTTGTGGTTTATGATAAATTGCTTACAAACATCACTTTACAGAAATTTCCAGGAATTACATGAGCTTTATAATGTGTTGTCTTCTAATATAATGTGTAAACCCTGCTAGTAAATACAGCTACTTTCTTTCGGGAAACAAAACATTGTTTTATTTTAGCCTTGGGAAGGGGAGGAGTTGGGCATAGCCTTGTAGCTGAAATTGTGTTCTGTCATCATCCTCTTGAGAGTTATTATCTTAAGGACATAAGTGTGAGTGAGTGGGCATCCCTGAGCTGTCACTTGCAGCTGGAAGAGTGACTAAGGGCAGCTCTTGGGAAAAGTTTGCCATGTCATGCTGACTTGTCATTGCCAGCATCTGTCTGGCAAAAGTGCTCAGAAACTATTTAAAGAATGGAGTGTAGAGAGGAAAAAAAAGAAATGTCCTTTTTGTTGTTTTGGGGTTTTTTTTTTGGTCAGTTCTGATTAATCGCTGTTACTGCCCATAATTAAACATGGGATTTCTTTTTCTTTTCCAGAGTAAAGATGGGAAGACACCTTTGCACATGACAGCGATCCATGGTAGATTTTCAAGATCTCAAACCATCATTCAGAATGGTAAAAAGGGGGAGGGAGTATTTCTGTCATAAGCTTTCCAGTTTGGATATTTTCATCCTCTTGCGTTGGTAACAACATACTGAATTTTTTTCATGTCCAGTGTCCAATAATAGTGGTGGAGTCTGGCATATCTGTTTACAAAATTTGATATGGCAATTGTGATGAACCATTTCTTTTTAAGAATGCAGGAATATATATAGATTTGTTTTCCATAACCCAGGTTGTAGAGTTTGTCCCCTAAGGTTACATAATAAAATGCTTTTCTCTACCATTGAAATCTATATAGGTTTTAAATCCAAAGTAGTCAGTCACTGACAATTAATAATGTTGCTTGAATGATCATCAGTGCTGTTTTTCTGATGAAGTATCTGTATGCCTACATATACCCTTACTTAGTAATTACTTTTTATTATAGGAGCTGAAATAGACTGTGAAGATAAGAATGGAAATACCCCTTTGCATATAGCAGCTAGATATGGCCATGAGCTATTAATCAACACTCTGATTACGAGTGGTGCTGACACTGCAAAGTAGGTAACTTTACTGACATGAATGCAAGCTGGCATAATTTAGAAATGTATTTATTAGATTAACAGAACTAGTATGATTTTTAATATCCTCTTCAAATTGCAATAGAAAATACTTTGTGTATTATCCTGCATTGTATTTGTAAGTAGCTAGTCAGTATATCACAATTTGTACCAAAACAAAGAGAAGTAGAGTTTTCTGTAATGTATTTGAAGTAAAAGCTCTGAAAGGTTTAATAGGCTGTTACACTGATAATGCATGCTGATAGCTTGGAAGGAAGTGCTTAAGATGTGAAGTTAGCTTAGTATTCTAATTAGGTGGTTTGCTGAACCCACCATGCGTGTGCTCTTTGGCACACAATCATGTTTGTTTTATTTTAATTGTAATGAAACTGTGATACCTGATTATGGTGTATCTTAGGCGGGGTATACATGGGATGTTTCCTCTCCATTTGGCAGCATTAAGTGGATTTTCAGACTGCTGCAGAAAGCTCCTCTCATCAGGTAGGATACTCTTAAATTCTTACAAGGTGCTTTGTACTTCATTTTTTATTTCACAGAATAGCTTTTAATTAAATTTTAATTTAGTGATATATAGAAATCCTTATAGTTTACTGGTACCTTGGGGCCAGTACTTGTTTTTTAATGGACAGTCTATAGTTAAAGTGGATTCAAAGCTTTGCACATAAAAGTTAAAAAAAATTCATCCAAATTGTAATAATGCATTTATAATTTCTTTAATATTGTGTTTGTGCATTTCGAGTTGGCCATAGAGGTGGGATGACAGGTTCAGACCATAATGACACTTCAAGGAGAAAGATTGATAGTCTTTCTTATTACTTCATGGACATCCAATTTCCATTCCATGATGTCTTTAGCTTAATACAGA
Source organism: Platysteira castanea (assembly GCA_013397175.1). Classification (NCBI taxonomy): domain Eukaryota; kingdom Metazoa; phylum Chordata; class Aves; order Passeriformes; genus Platysteira; species Platysteira castanea. Next base: position 2,512,286 of record VYXC01011827.1, on the reverse strand, counting down.
TCAGTTTATTCCTATCTATTCCTGTAGTGGGCACCTAATAGCTTTGAAGACTCTGTGGACTGCTGCATTAAGAAGCTGTTGCATTGGTAGTATATTGTTAATCAAATGCAGTGTAAACTGCACTTTTCTTTCAACGTTTGACTCCTCCCTGAAGATGTGGGTGTTGGAAAGTCCTTACTTCTCTTGTTGGCCAGAATCCTACATGAATTCTGAGCTCTTTGAACGATGGCAATTGTGAGAAAGTAGATTTGTCCAAAGGAAGCTTCTGGAACAGAAGAAGAATAAGAATAAACTAAATGGGTCTATATTAATCTGAAGACACTTAATGTTTTTTGAAAAAGGATGAGTGGGGAGGAGAGGGTTGGGGAAAAGGAAGAGTAAGAAGTTGCTTTCCCAGCTTTATCCTGTTTGTTAGGGAAGCCTGGGAGAAGAACTAGAGGAATATAACAAAACCACCTATTGGTAAAGCTTTTATTTACTATCCTGTCATGGCCAAACTTGCAAGGGTTCACTTCAGGAAAGAACTGCCCAATAGTTGACAACATCTCAATTGAATGTGTTCAAAATGAGGGATACTGGCACTTTCTCCTTTCTGCACGTGATGTTGTGCTGGCTGTGCCCTTACTGGAGATTCAGTATGGCAAAGGAAACCATGTGGAGGACTTGCAAGTGGTTTCTGTGACTTTCACATGAGTTGAGAAAACTTGGATGCAAATCTAGCCTGGAGCAGATAAGGACTTGAAGAGTGTGTTTAGCCTGCAGGCTAGAAAGACTAGATGCTGCTAAGAGCTTTTAGGATGTGGTCTTGGTGTGGGGATTGGTGTGTGCGGAGTATGTGTCCTTTTTGGGGTTGGGAGATGTCTCCTTTATGTGAATTAAAGATCTCTGATTTTTAAATTCATTAATATTCATATGCAAACCATAACAAAATGTCACCAATCTGCCTTGTCCCAGTACTGAATGACATTCAAGTACTTAGTGATGCTAGACAAGCCACTTAGGGTTGTGGAAAAACATCAAAGGCTATTCTACAAACCAAACGAGTAAACTCTCCTGAATTGTTTGTTATAGAGCATTCCCTGTTGAAAAGGGATAAGAGCATTGTGGTGCATACAAAACCTGTTTTGGGGGACATGGAGTAGGAAAACAGTCTTGAAATAATAGTATTCTTGAATAACACATCTTGTGTTGTTCATTATTTATTGTTGTTGAATGGTTCTTAAAAGGTAAAAAAGAAATGCCAGTATTCCCAGGTACCACAACTGGAGATTTAGTAAATAAGTTACGTTACGTAAGAGCAAGACTCTCATGAGAGCATAGTAGTTTTCTCAAACCAAAAATGTAGCTTTGAAACCTGATTTAAATAGTAATCTTTGTGTCAAAATAGATGGTTAGATATGGAATTGCACAGTTAAAGTTTGTGATCTTGGATTTGAAGATCCACAGCTGAGCCTGTCTGGAAACAGAAAACTACAATGTTCTGTAAAGAGCTTCTCTGTAATTAACTGCTGTTTGCAGCCATCACTCCAACTCAATATTCTTTCTTTGGGACTAAAGCACTAAACTCAAGGATAAAATATAAGTAGCTCCTATATTTAGTAATACTGACGTCCCTAAAAATTATTTATCTCTGTACAACAGTGGTAAATTTTAGCATATTCCTAAATTTTCATGTAACCTGCATATATCTTATATTCAGTAGTAAATTGCACTGAAATATTAGCGGGTAAGTAGAATGAGACAGAACACAGCCTCAGTGCAGCTACTTGTCTTTTACTTTATCCCTTTCAGTTTTATTTAAATGCCTGTTTTTCAAAACATTGTAAATAGCAAGGACATGTTTCAAACGAAGTAATTTTTAATGCTTGAGTGCTCTTTGCAAATAGCTGTTACGTTTGCTTAGCAAGCATTTCTTTTAATAGCAGATGACAGCAGTTTCGTCAAAGGTGATGTTACATGTTTTTACAAAATATTTGCTTTGTAGGTTTTGACATTGACACACCAGATGACTTTGGCAGGACTTGTCTTCATGCAGCTGCAGCTGGAGGGTGTGTAAGAAAGCATTCATGCTTTCATATTCAGTGTTTCTTTTTCAATTGCTGATCATTCTTGTTCTTTTTTCTAATATTTCCTCTCTGCTTTTCCTGCCCTGTCCCCTTGGAACTTAAGTAAACATGAAAATAATTTCAAGATGGATTCTATCTGCAAACAAAAAAATTAATTAACTGTTCAGCTTAATAAGTCATTGCTGGAGTACAGTGTCCAAGTATCATCAGCCTTACTTTAGGTTTATGTTTGGGGATGAACTGGTTTGTTTTGTTTTTTTTTTAAATTCCCATGGATGATGATAAAATTTTTAGAATTTACAGCATTCAAAGATGGCATGCCCACCTCAGATCACTGTGGGACATGAGATAGAGAACAGCAACTTTGGGAAATTTGTTTTTACCAAATCCATAAATAAAAGGTCAGTCTAAATAAACTAAAAGCAATATTTAAATTCCAGAGTTTAGGTGGATGAAGTAGTCAGAACTACTTGCTCATCACTTGAGTTGTGATCCATATTGATTATTGTTATTGTATTGTAGGTTTTCTATAGCAGCTACTCAAAATTGCCTGGAAGAATTGGGTAATAAATTTCATGATACACTTTGTGGGACACAAGAACTCCATGATATTGATATTTTCATTTTTCTGTTTGAATGTTGTTTAAGTAATACTGTTAAGTAATCATTCTAAGTCAAAAGTACTTGATAGATACATCCTTGTTGCAAGTGATTAAGGTTAAAATGCTATCTTTTCATATAAAGAACAAATAATTTGTAACACATTCCCTCACTCATGTCCAGTTTAGGAAAGTTACCAAAAATCGTATTTAAACAATAAACAAAATAGTACATCTACTATGATGATCATATTTTACTGAAAATTGACTGCACTAAAAAGTAAAATACATATGTTGCAATTTACATTTGGCCTTAAAAAATATGCAGTAAAATCTTGGCTCCATGCTGGAATCCTGGTAGCAAAAGCATGTGACATGCAGGTGTTATTGTTTGTTTGTTTATAAGAATTGAATTTTTTATTGAATTAGGTTCATGTTTATGTGCTTTATGCATGCTATTTGGTATCAATTAAACTTATATATGTGGTCTTGAAATAATTTATATTCTTTATTGGTTTGGTCCAGAAATTATGGAATCTTTTACATGCAGAAATTTATTCATCAAAAATTCCATATTATAGTTCAGTTCCATTAAAAATAACATATGAGGTGTACATCTGTAGCAGTTCTGATATTTGTAGAGGCCAATATTAAGGAGATAAAATTTGCAATCACAAGTAATAGTGTATTAATTTAATAGGAATTTGGAGTGCCTAAATCTTCTGCTAAATACTGGTGCAGACTTCAACAAAAAGGACAGATTTGGAAGGTAAGATATTCTAGATTTGTATATTGTAAAGGGCTGTTAAAAGTATTGCAGAAGCAGCTTACTGATATGTGGCCAAGTCTGTGTTCCAGTTTAAATGGTTTTTTATGATACGATGTCTTTAATAAACTGTGTTTCAGCAAATGTTCTCAAAAGTCACAAACATATTTTGTTAATCATGTTTTGTTAGGTAAGTGTATAGTCTTGTTTTTAAAGACTGAGTTTTATATTCAGCTGTAATTTTTATGAACCTTTTTTCCTTATAACATGGATCTAATATGTTTAAATTGTTCTCATCCAAGGACATTACTAATGTTTTCCAAATAATGTGTTAGTCAGATCTATAAATCTGTTGCTATTTCTATACTCTTTTATTAAAATACACAGTATTTTATTATAACTGCTTCACCTTTTTCCTTTCACGATACCCATCCCTTTCTGTTTCCCTGTTTGAGCTCTAAACTCTTTTGGAGTAACATTAATTTCTATTTTTAATACAGGATTATTTAAGTTTAGATGGCAGGATCAGTACTCATGTAAAATCTCACATCTCATCATGGAAAATATGATTTTCCAGGATGTGAACAGCAGGAGTAGGACTTAAGGAAAAAGTTACAGATCCAAAGTTGTCTTTTGCTTTAAATTCCACTTCCATTATTTCCTGAGAAAGGAACAACTATCTGTCACAACTTTCATCATTGAAAGTTAGGGTTTCCTGTTGATTTGGTTTGGATTTTGGTTTAACATTCATGTTATATAGAGCAATTATTTCAGGAGGTGGAAAAAATTAATTTTAAATGGATAGAAATGGGAAAAAGACATTTTAAGGGAGAGGAAAGAGCCTGATGATCTCTTCAAAATTGAGATATTTGTAGCAGCAGTCTCTTTAAAAATAGAAAATTGAATTCTGAGTCATCTTGGTCCTTTGAAATTTTTGGCCAAACTGGCATATTTAGAGAATTGTTTATGTATTTGAAGCTGGGATAAGTTTTCTCTGAGATTATACATCAGTACTTATATTTCATGTATTTGTTATAAGAAGACAAGGTGAGGTGTATTTAACAGTGACTTCTATTTGACTATAATTTAAAAATAAATAATAATGTTTTCCTCTCTTAGGCAAATTTCTGATCTGTTTATTAAAAAAATCTATTTGTGCTATTGTTGTATTTTATTTGTGCTATATTTAGTTGTTGTGCAGTTTTTGATTTGTCCATGTTTTTCCATGTGGCTTAAAATGACTTAACAGAAAATAGTATTTCTAATGTAAACTGGATTTCCCTCTATGAGTTTACACAAGAAAACTCACGTAAAGCTTCCTTTAATATGAAGTTTGTACGTATTTTGGCTGGCAAATAAATCCTCTATATATTGTTCAACATTATTAAGTGGTCCCTAGAAAACGGCCCTGTTCTTTAGTACTATAATAATGCATTCTTCACCAAAAATACTTGTTTAAAAATGTAAGGAGGATTTAAGTTTCACTTTATTTTGCTTTTTCTGTCTCTATAATATTATTTTGCTGTTATTTACCATTGTACTTTTTATTTAAATGTGTACTAAAGAACTCCACTCCATTATGCTGCTGCCAATTGTAATTATCAGTGCCTGTTTGCCCTTGTGGGATCTGGAGCTAGTGTGAATGACCTTGATGAGAGGGGTTGTACACCTCTGCACTATGCAGCTGCGTCAGACACAGATGGGAAGTAAGTGGCATGCTTTGTACTAAAGCTTTTCTCATTAGGAACGTTTGAGCTGTGAATTTTGTGTGTGTTCTGCCTTCAGATTTGCCAAATGCATTTCTTGTATTTTTAAAGATTAAACTTGACAATGGTATGTGCATTGTATTTAAAAGACTTTACGTAACAAGTGTTTCAGAAGAAAAAAATGAACAACAGGAAAATGTATTGTAAAAATTTTATGTCCTATAATGCAGATGTTCTAACTCAGGAGTTAATTTGGAATAGAGTTCTTAATCCCATCTCTGTGTAGTGGTTGAGTAAATACCCTTTGTGGGGGTTATTAAGTTAGTTGTGGGCAGTAGGGTCATTTTACCCTAAAATCAAATTCTGATGAAGTATGAATATTAACTTGACATTTCAATATAAAATGCTTTATCTATTAGATGTTTGAGTAAACTACAGTTGTAAGGCCAAACGTGACTATTTCTTGATAGTGTAAATTTTTATGATGTAGTTACACTTTTATTAATGAAATGCTTCCAGAATCTTTCATACATCCACTGATCTCTTACATGTGTTTATTTGTAACTAATGGTTATATTTGAAATATTTATTAATGACTTAAATGCTTATTTGCAAAGTGCTTATAGATAGCACCAAACTGATGAGTTTGCTCAAGCTCCAGACATTGTATATATTGAGGAGACAAGAAGAGCATCACTTGCTTGTGCACACACTCACATATGCAGGCCATGGTGTGCAGCATCACATTTCACATGAACACAGTGACACCTTCACTGGAGAAGTGCTACTTTGTGCCAAATCATTTTGTTTTAATACAGCATCTTTTAAAGGGTGAGGTAGCAATAGGAATGAGGTGGCGTATAACTTACAGATTGAGTTTTGAAGGCTAAATAAAGAATACTTTCTTGGCCATTTAACTTATATTTGAAGAATCTGCATTTTTTATGTAAAGCCAAATTTCAAAATTAAGTTGTCTGCTGCTTTTTGAAATAATTTTAATACCTGCTGGAGCTTGCTGAGATAATTTCACTTTAATTGCCCTCTTACAAGTTGAGCTAGGATTAATTTTAGCTTCACAGTTGCTCTGAAAACCTCCAAACTATAATGGTTCTTCAGATGACATCGTTTTGCCATCTGTCTTAAAAAAGGCAAGAGCAGGAATGATGATGACAATACTGCAGAGCTCCGTGAGGTAACTCAAAGCATCGTCTCTGGAGCCCACAGGCTCTTGCCCTTCTGATTAACATTTGGGTCTCTGGAAGACTGGCTGCAAAGCAGAATGGCCTGAGGGGAAGATTTTTATATTGATGCAGCAAGATGATTAGTAGCAGCTGGAAAACCAGTACTGCTCAGCTCATTCAAAACAGGAATGAAGTTAAAAATGATTACTGGAGTTGGAATATAAAGCCTGGGAAAAAACATGTCAGAAAACCATCTGTATAAAATTCTGAAGATATTTATGTGTGTTTTTATGGTCTTTGTTCAGACATCTTTAAAGACAGATTTTAAAGAGAGGGATGTTTTTGTTGAAAATTATTTTCCAGTTTATGCCTGTTTGAAAGTATTTCTTTTGTATCTTAAACAAATGCTTTTGATCTGGAACAAACACCAGTAAGCCCCATTTTGCCGAGACTAGAGAGAAAAACATGATTTCTGAATGAGGTAGAATAAGCAGCATCTTAGGGGAGAAAAAACTATGCTGCATCTATGTTAGAATTTTCTAATGGGAAATACACAAATAACTATAAGGGAAATAAATTTAATTTACCCGGGCTTTCAGAAAGTTTGATTAATCTCCTTTTTAGGAGACCTGTTGAGGACAGTTAAGTATATGATAGATTCAAAGTTAGTCTCTCTCCTGGATGCAGAGAAACATCAAAAATAGTGATCTGGTTTGCACTGGAAAGATTGGGTACTTGAGGATTTTTAGTAGACCTGGCTCCATGCAGCGTATTTAGTGTCTTGTGGAAGTGTAGGTAGCCAAAGCCAGTGACATGTAACATTTATTAATGAGCCATGCATGTTAACACAAAATTACTGATTCAAAGTAAAAACAAAGTTAAATGATTCGACAAATGAAATGTAAGAACTGTAATTCTTACTTTAATGAGACAATTGATTTGTCTTTGGGTTCTCAGAAATCTCATCCCATTTTAATTCAAATAAAAACATGCCAGCACAGTTCATGAATGAAATCCAGGCATGTCATGAATGAAATCCAGGCATTTGTTACCAGGCAAATAAAACCTGAATTAATTGCTTAAAAACATAGATATGCTTTACAAGTAGCTTTTTATTACATGTACTGAACTAGTTTGAAAGTTACTTGCATCTTATGTTACATATGTTATTCTTTAAAACTCAAGAGATGTCACCTTTTTCACTACCGACTAAGTCCTTGTTTATGCTGGGCAAAAAATGATAGAAGTGAGAGTGCACCTCTGATAAAGAGCTATTTAGTGATCCCAGAGAGAAGAAGGGATGGTGACCTGTTGTACACTTCAGAATAACAAATGGCTTCACCAGCAAGTTCAAGGTCATGATAATGACTTTGGAGAATCTTGCTTAAGAGACAGACAACATAAAATCATGAAACAGCAGGGCTATTGCTTGCAATTGTGTAGTGTGCACACATGGGGTCTCTTAAAAACAGAAAACTAGGCGGAGAATGAGCTGACTTGAATCCCCGTTTCTCATCCTCCTGGCTGAGTGTCTGTGGTTGAAACTGGGCTGATCATGTTCTGCCTTACAAATTTGTCTAATGAAAGTAAGGAATGGTAAGATATAAGTATGGCAACAACTGAGTATTTACTGTATCAATAAATCAAAAAATAGCATCTGGTAGTGGAAGAGTGTGTGTGTGTGTGTTTGTGTTACTCATGTATGCTACCATGAAGAACTCAGCTACTGCTTCTCTTCTTTCCATGTAACACAGAAGAAAGGATTAATGCAGGAAAGCATACCAAATAGTAATCATTGATATTAGCAAAGGTAACTGCAGTTGTGTTAGGTAGGAGGAAAATAGCCATGAAATACTAGTTTTAACCAAGTCAGATAACTCAGAAGATGCAGGATGTCTGCAGAGAGGGATTATTTCAAATTTTGAAGCTTTGTGATTGACCTTTACATTTGATGTAATGAGGTAGGTTTCTCTAGTCCTAGCCAATATTGTTCATTAAATCAGTGTCCCTGTGTGCTGTATTCTATTTTCCAGTTGAATTGGAACAATTTATCACTTAGCGTTAAGTTGAAATTCACCATTTAGATACATGGTTGCATATGTCAATTTGAATAGGTGCCTGGAATACTTGCTAAGAAACGATGCCAACCCTGGGATCCGTGACAAACAAGGATACAATGCAGTTCATTATTCAGCTGCTTATGGTCATCGCTTGTGTCTTGAATTGGTAAGAAAACATATCACAGATGAAAGGTATAACAGCTGCTCTTACAGGGCGTGGTGGAGAGACCGGGGGATTCCTCCACCTCCGCTGTCAGCTGGGTCAATACTGTTTTTCAGCCTCTGTGCAGATAGATTTAAGTATTTGGTATTCCTAAAATAGAAGCAAGGTGAGGAGCTAAGGTGGTAGATACTGGCTTTAAAAGATGAAAAATTCTCAGATGAAGAGATAACTGGTTGAGGATGTGGGATATTAGTTTTGGTTTGTTTCTTAATTTAGACTACACTACTAATTTTTTCTGCTGGTGGCTGAAATAAAATAACCACAGATTATCCCATTGAGAACTGTTAAGAAGTTTCATGAATGTCATTTGAAAGGAGCAAATGAAAATGTGGGGAAAACCTGTAAAGAAAGGGTGCCTTATAAAATAGTTAAGGCAGTTACAGTAACTACTGGCCACATAACGGAATTTCAGATAATAAAGCCATAGTTAGTTTTTTATTGCTCCCTTTGCAAAAATATGTGTATGTTATTTGATATGCTGTGTTATATAACTTAAGTATTTTTATTAAAATTGCACTTTTATGTTTAAATGTATTCAAACATGAATTGTGAATGTTTTTAATTACAGATTGCAAGCGAAACGCCTCTAGATGTTGTAAGTGTATTATTTCTTACTTTTTAAGTACTACTATAGAGCAAAAGAGAACATGTAGTTTTAAAAATACTGCTTATTTTTTAGACTTATTCAACCATTTCTTCAATGCATGAATGTATTATTTAATTTCAACTACAATTTAGATTTAATTGGACTTTAGAATTTTAAAACAGGAAATTATTTTTTAAACCATGTAGTTTTTTACTTAAACAGTTGGATGACTATGATATAAAAGTGTGATAATGAAAATGTCATTCAAATGTATTTGGTGTTCTTCAAACATTTTGAATGCTTTAATTCTACTAATGTACTCAATTAAATATGATCTTGGAAAAGACCGAAAATTAAAACTTTAGAACACATCTGAAAGTCACAAATAGAAATGTATACACATGGATATTTTAATGCTGTTTTGCTTTTCTTGAGTCCATTTTTTCTCTCTGAGAAATGTTTTCTTGTTCTGAGAAATCCATCCTGCCTTCTGGCCTTTCATATTGTTTTCTTGCTGACTTTTTACCTAATCAGAATGCTTACTTGGCTGATGTTTGGGGTTTGGGTTTTTTTCCTACTGCTGCTGCTGTCACCTGTCCTTGTCTTCCCTTTGTATTCATCTTCCATCTTGCTACTTAAGAAAAAATATTCATTTTAGTTTCGTTTCTGATTGAAGTATTGCGTTATTATGCAGAATTAAACTACTGGGCTTGGAACATGAATATGCAGGAGATGTTGCAGTTGATTCAAACTCTGTAAAAGGTTGAAGATCAAGAGATGTGTAATTCTATACTATTCTTCCTAATTTTTCTTCTTTATTTTTCAATCTGTGTGTATGGGAAACTGTAGCAATTACTGCTGAGTGTTTTCAAAGGTGAGGAGTTTTTGCACTCACTCTTGACTTTCTCTCTCAAAGCTGATGGAAACATCAGGTGCTGACATGCTGAATGACTCGGACAACAGAGCGCCAATAAGTCCATTGCATTTAGCTGTAAGTGCTTAGTTCTTTAGTGATGACAGCTCATCTGATGGCAAACAGATGTTGCACAGGTTTATTCATTCTGGATTTTTTCAAAATAGGTCAATAACAGTAAACAAAATGCAAACATATGTACTAATATTCCTGAATGAGATATACAGGGTGATTTTTGCATTTTACTTGAAACTTGCTTCATGGAACAGCTTTCATGTGGAATCTTCTGATTAAAATTTATGCTAATGAAACTTCTATAAGACTTGTTCTATGAGTAATTATTATTTTTTTAATCATTTAATCTCATAATTGTTTTGTGTGAGAAATGTTTGTCCTCAATACTTTAAGAAAGATTTGTACAAGGAATAGTGTAGGACAGTGATGAAATTCTGTCTGTACAAAAGTATTCAAAATACAGAGTAACCAGCTCAATGTGTAGTTTTGATCTTTTCACTGAATTTAAAGCAACTGAAAACCACACTGTGCTTTCTGCAAGTAGAGTAAGTCTCATGCGGTACCTATATATATGTATCTATCTATATTTTTATATCTTCAAAGTAAAAAATAATCTTTGGTAGTGGTAAATGAAAGCTATTTGTACTGCATTCTTATTACAGATACTTTTTCTTTTTTTTAATAATTGATGTAAAAAGCTAAAAGGAATTACTTGAGTTTGCTTATGTTCCTCACTTGAAATAATCTGAGGATGGTGTAACCACAGCATAAAGCGATGGAATGTGCAGTAGTCAAAATACTGTTATTTATGCAGATTAGAGACAGATGATTTCCTGAGAGTAGTTGCAGTTGCTGACTGAAAGGATAAAATAGAAAAAAAACCCACCAACCTTCTTGCTGAAACCGTGGCGTTTTTTTAATTAGTTGTAACTGTTGTAACTACTTACGTGCTGCATCAGTTGCTCTTCTACATGCTAAAATAAGAATAGTGTCTTCACAGTTTCATTTATGTAGTTCTGGCAAGAAAGGGAAAAATGTTAAGGATGGGAAAATGGAAGGATTTTCTTATTCTTGTAGGCCTATCATGGCCACCATCAAGCTCTGGAAGTGCTGGTACAGTCACTGCTGGACCTTGATGTGAGGAATAACAACGGAAGGACACCACTGGATCTTGCTGCCTTTAAGGGACACGTGGAATGTGTAGATGTGCTCATTAATCAGGGAGCATCAATCTTGGTGAAAGATTATGTTGTAAAGAGGACCCCAATTCATGCTGCAGGTATGTGCTAGCCACTAACCTCTAAAATTTTGGCTTTTGAAGTGGATAATCTGTTTAGAAGTCTCTGTCGTTAATGTTCTAAGAAATAACGTTTAGGAATAGAGGATGACTTTAAAGGTATATGCTACGCTGAGAAAGGTGTAGCAAAAGAGTTGCAGACGGGAACCAGTATTAATCCAATAAACCAGTCAAGCCCGAGGAGTGCTGTTCCACACTTCCCTCTGGAAGGGTGCATTGTCCTTGTCCATTCAGCTGGCTGTGCTGACAGGTGTCAGTGACATGTCCCTGCTTCTCTTCTTGTCTTTCACTCAGCCCGAACTGCAGGCCCAAATTTACGCAGGCAAATTGTGTTGCCTGTCTTGGCAGTAAAATACTTCTAAAAATTACTGGAGTCTTAGAGAATTTTGACAATTTGAGAAAAGACATGAAAACTTACTTTGATTTTTCTCCAAGGATTTAAAATGGCTCCTGAGCGTTTTCAAAATAATAGCAATCCTTTGCAGTATTTTCTTGCTGACTTTGCTAGAAAACATCTCTAGTCCTGCCTTTCTCTGAGTCTAGAATCCACAGTATAGTCTTACTTTCTTCCTCGCATTGAAAAATAGGCTTATTAAATTTGGCATTTATAGTAATGGTGTTACAGAAGCGTTGCAGTTTAAAAGAGCATTATGTACAAAACATCATCATTCTAACCATTTAATTTGTTGTCCATGAGCACAAGCTGCATTCTTCCATTTGATTTCGCTTTCCTAACTTGTGTTAGCATGTCTGTCAGCTACAGAAACATGAACTGTTGCTGTGCTTGTGTGGACTGAATACTGCAGCTGTAGGTCAGAAATAATTTCCCTTCTATTTATCTTTCATGAATTGCATTTAAATGAGATTTCTCAATTTTCTGTTTGTTCTTTTTCCATTTGTTTTAACTGCTTGATTTATTACATCTATGGATTGTATTTCCTTCCCCTTTCTAAATGTGATTTCCATTATTATTTTATAACTATGCACATGCTACACTTGCTAACAAAATCTGACTATGATTTGCTAGGTATGTGTTTACCTGTGCCTTAAAACAGGCAAAAAATATGCTAATTCCTATATTTAAATATTCCTTCTTGTGTATGTTGTATAAGCGTATATTCCAATTACTTTTAATATGTGCAACCTCATTTATATTTTTTAAAAAATCTGTTGGCAATTGATAGTTGGAATCAGTTGCTTCTAACACTCTACAGTTGAGAATACCTGATTTCTGAATTTTTTTTCTACTGTTCATATTTTAATTTAAATTATAACAATGGTCCAGCTGTACAGTGGGTTTTCAGGCTCATGGGCTTTAGTCTGAGCAGGTTACCATCCTGTTTGAACTCTCTACTCAAAGGCAATTAATGTAAACCCCATATTTTTATAATGTTTTACAGCTACAAATGGTCATTCAGAATGTTTGCGGCTATTGATAGGAAATGCAGAACCACAGAATGCAGTGGACATTCAAGATGGAAATGGACAGTGAGTTTCAGTGGTGGACATCCTGTTCTACACAAGTTATTGCGTTTTAGAAAAAACCAAATATTTTACAGTAGTTTTTTTTAACTTGTTTTAAAAGGAGATTATTGCAATAAACAAAATTGGGAGTTAAAAACGTTCTTGTTCAGTTGGAACGAAACTGAAATGTGTCTTATTGCCCAAATGCTGAGAAAATGAATTCTAGTTACTTAATCAGGACTTCGGAATTGGGGGTGTTAATTTGTTTTCTTTAATCTAAAAAGCAAATGAGTGGAAGGTCATTGATGGTGTCAATCTTAACAGTGTTGACTGGAAGGACAGCAGTTGTTATACTTGAGCTGAGTGCTAGTCTGTTAAATTTCCAAGTGTAAATTTCCACTTTATTTCTGTCTCTGCTTAGGACTCCTCTGATGTTGTCAGTTCTCAATGGGCACACCGACTGCGTTTATTCACTCCTTAACAAAGGAGCAAATGTAGATGCCAAAGATAAGTGGGGAAGGACAGCATTACATAGAGGGGTAAGAGAATATTTCCTTTCTTTCATTTCCAGTTTCCTACATGCTAATTTCAAATAAAGACTTCATATGTAGTGTTAATGAATTTCTCATTATTCTCATCTTGCCATTTTAAATTTTAATTGTATTTTTAGTTGCATTCAAGAGATGGCTTCTGCCTGTTCACTACCTACCCTCAGAATTCCTTTGGACTTCTAGAACCTCCTAATCTTAATTAGAACCTCCTAATCAATTAATCCTAATTAGAACCTCCTAATCTCCTTTACTTCCAGTAAAGTGTTAACTGGAGAGGTCCTAGAGTAAGCTTTTTGTTCAGGGGAGGTAGTGTTAATGGGAGGAAGAAAAGTGTGATGCAAGCTACATGCCAAATATTTTGTTTATAGTGTCTTCCAGATAAGACAGTTGAATGAGCCCTAGAGATTAGTAGCTCATTCAGTGTTATTCCAAGAAAATATTCTGTTATCGGTATTATAATACATTGCTATTTTCCCAACAGAATGGCTGATTTCAGGAATAAAAATAACTTATTTTGCTTATTTTGTTATGCCTTAAAAATGCAAGAATTTGCCTGAGGTTTGCTTGCTTTAGTTCTACACCTTGGCTTATATACATGAATATTTTCAAACTGGCTCTTTCCTGTCTCCCTCTCACAGGCAGTTACCGGGCACGAGGAATGTGTGGAAGCATTGCTTCAACATGGTGCTAAGTCCTTACTACGGGACTGTAGGGGACGGACCCCCATCCACTTGTCAGCTGCGTGTGGCCATATAGGTGTTCTGGGAGCTCTCCTGCAGTCAGCTCCTCCCATGGATGCAGCACCTGCAATGGCAGACAATCACGGCTACACATCACTGCATTGGGCCTGCTATAATGGTAAAATGCATTAAAATACAGCTCTAAATCTACTTGTTGATGTTGGCGTAGAAGTTATTAATACTTACAAAAGCAACATACAAAGTCAGTCCTCTTTCAGTTCGTTTCAGTGAATGAGAGAAAATGACAGACATGATGTCTTGAAGATAAATATATTAACATCTAATATGTAATAAGAGATGTTTACTTTTGTCCTGCATTTTTTTCATGTACTATCTTAGTTTTTTGCCTCAAGGAGTCTTCAAGAAAATCAGCATAGTACCCTTGAATAAAAATGTGCCACACATCCCAAAAAATCACCTTCGTACAGAGGAATGGTTTCAGATTAAATCTGTTTTTAAACTTGCTTCATATCAACTATGGTAGGCATAAGAAACTCAAGTATATAAAAGTGATTCAATAAGAATTTTGTTTTTTCTTCACTGATACTTTTCATGGGTTTGAGAGTAAGGGAAGCCTTAAAATGTAGGAAAGTCATTCAGCTCCTTTGCTAAAGACTTTGTTCTGTGTGTTCATTTAGAACATAGTAGAGGTTGTTTTTTATTTCATCTCTGAGTGACATGATAGAGAAAAATCAAGAAGTAAGATCTTAGACCTTCATTTTACCAGTTATTATTAAGTGAATAACTACTGAGCTGATGCAGCTGGGTGATAATTTCACCTAAACGTGGAACAAAAATAAACTTCAAATGGTGGAGTTGTTTTCATGTAGACAAAGTGGTGAATGTACAGAAGAGTTTAAAATGCGGAGGTGTAAAGAATTAAATTAAGTATTCTGGATGTTCTTCACCTTCTAAACTTCATAAAGTTTACAGTGTTACATGTCAGTTTGATTTTCAGGATTCTGAGAATGTATTGGTTCTTAAATGTAGCCCTGTTGAATATAACTAGCCTTTCTTTGAAACTTTCAAATACAATACTGCCTAATGTAATTTAGATGCATATTTTTCACTGTAAGCCATAGTTAGACCCTTTCCCTTCTTTTCAATACCTAACTCTTACATTTGCTTTAGGTCACGACAGTTGCGTAGAGCTGCTCCTGGAACAGGAAGTTTTTCAGAAAATGGAAGGAAATTCTTTCAGTCCCTTGCATTGTGCTGTGTAAGGAAGTGCAAAATTATTCTTCATAAATTTCATTGCTGTATTTAACAAAAGATTTATCATTCTATAAATAACAGTCTGTTTAATTCATTATAGGATAAATGACAATGAAGGTGCTGCAGAAATGTTAATTGATACACTAGGTGCTGGTATTGTAAATTCAACAGATTCAAAAGGAAGGTAAGAGTGTAAATGCAGAAAGAATGTAATGTCATACAGTGGCTGTGCAAAATTCTTCAGTCATTTGGGGTTTTGTATTTGCTGCTTATGTTAATTCCTCATTCCCCTGGTTTTATTCTTTGAAGGGTTTTTTTATTCTGTGCTAGAAATAAATTTTAGATTTTTAAAATCCTGTTCTGATTCAGTAAACTTGAATTGGCTTTTTATTATACAGACAAGTTAGAGCATGTTTTAGATTTTATCCCTTTATGGATAGAGTTTTATGTATCTTTTATTTTTTCTGAATCAAATTGTATCTCTATTATTAAACTACGTGGGTGGAGTTATTTGAAACTAGAAAGGGACTTTTTAAAGGCGGCAGTCACAACTCCAGCAATACTGATTGCAAAGGATCAGTGGGAGAGACTGCTCAGTCTTCTTTATTTGTAGGATCACAGCCAGGGATGCCCCTTTGAATACAGTAGAAAACGTGGCTGAACATGGCCATATTGTCTTTTGATCTGTTGTAGAACTCCTCTGCATGCAGCAGCTTTTACAGATCACGTTGAGTGTCTACAGCTTCTTCTTGGTCACAGTGCTCAAGTAAATGCTGTAGATTCTTCTGGGAAAACACCGTTAATGATGGCTGCAGAAAATGGACAGACTAATACAGTTGGTAAAGAGAAAGCTTTATGTATTTCTGCTCTTAGCTTTGTTAAGCTTACTGTGGGTGAAGTAGCCTAATAGTTAATGTTCTTGTGAATATGTTTTTGTCAAAATTCTATTTTCATTTTGCACAAATGTAAGCCATGTAGATTTTAAGGAATATGCTTTTAGTTAATACAAGTCTTTATTTCCCCAGAGGTGCTGGTTAGCAGTGCTAAGGCTGATTTGACTTTGCAAGACAGTTCTAAGAACACAGCACTCCATTTGGCTTGCAGCAAGGTGTGTGCATGGTCTGACTTACCAGTGCTGAGCTTTGTGTTGTTCAAGCACTGTTTGAAAGTACTGTTACTTTGAAAAAACACTCAAAGCGATTTGTGAAGAATATTTGTTGTGTGACAGATGTTTGTTCTGTGTTAAGGGTCATGAAACTAGTGCCTTGTTAATACTGGAGAAGATTACAGATAGAAACCTCATCAACGCCACCAATGCAGCCTTGCAAACGTACGTATCAGCAGTGAGGGTGTTTGAAGGATGAGTTCTTGGTGTGTATCTTGCTCATAAAGAGGAATATTTTTCAGAATTTTTTTTTCAAATTCATTGTTAATAGGTACCAGGAGTTGAACCAACTTGGAACTGAAATGGTGTTTTGCTCCTATTTAAAGCTCTAGATATTTTTTTTTCTAGTGGGTGAATGGGATGATAAACAAAACTTACATTAGTGTGATTCCTGTGTTACTGCAATCCACTGAGATTACCTGTAAACAGAGATTTTTCTATTTTAAAAATTATCCAATTTTTCAAATAAAAATCACTTCGTATAACAAGTTGAGGCAAACTAAGACTTGATCTTCAAAGATAGCTACTTTTAAAAAAAAACTGCCTGAAGTGTGCTTTTATTCTTCAGCATACTTTCTGTTTCATGTTTCAAGGATGAAACATTATTTTCTATTAAATATTGTGGAGAATACACTATTCTTAAACCTTGCTGAAGATCTTCTCTCAGGTAGAATTAAACCTATTTGGTTAGCCCTTATGAGAAGGAAACCTTAGAAATGTGTGGTATGTCATACCAATCAGGATGGGTTACTAAAATGACTCTTCTGCATTTTTTTTCCTTTTAGAGAATGCATTTGTGTTACAGACAACACTTAACACACGATATGTAGCTGAGTTATGCCCATGAATTATTATACTGCTTTAGTAATGCAATCACAGACCGTTTAGGAAAAAGAAAAAACCAAAAAAGCCTTACACTGGAACTTGTAAGCAACTCACGTATTCTTCCGGCCTTACATCCCTTCTGGAATCTTGCCATATTCAAACTCTTAACAGTGCTTCCAAGCATTCCCCAAGATCTGCTTGAATTAAGGAGTTAAAATAGTAAGAATTCTTCCTTTGCTTTTGCTGCTTACCATGGTGCACCTCAGGCAGCATGAAATAACCAGAAAGTAGGAAAGCATTGATTGCCTCCTTTCTGGCTTGAAGCAAGGATGTCTTGAGAGATGGAAAAGCAAAAATGAGATGGGAACAGATGTGGGAAAGTATGCTACCACAGGCTCATGTAATT
This sequence comes from Platysteira castanea, assembly GCA_013397175.1. Lineage (NCBI taxonomy): Eukaryota > Metazoa > Chordata > Aves > Passeriformes > Platysteira > Platysteira castanea. The sequence goes on along the minus strand of VYXC01011827.1, from coordinate 2,494,508 downwards.
CCACCCACGTGCCTTGGCTCAAATAGTCTGATCAAGACTACTATCAAGACTGGATAAAATAGGTACACATTTGCACCTCCATGAAGTGTTTATATAAATTGCAAGGTTTTAACAGTTGTTTAAAATAGTAGTGCTTTAGCAAATGCTTAATAATTAAATTGACTTTCTGAACAGATTGAACAAAGTTCTTCTTTGTGGCAAGATAAGCATTAAAATTGTTGGTCTCTATATTTAAATTATTTTAATTACAGTACACTTTTCAGTATATCTGTGGGGTGTGGTAGTTCTTGAATTTTTAATACTTTAATGTAACCACCATAGGTACAGCTGCTCCTGTTTGTATATTTTGCATTTCTGATATCTAAGTAAGGCATTTGTTTCCAACTCAAAATATAGTTAACAGTTAATTCAAACAACTTCAGGAATCTTAGAATGAATGAAGAGCAATATAAAGCAGAAGGGAAGTAAGCTGGTTATTCTGTTTCCTGCTGAGTGATGGTAAGGTTTTATTTAAGCCAGTGGGAACCAATTTTGAAAAACTGTTGCATTTGAAAAAGATAAAATTGAATATTTGCGATAAAGCTACACTTTCCTTTATAGAGCAAGTCAACACAAAATGGATTTATGGTTAGTAGTTTGAGGTTTTGAAAAATAATCTGCTTTTCTTCCTTCATGCATTATACTGTGAAATATTTTTTCATCTCTATTCACAGTGGAATAGAGAGGTTTCTAGAAGGCAGATTGATGAAGTGCTCCTGCATCTCTTAAGAACATTTACATGCAGTAGCAAACGACTGCCATTCTGCTGTTAGAGCACCAGGGACTGATGGCGGTGATAGGCAGTATCTCTCAGATGTGACAGTATCTGTTACATCAGTGGAGTGGGGGGTTTATCAGCAGTAGGGTGCCAAATGTTTCTGACTTTTTAACGTGATAAAGTCCGTAAGCAGGCACATCTTTACTAGCAGCTGCTTCCTCACTGTGTGCTGCCATGGAAAGAAGAAAGTTCACAATTGCTATTGTAGAGTGTCTTTGCAATAAGAAAAGAGATTTGCTGAGTTTCCCATCTTAGTTATTACATCTACAATATTTATATAATGTTTAAATAACATAGAAGTGTAAGTATTACATTTAACTAGATGCAAGCTACCTATCATATTTAATGACTTGTTCTAAGGTTTATATATGAGTTTGCTTGTCTTCACAGACCTCTGCATGTTGCTGCTCGAAATGGACTAACGGTTGTAGTTCAAGAGCTTTTAGGGAAGGGAGCAAGTGTACTTGCTGTAGATGAAAATGGTAAGAAAAATCTAAATTTGTTTCCCTGTAAGGAACTGTGGTTCTAAACTCATCTCCCTGAAAAGCAATAACTGTGGAAGCTTCAGATGAGCCTTGCAGTAGGTTGCCCTCACAGAAAAAAAATGCTTTGGTGGTGGACCATTTTAGCAATGCAGCAGAAGTGTAGGGAGAGTGAAAACTTTCAGAACGATGCAGGTCACGGCACAGAGATGTTTGGTTTGCATTTGTAGTTTTATGATGCACTATAAAAGTAGTTTTATGATGCACCTATAAATGCACTAGCTTTGGCATACTAAAAATGGTCAGAAAAACATACTGCTCAAAGTGAAATATAACTTTCAGCTGTTAAGAAGCTAGATTGAATTGCTGTTCGTTTTGTCACAGCAGGTATACCAGTGTTAGCTTTTAAAAGCTAGTATGATTTACAGCTCTCATTACTGTTCTCAAGCTTCTGGCTCTTCAGAGATTTTTGGCACATAGAAGTAAGAAGTAACTGCTTTATCATGAGAATAAATCCTGCACCTTACAAGAACAAAAGAAAATTAGATTTACTGACTAATTTGCATATTTTCATGTAAGACATCTGTGGTCCTCAGAAGCTGTGCTTTTAGAAGTGTAAGGCTCCATCTCTTATACCATGAAGGCAGTGGCTGGGATTTGGGGAGGGGTGAGGGAATGGTCTTGGATGGTTTGCTTTTTGGCTATGTTTGTTTGGGTTTGTTGTGTTGTTTTTTAAATTGCAAAAGCGATGTGCCTAATTAATAATTCTAATTATATTTCCAGTTTGTAAAGTTTTTCCTCTCCTAATGTTCACTGTGACTTTCTCTGTGTGTTTCTTAAATTACACTGCTTGAAGTGACATGGGTGACTTAAAGATCATTCCTTGCCTAAAACAGGGCACAAGAGTAAGTGCTAAAAGAAATTCCCTAAAATGAAAAGATTGGAAAATGTATCTTTTAAATTTTTTTTTCTAATCACATGTATGCTGACTGGATACATTTGCATTTTTGTGAGCTTCTCCTAGGCAGCCCGCCAGTCCCTGGTTAGGATGGATCTTTGACATAACCAAGGAAAACATTAGGAGACACATTCGTGTCAAAGTACCCTGGCAGCCTGGGGATCTAAAAATCTCCCTTTTAATTCTGCTCATATTGTAAATTTTAAAGTAACTCTGAGTGCTGTCTAATATTTTTCCTCACTGTGGGTCTTTCTAATAACAATTGCTTTGTTTATAAAATTTTAAGCAGCCTTGAGAATATTCACAATGAATTATTTTTCTGACTGAAGAAATAGGCACTGGAACATTTTGCATCACTGATCTTACTTTAGCATAGTCCGGGTAAGTTCAGTGATCTGCCACACAAGATTGGTATTTCATACAGAATTAGATCATATGGGAGTTTAGTTTTAGTTTTAGAAAATTTTAGTGTTTTACATGGAAGCATGTCTTGATAAATGAAACATGTAATCAGCAGAGCTTCAGCTGTTATGGAGTGATGATCCACTTTTTGTCTTTGAATTTGTCCCTTTCTGTAAAAGCTACACTGACTTTTTGCAAGCAGTCTCTATTTGTAGCTATAGCTGTATAAATTGGGTCTTCTGCTGCTCTATCTGAGCTATAGATCGTTATTGAAAAACACAAGCTTTGAAAAAAACCAGCATCACTCCACTTACCTGCATTTCAGTTTGTAAATAGCTTATAAGATTTTTAAAACTCTAGATTTGAAGTCACACTGTTTTTGTTATAGAGCATCTCTTAATGTGGTGAGATAACTTTTGTTTAAGAACTAATGTCAGTAGAAAAAATTTAATCCTCTCGGTTCTGAAAAGATTAAATGCAGCTGAAACAGTAAGATAACTGTTCAGTATACTTCCCCAAAGCAGTGGTGTTGAGGGTTCATTCTCAGCTCTGTATCAGTTCTTGCTCAAGATTTCAGCTCCTTTCCCATGTTTCCACACCAGTCATGATGAAACTGCCATCACCTTCATCTGCAAAAATTCTTTTGAATTGGACATTATTAATGTAAATTTGCCTGTCTTGAAAGAAATTACTGGCTTTTTCTTTCATTTGACACCATATGCAGTTTTATTTTGTCACTCAACCAACTTTTTAATTTTTTTGTTTGTTTTGTAGTGGTTTTTTTCCTGACTATTTAACTTGTATTTTAGTTTATATTGGAGATGTCCAGTTTTCTGGAAGGAATTTTTCTGTAAATGCTTACAAGGTGAATTGTGCCTCAGATTCTCATCTCTTTCCCAGCGTTAACACTTCATTCAGTTGATCTTGAGAACTCTCATTGCACTGACCACATTAACAACCCTCTGATTTTCCTGTAGATGCCTTCCTGGAAACTTTCAAGCCCCAGGGGAGGGAGCAGCTCTGCATTTGGGCGGGGCCCAGCCTTAAGTGTCAGTGTCCATCGCACAAACTCTGTTTCTTGTTGTGCAAGGAGGCTACCCCACCACACTCTGCTTCTATTGCCCCATCTACAAATGAAGATAGTAAATATTTTGTTGTTATTGTTGTTGTGTGGAGGCTTATGCAGGTACGAGTGCATATTGTGGGGACCATTACAGGAGAGCTGAGTAAGAGCATTTCAGTGGAGTCAGTTCATTTACCAACATCATCTTCAAAGGAAATATAAAGTATTTACATCTGTTCTTTCTCTGACTTATGAATTATCACTCTGCAGTTAAGTGACATAAAATTACAATTTGTTCTTATAAATTTGAATTGATATAGTGGAGTTAATATAAGCTAATATGGTGGAGGACACAGATGACAGTCTTGCGTGGTGTAAGCAGTTACTTCATCTTGCTATGTCTAAGGCAAGAATAAAACTGTGATATTTCATTCCTGCTTATGAAAGCCAGGAGCTTGAGACCGACAATTGCATATTAATTATAAACACAGTTTTTAGAGAACAGAGAACTTTTAACAGAAGCAAATATTTTGCTGAATCCTTACATTGACCTTTTTTATGATGAACTGGGTTGCTCTGTTCCAGAAGGAACATGAGTATTCAAGACCCTAGAAGTCTTTAAAAGGGGGAGGGGGGAAGGGGGCAAATAAACAAACCCCTTAAAAATAGCACATGCCTTGCTTGTTTTTCTTCTTTGAACTTTTATCAAGTCACATTAGTGAAAGAAATGGTGTTGAATATGACCAGCTTGAATCAACTTACTTTGTGTGTCATCTTACCTTCATACAACCTCCAACAGCTGTAGATATTAAATGGTGTGCATCTGAGTATCAGTTCTGAGCCTTCTGTTCTGCCTTACATGCCTGAAATGCAGTCATGATCCAGGTGTGGCGAGCTCTGGCCCTTGCTTCTGAATCCTCTCAAAATGTATCTCTTCTGCAGACTGTCACTGTTAACTCTGAGCTGTTTAAGTGCTGTGGTACCTTACTAACAATGAAAACATCTGCTGCGCTGCACTTCTGTACGGCCCTATCGCATGGTCAGCTGGTGCGTTCTGTGCTTGAATTATCTGTGTTTCCTTGGATTGTGTGCTCCCTTGGGCAGGGACTCTTGTCTTGCTCTGTTCAAAGCATCAAGCACAAGGTCTGTCCTGAGCAAATAATAGTTCAACTGCAAGACTGTTCCCTGCTTGCTATTTTCTTAATTTCTAGCTACAGTTATTTTCCATAATGTGCTTACTGGTTTAATACTTATGTGCAATTGTACAATGCAGTAACTGCTTCTGAGCTCTGTCCTAAAACTTGATCTGGACCTACTTGTACAATAAAGATGATTCCTTGGTAGTTGAAACACTTGCTGGTAGAATGAGCACTGCCTTGTCCTAAGGTCTGGATAGAAGTCTATCATGCACTTTGCATTAAAGCAATGTATTATTTAAAATTACTTGTGTACTTTTTACTTGGATGTTGTACACCTTTAAGTTGTGGACTGGGGATAGTGCGGGACTTCAGACTCCCACATGTACCTGAATATGAGTCTTCCTATTGAGCTTATTTGTGGGCATTTCTGTCCCACACAGTGAGAGATGCTGCAGGGTGACCTGGGCAAACACTGCCAGGTGGAGCCAGGGAGGGGGAACTTGTCCTGCTCTTGGCAGCAGAATTAGGTGTGATCTGTGGTTGTACTTAGGAGACTGCCCTGCTTTTAGAGCTACCAGTGACACCACCAAGTGCAGTCCCTTGGTGCTGTAGATGCACCGAGACCTGTGCCAGAACTCACCCTCAGGCGCCATGCGAATGGTTAAGCCTGAGACAGGAGCAATGCACAGATCTCTGCTGAGGAGAATTTGAAGCATTTTTCTTGACACTGAATGAGTAGAGGCAAGTACACAGAGAAGGGGAAGCTGCAGAAGGAACAATGTTGGAGGATTATTAGAGCCACAGAAACCCAGAAGACATGTCACAGCTACGTGACCTGACTGCAAGTCATTCCACAACCCGAGACCTCCTGCATTTGGGGGTTGTCACAGCAGCAGTGCCTGGCAGAAGTTTGGTTGGACCAGTTGGGCAACCAAGAGGTGTTTCTGCAAGTCCTAGCCTGCTAACCCAGCTGGCATTTCCTCAAACTTCTCTGGATTTCTTAATTGGTACCCTGCAAATAAAAGTTAGGCATTTGCTTTATAATTTATATTATTGAATATTGTAATAAAGTATAGGTTAATTAAACTCTATACTCTGCCTTTTCAATTAACTGGCCCTGATCCTTTAGCCAGCTTGTTACTGAGGTAGCACGGTGTTATTAAAGTAACTGTCTGTGATGAACAGCTGCTGAGGACCCTCTGGATGAAGAAACATTTGAGCTGTAGTTTCCGCAGTAGCTCTTCAGTGAATACCATCACCTGTCACTGTTGGCTGCTGTTAATTGTCTCCTCAGCCAGGTGACCTCTTCACCATTTTCAGAGCTGGGCTTTTCTCACTGGCCTAGAGTGTTTGGCTTGCGTAACAAAACAATTACATCTTTTTTGCAAAGCCATTAATTTCAAGATTGTTTTTGTAGCCAGAAGTTTAAAAATACTAATTGATAATGCATTTATTTCATTTTTAAAAATTTTTTAAACGGTGTGGAACTAAGCAATGTAAAATACTTTTGCAGCTGAAAGATTGTATGAACTTGGAGAAATTTGTACAGTGTCTTTATTTTAAATGCAGGTTTCGTTTTCTCTTGATTTCTAGGTTACACGCCGGCGTTGGCCTGTGCGCCCAACAAGGACGTGGCCGATTGCCTGGCTCTCATCCTGGCCACCATGATGCCTGTTTCATCGAGCAGCACATTGCCCTCCCTCACCTTCAATGCCATTAATCATTACACCAACACCTCTAAAACTGTCACCTTCGATTCCTTGCCAATCATGAGGAGTGACCACAGCTCCTACTGTACTTTCAACAACATTGGCAGGGAAGGTGGCTACCCCTACACAGAAGAAGACGAGCTCAATGACTCAGATTCTGAGACCTATTAGAAGATACTTTTTGTAGGTCTGAGTGAACCCTCATGCTGGAAGGTCAGACTTGTGCTATCAGAAGGCTGTTGCTGTTTGAATACAGAAAGAGGACACACCTTTGAGAAGATGTTTTTTATTGTGGTTGCATATAAAAAAAAATCTGTGAGACTCTAGGAAGATTTTTAAGAGCATATTTTGCAGAAGAAACATTAATTCTTGAATAAGTACTTGGAATCCATGGCAAAAAAAAAAAAATAAAGAATGTCAAAACTGTTTTATTTAACTGTATTCTACCATTCTGTTTCTGGTGCCGGGAATAATTCCTGCAGACTGGGCACCCAATTTGGTGTAAATGAACAACACTATTGTACAAGACAAAGGATGCTAGATTCAAATACTCTCAATAAACCTAAAACCATTTTGAAGGCAATAAATGAGTTTGGTACAGTAGGCATTGTTTGTGCTGCAAATTGCCAAAGGACCAAATAATTTAAAGATTTTTTTAATTAAATACGTTTTTGTGAAAACTGGAATAGGTTATTTGAGAAGTTATTTCAACCAAACCTTAATTACTTCTGGAAAAGAAGCTTAGATTTGGGTTTAAATGTTGAATTTTATTTTTTTTTTAATCATCTGAAAGCCTTCCGACACTATTAAATGTACCATGAAAGAAAGCAGATGTGCTTTATTTTCTTTTTCTTTTAGGTAAAATGATCTGTCATACTTTTATAATACTAAAATTAAACCAGCTAACAAGGTGAAGTCAGGGTGAAAAATGTACAGTGTAATAAACAAGGGAAGGAAGGGGTGGGAGTTGTGGGAGGGAAGAAGTAATTGTTGCACAGTTACAGATTTTTTTTTAACTTTTGGGTTTGGGATTGAATTTTTCTTAATTTAAAAATACACGAGTAACTTGGAAACTATGAAACTGCATAAAAAATTGAATTGAAATGTCTTGATAACCCTGTTGTGACTGAAAGTTTTTTCAGTAATTTATCTACTTCCTTACATCATAAATTTGTATGTAAGATTAAAATTGTATATCACTGTCACCTTTTTTTTTTAATCCCAGATTTACGAAGCGGGGAGGGAGGAGGGGAGGTGAATTTAAAAGTATATTTCCCTCTTAGAGAAAAAAGTACAGTGTCTGGTCTGTGGGAAGAGCTGTGTATCTTTGTTGTGCTCCATTTAGAAAATAAACAGCAGAAACAGGTCCCTGTAATGTAGTTCAGACTTGCCCAAATATTTTTTTTTAATTTATAACAGACTACTGTGGTTTTTTTAATTGCCTGAAGAATGAAAAACTGACATAAGTAAGCTGAAGCTTTGTCTGTTAAATATGAATTTACCTTATTTGGTTCTGCTTTAACTATAACTGTTACTTCTCAAATAAATTTGTTTATGTACATGCAAGGAATCCTTGCATGTCCTGGCAAAGTACAAATAAATTACTACAAACTGATTCCAATTTCATTTTTATCCTTTTTTTTGTATTTTGAAACTGGAAATCTTTGATATTGTAAATTAACAGCTGCTTTTCTGAACATAATGTGGAAACATGGGACAATATTTTGATCTATTTGATAATTTTGTGGGGTTTTTGAAGAATTAATGAGCATGTACATAGAAATAGTGACTGATTGAATACTGTATTTACCTGCACTCTTTCAGTACTTCAAGATTCCTGTATATTTTACAGAGCATAATAAAACCCAAATGTGAGTTCTACTAATGAATAATTTATCTGTATGTACTAAGAATTAATGACAAAGTCTCTTGTCAAACTGTTGGAATCTATAAAATCTTCATGAAGGCTTTGCCAGCATTTTAATTCTAAAGTGAAGGTGAGCTTCCTAAAGTGATTTTAAATATTACATTACTTCATTATTCCTTTAGGCTTCCTTATAAATACTGCTTTCTTAACCATTTGTGCCTGTGTTCATTGTTTATCTGTGAGCAGAGTTAGAGAACTTCAGGGAGGCCGTGATTTCTGTGCTCTCTTCCCTCTGAATCTCTCCCGTGCGTCTCTGTGGGAGTGATGTTCGTGCCTCAGCCGGGCACACAGGCAGCACTCACAAGATCCACATTGGCCTGTCTTGGGATTCCCTGCAACCATTTAAATTCAAAGGCTGAAGCAGCATGGACCCATTTTTTCCTCAAATGCTTGTGGGAAACCTGATGAGAACACTACGTGGTGTGTCTGTTATTTAAAAGGTAACAGCTGCATGTTTCTATTCATGAAACTGTCTGATGTTGATTCAAAAGCACTGTGAAAGGGTGATATTAATAGGCCTCTATTATCTATGCTGACCTCCGTCTGACTTCAGATGACCTGTTATCTCTGTGTGGTGTCTGTAGCCACAGGGGACACTCCTGTCCTACTGGAAAAATTGCAGTGCAGTAGAGACTGAGCTGTTCATGTCCACGGTGTGCCTAGGTGACAGAGGAGAAAAAGCTCAGATGGCATTGGTTTGTTTGAAAGTTGAGGATTTGGGTATGGAACACAGGGAGATGCAGAAAACATTGCTGTTGAAACATGTTTGTTTCCTTATGTCAGTCAGAAATTGTGCCTTTCTTTATTTCATTGCTACTCACCTCTTGAGGAAGAAAAGTTTCTCACTGCATTAAATTGCATTATTTTAAGTTAGGTTTTTCTTTCTTGAGCTAAATATCTGTCTTTTCTAATTAGGAATTCTCAAGTCCACTTAGGAATTCAGAGTTACATGATTTGTGTATCTCATCTATCTCATCATTGCAGTTTATTCAGTGAGCCTGTACATTGCAATTTGCATGTATTTGTTAAAAAAACCCCCAAAACTCCATTGCTACCCGTCAGTATGGGTAGGACAGTGATTGTGCCTTGTAAGTGATATTTAAGACTATTATTATAATATGGTCTAATTCAAAAAATGGAACGTGATTTGTTTGAAGACCATGCTGCTGTGCTTAGAGACCATTTCCTTAATGGGAAGTCAAGGAACAGCAGGTTCCTTGTTTTTGTTTTCATCAAGCAAAAAATGGTGATCGTGTCTGGTGGGGATTTGAAAAAAAAATGTTCACACCTCAGTTGGAGGCCTGTTCATTTCCAGAAAATTATATTGGAATCTCCATTTTTCTTAAAGAAATCCTCCCGATTTTCTACAGATAAATATTGCACAGGTATTCTTACAGCCTTCATCCACACAATCTCTTGGACTTTGACCAAGGGAGAGCAGTGAGCCTTGGCTGGACTACTGAAGCAGTATATAAGAATCAAAGAAACCCTTTTTGTCCTGGGGGAAAAAAAAATCAAATGGACTTAAGGAATGAGGACAGCTGGCTCTGCTCAGTTTTCTGTGTACTCTGACTTCTGGGATGTTTTATGGGTTTTCCGTTCTCAGGATAAATGTTCTGCAGGAGAAAATGCCAAGTCAGTATTAACCTCAGAGGTTGAGCTGTTACTTTTAGAGTGTCATGTTGCAGTATAAATGCTGGATGCTGATAAGATGAAGAATCAGTCTGTCTCCCCCCAAGAGTGAGCCTACTGCAATCAAGGAGAAGATTTTTCTTGTAATTCTCTATAAAATCTTGACTTCTGTGTCCTGCTTTGTATTTCCTCCTGTAACTTTTTATTGCCTTCCCATGCTTAGGTGTCTCCAAAATAGTTGTATAAATATATGTGGAACAGTCAGAACTTTTATTGTAGGCACTTTTTAAACTTAGATTGGTTGCACTTGTTTGGGTTTTTTTTCTGGTCATTTATTTTGTTTAAAATTCTGACTTGTCTATATTCTGGTTTTGGCTACCAGGCTAGAGAATTAACAAATGTTTGGTTGAAAAAGAAGTTAGTATGTAAAAAATTAATACTTCGAAGTTTTGCTCCTTTTAACATCTACACAGATCCTAAAAGGAGCACTAAAGATCCCAAAGCTGTTACCTAAATGGTAGGGAAGATGACTAAAAAGGAGCATGAGATAATGTTTACAGATTCTCCAACTCAATTAATTCTGGTTTTGAGAGGAATTAGCCTTCCTGTGTTTCCCAGATTGTACCCATTTAAAGACAACAACTGCTGTAGTAATCCAGAGTAACATGCTCTATTTATATCTACTCTACAAAAAAAATAGGAGAATGTTCATTAAATGCAGTTGGTTGGGGATAACAGAAGCATTTGGGTAACTCAGCTTCTCTTTTGCAAAAAAATGTGTGGTGACCTTCCTGCAGTAACTGGGTGAGAGGATCAGCATGTAGAAAGATGGGAAGTGACAGTGAATACTGCCCAAAGAACTGGCTAGCCTTTACTTGTGAGAAGTTTGTCACGATCAGGGAACATTTTTAGCACTCCTAGATGTCTGCAGGGAGCCCATGCTACTCAATCCCATGTTTGGATCAGTGAAGTTCGTGTCTTAAAAAACTGAAACCTAAATAAGAAGGGTAAGTGTTTATGGAAACAGCAGTTCTGGAGAACTGGAGCTTGTGCTCTTTGGCTCCATGTACCACAGGGCGGGTGAGGGAGCTCCATGGACCTTCCTGGCTACAGCTGCAGGAGCCGCAGGAGGACCTTCCTCATCTCCCAAAACTTTACTCTGGGCCTCTGCTCACGGTATGTATCCACAAAAAAAAAAGCTTTTTGGTTAAAAAGCACTGCTTCCCGCTGACAGTAATTTCTGATAATCCAGTCCTGTTGGAATCAGACTAACTAAACGTTGGACAGAAGGGCCTTTATTAATCTCTTAATAGTAGTTTAAACTTCTAACAGAACTTCTGTAGGTCTGAATTTAAACCTGGCCAAATTGATATTAATATCACGAAAAAGTAAGTATTTAAATTCTTAAAGCTGGTCAAGCCAATTCATACAAATCCTTAAATCCAAGATCAGGAGTTACTGCCTCTTGCAATAATCGCAGTGATTTGTGATGATTTCCTTATAAGCCTCTTTAATATGCTGCAGAAGCTGGCAGGACAGTTGGAGAAGAATTCTGATTGGGATGGAAAACATTTTTTCTATATAAATGTGTAGCTGTGACTCTGAATTGGACAAGATAGGAATTTATAAAACATGGGGCTCCAAACCTTACAGACTGAAACCTGAGGCATTAAATGCTCTTGGGAATGTGGTGTGATTCTTTGGGTGATCATGTGCAGGGCCAGGAGTTGGACTTCAATGATCTTTGTGAGTTCTTTCCAGTCAGACTCTATGAAATGAGAAGAGACACGGCACAGGCCTCTTTGTTAGCTGATAGCATTGGCTTTTTGCTTTTTCTGGAGACCCTCTCTCATGATAATATCCGTATGTTTTCAAATGTTAAGGGCAAAGCTATCACTGTGCATTAATTTTAAACAATGAAACAACTGGCTGTTCTTGAGAAACTATCCTGTTACTGTATTTATGAGAAACTGTAAGCCTTATCACAAAATCCCTTCATTTTACCGCTTAAGAGGAGAAGGAAATGCCTGGCTGGGCACTGTGAATGTCACCCAGGCCTCCAGTCTGATCTGTGCTCCCTCTTAGACCTACTGAGAGAAACATGGTCTGAAATGGCAGCCTTGGAAAGAGCGTTTTGTTCAGTTGTGCAGCCATCTAGAGCCCAGCAAGATCACAAGAGTGTTTTGGTTTCCTTAACGTGGGGAAGATTAGTTACAAACGTGACTAAAATTTTCACATTCTACAGTTCATCTCACAACTGAACTTCTCTGACAGGGAAAGACAACTGTCCCTGCTTGCAGGACTTGAAGATTTCTTGCAACTCTTTCCAGCCTGGTAACCCAGTCTCTTTAGCACACTATTGTCTTCAAATAAAGCAGTATTTAAATTGACCATGGTTCCCTGGTGGGCTGTATGTTATTTTATATTAGGATAAATTTAGCTCCCTCCATTCCGTGCAACGTTTTGGCAATTTTCAAGCTGAGGTTGGGAAAGAGATCTTGCAGTTTTTCCCCATGTAACTGTAAACATAGTTGAATAATAGAGAACCTAAAGAGCCTTTCACACTGTCTTCACATTGATGGTGTCACTAAATATTTAAAGAGAAAAAAAACACCTTACAGTCTTTCTTTCTTTAAATTAAAATTGCAATAGATGCAGCCAGAACTCTCACTATTCAGGTTTACAACAAAACAAAACCTGCTTTGAAGCCTTGTCAAAGAACAGACGTGCAAGTTTTCTTCTCAGTGTACCTGGGATCTGACATAAGTCTGACATCTCAGGTGTTCTATGTTAAAAGAATGGATTAGATAGCTTGACTAGTTCTAAAGCAAAATCTAGTGATTCACGTATCCTGTCATGTCTTTTCTGTCCCTTCCCAAACTGTTACTTAAACTGTCTGCATAATTTTCTTAAAACCTTAAAAATCTTCCTAATCTATTAAAGTCTTAGTAAATTCAACCTTTCTAATCTCTTCTACCAAGAGTTTGTTTCATTTGCTGTGGGTCCCACTGTTGTCTCTGATTTCTGACCTACGTTGCCCACACTCACTCTCCCAGGGCAGGGAGGAAGGAGAGCACAGTGACTCCCAAGTATTTGCATTGTTACTGACTTAAAAACTTGATGGAGTGATAACTCAGTTCAGCCTGTGAATATTTGGGGTTTTCATTTCACTGGCTGAGCTCTGCCTAAAGGAGCTTATGCCCAGTTGGGCATTGTGAAGGTCTCTGGTCTGAACAGATTGTGTCACCTCAGCCTCTTCCCATGCCTCTTGATAGCTTAACTCCAAGGTTCTGTTTTCCAGCTGTTCCTTTGATGCGCTTTCTGGTGTTTCTCTCCCTGTAAGGAGAGTATCCCAACATCCACCTGGAAAACTCACTGTGAATCCTGAAGCACCAGATCCCATCCATTATGAGGAACCTCCCAACTCCTCTGACTCATGTGCTGTTACTCCTACTGGGACAGACAGTTCCTGTGGTTGTCTTTCCCAGTGTCAAGGCCCTTCAAAGACACCATCCCCTCCTGTCTCAGAGAGGAAGTTTCTTTAGGGTCAGTACAAATTCCCAAATCCTGATTTCACTTCGGTCCACAGACTGAGTGGTTTAAAGCTGCTCTAGATTTCAGCTGTACTTCCTCTATCTCAAAAATCCTTGTGTCCTGGTTTGGTTTTGTTCCACTCTCAGACAGGAATGGCTCAGGAAGCTTCAATAAATCTGTTCATATCCATTAGATGATGGGCTGCATTACAGTATGTTACCAGTGTGAACACCAGCCTTGCTGAAGGCTTCTCACAGCTCCTCAGTATGTGGTAAGGAGCTTCACTCACAAGACTGCAGAGTTGTTTGGGAACAGGGCAGTGCCGGGAGCGCTGCCCCAGCACACTCTGCCAGCACCCACCGATGTGTGACGGTACCCTAGGTTACTGCTGGTCCCCCTGCGTCAGACAGACACAGCTCTTGTTCCTCAAAGATCAGGGTGGGAGAAGGGAGTAGATACTTCCTGGTAACCCTTCATGTCTAGTACTGCGTGTTCAACCTTTCCTAGTGGCTCTTTGCTAGAGGTGGCTGTTTTGGGTGAGGGAACAAGGTATAAGAACACACTCTAATACTTAATGCCTGCTCTTCTCAGGGAGGAGACAGAGGAATGTGCCTCATGCAAACTCCAGTAGGGCTAGAAGGTCTTGTTCTAACAATTTTAACATACCCAGAGTTAGAATAGCACTTTGGGACACACTTTGCAAGTAGGTCACAGATAAATACTTTTTTCCTTAAGCATAGCAAATATGTGTAGTGCTATTTATTTGTTTAGCCTACCTTACTGTGATAATGGTCTGCTTTGGAACTAAATCCCAAAAAATATTTTAGTGCATGGAGCTGCATGTTTTTCAGCCTCCAAAGTGAAGGGTCCTGAGAGCTGAAATCTTCAGCTGTTCATTGTTCCATTCTTGCAGACTTGCTCATGTGGTACTAGAAGCAGAAGCATCAACAAGCTCTGCAAATGCATTTCTGTTCTATCCTGCGCGTCCTGGAATTGTGCAGCATTCAGCAAGAATATGGTATGGGTGCCAAAAAATTAATGATCTTTAATAACCCTGTGGTGGAATGGTCTACTTTTATAGCAGCAAGTTTATGCCTAATGAGATACAGACATTTCCCTCTCCATATTTCTGTCCAGTATATGCTGCAGGATAAACAAACCTGGTGTGCTGCTGTATCTAAGTGGTGTTCGATGAGGGCCTGACTCCCAGTGACACAGACTGGAGAAGGAGGGTTTGATAGAGCCCAAGATCTTCCATAATTATACACTAATCCTGTGTAAATATCTAAGAAACCCTAAGGTGGGAATTCAGCAATTTTTTGGTTGTTTTGCTTTCTGAAACCAGAAAGTGAGTTCATTCAAAGCAAGAGTTGATTGAGCACCTCTCAGGACTCATCCTTGTAGCTGTGGTGGTTTGAAACTCAGACCACCAAAACAGAGGCTCTCCTGTCTCCTGTGCACTGCTCCTTTCAGCCGAACAGTCGGAGCAGCTGGAAAACACAAGGACTCACCAAAGGAACAGTTGTGGTTATTCCATTACTCAACAGCTATTACCCCAGATGAAGTCATAACAGCCAATAAGACCCCGTAAAATTATAATGCTTGAGAATACATTAACTTGTCTGAATTTAACCCCAAATTAATAACGTTTGAATATTCCCTTCCCAACTTCTCCACTGCAGTAGAACAGCTATAGCACTTAATCTTGTTACTGCTCTGGAAAGAATGGTGTGTTTTTACTCAGCAGCACAAACCTGCCATCTGGCACATGAAGCATTGATGCAAAAACCTTGCTGTCCCACAGCGGAATATGTGCTTTTCATAACTCCTCTTGAATAAATTCATGAACAGTGTGTAAGATGTCTTAAAGTCAAAACTGTCTTAAAAATACTTCTCTTTTAAACAGGGAAAGTTAAAGTACTCAAACAGTACGTAACATGGCCACTGATATTCAATGCTGATGTTTTCTTTAAACATAATTTCTTGTGAATTGTGTCTTTCTGCAGCCTAGGTTTTCACAGTCATTTGACATCCTGTTCCCCAGATGAGCTATTCTGTAGATGTTTACACTGTAACAATCAGTTAAATGTGTAACAGGATTACAGATACCCAAGTGGCCAGTCAAAGGTGATATTTCAGATGGGAGTTTTTGACTCTAAGAAAAAAACAATCATGGGACTCTAACCAGAAATCAGAACCTCAGCACATAAAAGCTATATGTTTGTATACCTACATGGTTTTGTGCATGTCATGCACAATATTTGTGTCTTACTTCCCTTTCTTTTGGAGATTTTTTTTTCCTTGCCATAGTTTTCCATTCCATTCATTTCCATACTCCCAGCCAGGACCCCTGAAAACCAAAGGATTGAATTAAAAGGAAAAAATTCAGTTGAAATGAGAAGTGTTATTTTCCTGTTATAAAACATCTCACCAGATCACAACAAGCCTTTATCTTTGCAAGGTAGTTCTTTCACTCCTGGTAGGACATAAGCTACCATGGTACAGATTGTACTTAGAGCAATTATTTCAAATGTGGCATCTAATCAGGCATTGATGGGACAAACACACCTGAACCTCTAAGATACATGGATGTTCAACAATTTTTGTTAAGATACATACTCTGACCATACAGGCAGTTGTTTTCTGACTCAGTCAAATATCTGTGCTAGTCCTTTTCATACCATCGTCCATAGAGAGCAGCTGTCAGGAGGCCAGAAGATGTTCTATTTTTGCTTAGGAAATAGTGGTTGTTTTTCCAGCCCATGTGATCAGCAAAGTCCAAGGTAATACCAGATGTCAGCAGCAAAGGAAAGATGTAAGGGGTGCTCATATTTCCCCATAGTTGGAAATCTATCAGAGCAGTGGCATCTGTGACCTCCTGTCCACAAGTGCTAAAGCTGAGACCACCACACTTCACTAAGGCACAGGCCTGGACATAGTATGTGCCATGCACTGTATGGAGCCCATCAAAAACTCCCAAAGCATATAATTCATCAGTTAAAACAGCTTTCTGATAGTTTAAGTAACAACAAAGGGTATTGGCACAAACCTGGAGCTCTCCTTTTTCCCCCCATACAGGAACAAAAGTGAAGTTATCATACATCATTTCTGCATAAAAGTAGGGAGGTGACTGTTCCTTTCCTTTTTCAGATACTCTGCCAGGAGTCTCTTCTTGCTCCTTAAAGCAAACTTCATCATCCAATGAGGTGCTCATAGAAGTCCTGCATGAGTCATGTAAGTTCTCTCTAAATTGTACATTACTGTCTAAATTGGTTTTATAACCTGTAGTAATCACAGGAATTTCTGCTACTATGAGCTTGCCACCATAACTTTCCATGTTGTGGTAGATGAATGATTTGACTGGAGTGTATATGCCACTCCCTGTCATGCCCAAGGTAGGGTGGTGGATGTTGGCTGCTAAAATATTGACATTGAAAGCTGTTGCAAAAGCTTGTTGGAATTCTACAGCAGACAAAAGCGGGAGCTGGTTCATCCAGGCAGTTGGATAAACAATTTGTTTCAAATTGTATTGTCTGATGAGGTTCACTGCAGGCTCAAAAAAGAGTATATCAAAGCAAGTGAACATGCCAAACTTGCCAGCAAAAGGGGTGTCAAAGGATGCATAGTCTGGCTCTGGAGGGGTGTCAAAAGCGTATTCGAAGTACAGGTTGTGTTTGCGATAGGTGGCCAGCAGCGTTCCATCGGCGGCGAACGCCACGTTGGTGTTGAACTGGTACCTCCCGTCCGCCGGGCACCGAGGATCCGTGCGCTCACACGGCTGCTTGGTCCCTAAGTTGGCCACGAGGAATATCTTATTCTTCAGAGCCATGCAGCTCAGGCGCTGAACAACCTGGAAAACAGCATGGAGAAACGTGAGCACTTCAGAATGAGGTAGAGTAAGTTTTACTTAAGCAGCTATAACTTATTTAAGACTTCCCAAATTAATATTTTCAACTGTGTTCAAAATTGAACGCATTTGATCATATCCATAAAATTTAAAAGCACTGATGATTTCATGACAAAAGCTACTGGAACCAGTAGCTTTGTAGGCAGAAAGGTATTTCAGATGTTAAGTTTAAAATAGCTCTGAAAAAAATTGTCCAAGTTTTATTTCCTCAGAAGGAAGTAAGTAAATAAACCTATTCCAAGGGTGTTAATTTTTAGAAACTTGTGACTTGTAGGAGCACCGATGGCTTTCAAACACCATATGTCAACTGAAAACTTTGCCAAGGCAGCACAACTGATCTGTGTGTGCCTTTCGAACAGCAAATGTCTAATAATGATCATCTGCGCCTGGATGTTTTACTACAAATTTTTAAAAAGCAATTACTAGCTATGACTTAAAGAAGCAGGGATGGAAAGGGATAGACCTTGCATATCACAGAAAAAAAATAGAAAATGTTGCAGACCACAGTACTGCTGGGATATTTCTTCCATATCAGAGTGCTGTACCGAAGACTGACATTACTGCAATCTCCAAACAGCATCTGAATGGCAAACTAAGTTCTTGCTTGCTTGGCCATGATCATGGGTAACAAAGACTCATAGGCCAAAATAGATCATGGTTTACAACTGCGATTCATGTTTGTACACCAATTCTGCTTAAGTAGGTACATGCATGATTTCTTTCATTATATTGTGTTCTGTAATGTTAATAAGAATTAACAATTTTAGTAACAGGATGGTTATTTTCAGTTCAGGTCCAGAACAGTCAATGACAATACTATTTTTGTAAAACTCAGGTCACATCTTATGTAATCACGCTTGGTCCATGTCAAGCTGTGACTTCAATTACGTTGTAGCAGGTAAGTCCTGTTACTTGTGCTAATCATTTGACACATGATTGCTGAGTCAAACTGCTGTGATGTCATTAAGTCATTAAAGCCAAGTAATGAGAATGCACCAAAAGCGAAGATTCTATTACGTTGTTTTATATAAAACAATGTTGTTCAAACTAAAATCACACACAACGTATCTTATGAGAGAGCAATTACCATTTCAGAGGTTGGGGAGGAGGAGACGACAAATCCAGATGGTTCACACACAACTAATTTCCTTGCATGTATGGATCTAAACCCTTCTCTGCTAAGAATGAAACTGGCAGAGCCCGAGCATCCATGAAAACAGAACCTGGTACTAGGAGTTGTTAAACTTTTTGCTTACTTCCCCAAGCAAACCAAGCCGAGCTATTGTCCTCTTGAAGCACAAATGTAGCATTCAGTTATCCCAGCCCTGCAGTCATCACCCCCACGTTTACCTCTGTGTCATTGAACAAATAGGGCTCTCTGCAGGGATTCCACTTCCCAGAGTGTGAATGTGGAACGAAATCCAAGTAAGGGTAAATGGAGCTTCTGGTGAAGTTGAAGCCATGGATTCCATCTTCAGGAAAAACAATGATCTGTGCCCCCTGTATGTAAAACAAAGACATGTTTTGTAGGCAAAGCAAAGAGGGGATCTCATGGGTAAAAAGAGCTAAAGAAAGTTAAGGATAATCCAATTATGTTCTGCCAATAATGTAGCTTGAAGATGTCTTTTCTTTGACTTCATAGGAGATGTAACTATGTAGCAGGTGTGTAACTATGTGTATAAAAAAATACTTATTTAACCAGACACATACCTTTATCTTGAAAAATAATGCATTTGACATTATTTTAAGGGCATGCAAATAAGATCATACTGCATCCAATTTCTTACCAAAGGTATTCTCCCTTCACAGGAGTCATGAGAATGTCATCATTCAGGTTAAAGACTGATAATGTTAAAACTCGTCTGAATTTTTTTATCAGAATTATGCTATTCGTAGATACACTTTGTCAAAGGTTAGTTAATTAGTTAATTAGGTATATAGGGTTGGACAGGGTACTGGGAGTGTTGATTTCCAAAACAGCTTCACTGGAAGCAGTGCACAGTCTGGTAGAAATGTAGCCATGCCAGAGGCTCTGCCTGAAGTTCAAGATCTGAACTGTTCCTAAAAATGAGGTGGATTCTTCTTAAATCAGACACAGCACCAGTCACTCAAATTCCTGTTAGTTTTCAAAAGTCAGCTCAAACATGTTATCTATGCTATGGCTTTGGGATAATTTATGTGTCTTGGGTGCAGGGCTGCATAAAAATTGCTATTATGCTTCTGCCCAATCATCTGAACCTCTCTCTCAAAAAAATCATCTTTTCAAATGATATAAAAATATTAATTATTCTCTCACAGAACAACAGATCTCTGAAAATTGCCAGTCAATTCTTCTCTGTGTAGGGCCGGTAACACTTGCTTCCTGTCACTAGAACCAGCTTTGGGTTTTCTTGGGAGGGGAGGAAAGAGAGCTGTGCGTAAGAACAGCTGGCAATACTAGTCTCTGGCCTCTAAATATATTTTGACTGAGAACCATTCCATGGTGGGTAGGAGAAAGGAGTGGAAAACTTTAGTTCCACAAAGTAGTTAAAGGTGGAACATTAATTTCCAAAGCATTTGACTT
Organism: Platysteira castanea; assembly: GCA_013397175.1. Taxonomy (NCBI): domain Eukaryota; kingdom Metazoa; phylum Chordata; class Aves; order Passeriformes; genus Platysteira; species Platysteira castanea. The sequence goes on along the minus strand of VYXC01011827.1, from coordinate 2,474,375 downwards.
CCTTAGTTTTTAGAAACATCCAGGAATTTCCATTGAGAGCACTGGAATAAAACCAAACCCAAGACAGCTGCCAGTAAGACAATCTTTAAAGGAAACCCTTCCATTTAAGAAAACAGAAAGGAGCTAGGTATTCAGACCAAAATAGAAAATTAATTTCCATATACTAAATAACTATAGGCGCCTTTTTCCAAGCTTGGAATAGCCCAAGTCAGGCGGGATGCTAATCGGCCTGATTCTTTTCCAGGTCAGATCGTCTGAAAACCCAGACCAGAGTTATGTCTATAAATAAGGCTTTAGTTGCCTGGGAACACAAATGTGAAAGATTATCTCCAAATAGCACTTCCTCTATGAATACCCAGGGCACGCACAAGTGCTGCCGGGAGCTGGGCCGTACCTGCCTGGCAGCAGCCAGCACTTGCTGCTCGTAGACATCGAGGTTCCTGCCCATGAGCTCCAGTGCCGAGCGCCGCTCCACCAGCGCCGCGGGGCTGGGGCTCAGGATGGACTCGTGCTCGTACACCGCAGCCACGTAGTGCCCCTCCCGCCTCACTCTGCCTGAGACCACTTGATAGAAGAGAAAGCAGATGGGCAGCTTCCAGCACAGAGCCACCATCGTGAATGCCATAAATCTAAAGAAAAAAGACCAAACGGGGGGGTGTGGGGGGGCTTGAGCGAAATATCATGCCAGCAATTTAGATTTGCAATTAAATAAGGATGGTAACTGAGGCTCTCAGCAGTGTGGTGTTTTTAAGCTCCTGAATGACCACGAGCATGTTGTTTCTAAACCTTAAATCCATCTACACTGGTGCTTTAAATAACTGTGTCCTGTTCAAAAGTGGTTTGGCTTCATATACAGTTCTACTGATCTCCTTGCTTGGTTTCCCTTTATAATTAACATTCATTTATAGATTATTTCACCATATATCAAAACATCTTTGAGAAAAGTTTAAAGCAGCTCACAAATTTGCGGTTCCTCCCCTGTTTGGTGATTGGGGATGTATTTAAAAGTATCATTTCCTAAAATTACTTGGAGACTGTATTTAGTAGTCAAGCAGAAATAAGACTTATTTTATCAATACTGAAACAGATAATTGCCAAGAGAATTACACTAGACACTACTTCTGCATCTATCACAAAAATGCATCTCCTAATGGATTATGAATTCACTGTACTCCAACTCCACATATGAAATAGGCAAATATGTCTCCTACAGAGCAGCTTTTTTGAATGTTTATAAAAATGTTGAGTGCAATTCAGATCCACATTCCTCCCATACAATGCAGATAGGTAAGGTCAGAAATGTTTTCACAGTAATAACAATAAATCAAAAATCCATACATTTTCTCCAAAAATGGAGAAAATCTGCATTAGTTAGCTTTTCTTAGAAAAAAATTAAGAATTATTGAGTCTAAAAGGCTGGGGCACTCTCCGCAATATGGGCTCCCCATGTAACCTTTTGACTTCCCAAGTTAGGAAAGCACTTAGAACAAGGACTGACACTCAGTGGTTGTGCAACACTTCAGAAAGACTATTGAAATGCCCTTTAATTCAGAATTATTCTCACAACATGAGAATTCTGTATTTGTCACCACAGTGTCACTAGTATCATGAAGGAATTAAATCTCAAATATCAGTCAAGTTGGAAGAGCATGCAGGAGAGATCTACTGGTGCTATATATTGATAGCTGTAAGTTCAGTTACTGATTTTTTAATTGTATTTTCTCTCTGGGAAATTGTATCCAAGAAAAAATAAAATGTTCCAAAACACTCTTAGTGCCCTTCAGTCTTCGCGATCTACAACTCCCTGAATTTTTCCAAAGCAAATACAGACTGACAGACACATGCATGAAGAGTCTTCCCTAGATCCCATTAGGAGTTCAGCAGGAAGAAAATATCAGTTCTAAACTAATCACAATCTTATTTTTATTCATGTTATATTAAATGTAGTTTTGTACCTAAAAAAAGAAAGTCTATGGCAAGTTAACTGAAAATATCTCTTTGCTTGAATTCCAGGATGAAAAGCAGCTAATAATAATCCTCAATACTGCTTTTTTTTCCTAAACACCAACTGTCTAACAATGAACAAATGGAAAAAGCATTTAGTAAGTACTATCTTAGTTTAAGGCACTTGTTTCCTTCCAGGAGCTCTACATGCTATTTACAACACTGGTTTGAGATAGCAGCACAATCCCATGTAGGACAGCAAAATCATAACCTTGGTGCCCATGGTAGGCAGAATTGTTTGCCCAACCAAAAAGTCAAAACAAATAACAGTAACACTTCTAAGGGTAAAGGAGTAACTTAGCCATTCAATGCTGCTAAGCTCAACTATATATTCCTGTTTCCTTGAGCTTTAATTAGCCAATGTGTCCAGGCATACATGCCTTCAAGGGTATATTTATCTACAGTGTGATAAAAACAGAATAAAACCTTGGCCTGTCTGTAATCAGATGGATTAGAGATACTGCATTTATATAAACAGTTTCGAAAAGTGATGTATGACAAGCTATCCTTGCTATTCTGAATGCTGAGGAAAACATTCAGTACTTTTGGGGGGTGATTGGGCAATGCATGTCAAGAATAGAGGGGCCTCCTTGTCCTGTGCAGCTCAGCTTTGCAAATGAAATACCAAAGCACAATACATGTGAAGATATAAAGCAGCAGCAGGAGGAGTTAGTTCAGGGGTGGGAAACCTCTCACAGTTAAGGGACATACTGAAAATAAACAAGCTGTGTTGCATTTCACTGACAAGACTCTCTTTTCTATTTCCAGTCACCCCTTCAAAGCCAAAATGCCTATTTAGGACAGGAATGGGTTCTAGTCAGCTGCACTTTAATAAAGCTGTCAACTAAGATGTAATTAGAATTCATCATTACAAGTGATGGAAAAAGTTGGAGAGTTTCCGATCTTGAGATGGAATTGCTACGCATTAGAAAAACTGCCTTTTTTAAAGCCAAAGGCACTAACAGAAAAAAATTAACAGGTAATGAGCTTCTACAAAATGTTGTATTTTACAAACATGCTTGGAGAGTTGTTATTTTTCTACCATGTTTCATTTCCTGGTGGTCACAAACACTCAAAAGTACTAATCTGAATCTCTTACTCACTTAGATGCACAAGAGGTTTAGCACTGAACAAGCAACTACACAATCCCATCTGGCTGAACCTGGGCCAACTGAAATAACTAAAATAACTCCCCTGAGTCCAACCCTGGGTTGTGATTACTGATAGTCCTACAGAGGATGGCTGCACACTTGTGTGAGTGCTCCATAAAGCCTTTCCCCTGTCTGAGAGCTTAAACAACAGGACTCCGCTATCTCATGGATTGCTTCTAACATGGAGAGCCGTGACAAGCCCCAAGGCTGGGCTTGGGCGTATTAAACTTTCCAGCCAAAATAAGGATACCAACAGGGTTTACTCAGCCTTTAGGCTGTTGAGATTCCAAATATGTCTTTGACACATTCTGGATGTTTTTACTACTAGAAAGTGCTACACCATCCCATAAGTCCTTTCCTTAGAAGTTAATTTGCTTAGGATCTACAGAGCTGTCACCCCACCCGAACCATGACTTTAAATTTTCATGACCTGAAATGCTTTACAATTTTATGTCCCTTTCCTGTGATTTATGTGGTCTTTTGCCTGACAGACAGGCTTCAGCAGGATCAAGTCATCCAAATATAAATATTTCATAGCAGTATTGCTGTTCTGCAGCCACAATATTCCAGTTACAGTTCCACACAAAGGGTAAAAAGATTGGTGCTCAAGTCTGGATGCCAAATTTTCCCCCCAGTCACAATGCAGACTGTTTTCCTATTCATCTTTTCAGAACCATCTAATCCCAGTGTGTTGTGAAGTAAAGCATCCAGTCACTCGCTTGTCAACAACTTTGGAAACTTAGAAGTCTGTCACCTGTCATCACACCTGGATGTATACACAGAGAAAAGCAACACCTACCCTCCTTCTTCGCACGTCTACACTCAGAAGAATCCAATGGACGTTGAAATAACAAAGGCAGCACAGCACTAGTCTGGGTCCTCCTAAGTGGTTAATAGCAAATGCATGTTAAGCTATGCCTAACATATAGTATAGTAACATAAACAGTAACATGAACAGAAATAAGCAATAGTAGTAACATAAACAGTAATGATTGGTAAAATTGCAGTTTATAACAATGATTACTAGGCAAATATTCAGTTGGCTATGAAAACAAAAGTCTTTTTTAGGCTGAGTGATATCCATAGGTTGTGACGTTGCTGCCATTTTACTATATATTATACAACATATTTGAAAAATACATAAAATATAGTGAAGTTCAAGAGGTTTTTCCACAAATCCCTCCTGTCCACTGCTTTTATTTGCCGCATTATATGACAGTATTTTACTATGTAGGTTTTGTGAAGGTTTTTTGTTATCTATGTCATCTGTGTTTTGTTATCTATGGTCTTTTGTTATTTGGCGAGAGAGGGCGAATGGAGCGCTGCTATCGTTTGTGGTTTGGCTGGAGAAACCGAGGGCGGCGGCGCGGACAAGCCGGAGCGTGGGGCAGGGACATGTTGTCACCCGTGTCACTTCAGCGACACGTGCCGGGATGGGCAGAGCCGGGCACAGGGGCGTGCGCCATCCTTCAGCTGGCATTTTGGGAGGGTGCCTCGCCCTCCTCTGGCGCTTCTCCTGGTGAGCGCCGGGCACCGGCGCCTCACACACCCCCTTGTACTTTGCCCCGCTCCGCGTTCGCCACCTCTGACCAACCCCACAAAGCCGGAGCGCTCGGGGTCGGCTGCTCCGGGTACCCGCGCGGCCCTGCGGCTTACGGAGGCCATCGGGGCCGCGGCGGGGCCTGCAGCGATCCCACCCTCCCCGCTCCGCATCGCTCCCGGCCAGCCCCGCTCCCGGCCGGACCCGGCAGACCCCTCCTGCTCCCGCTCCCTCCCCCCGCGCCCCGCCAGCCTCACGCCTGACGCCCGGCGGCTCCAGACCTCTGATTGGCTGCCCGCTCTGGCCAATAGGAAGCTGTCCCGGTGTCCGCCCCGCACCGCCCGCCAGCGGGGTCAGGGGTGGGCACCCTCGGGCCCGCCCCCTCCGCTGTCTGATTGGCCGGGCCGCCTGTCAGTCACCGCGCGCGACCTTCGGCCGTGGGCCCGGTCCGGCCCGTTTCAGGCGGGCGGCGGCGGCGGCGGGGTCGGGGTAGCGGGGCCGACATGGAGGGCGAGGCGGTCAGCGGGGCGCAGCTCATCGCCCAGGCCCTCAGGGCGCAAGTAAGAGCGCGGGGGCGAGGACCGGCAGCCTGCGGGCCGGGAGAGCCTGCAGCGAGCGAGTGTGTGTGGCCGGACTCACCCCGACCGGCGCTGCCGCTCTCCCGGGGGCGGACGGAAAGGGCTCGCCCGCCGCTTTGTGGGAGGGAGGGAAGGAGGAAGGGAGGTCCCGCCGCACAGCCCCGGGAGCGGCCCGGCCCCGGTGCGCCGGGGCAACCCCGAACTGCAGACCCCGGGGTGGCGTTCCCCAGGCCGGCACTGATTCCCTTCTGCCGAACCTGCCCCATTCCCGAGCCTGCCCCTTCCCGAGCTCAGCCGATGCCCCCGTTACCACCAAGCAACGCCGAGGGTCCTCTGCAGCTCTTGCCGTGACAGCTGGATGTGCCTCCTGCCCCTCCTTTACAATGACGAAAACTCACTGTTGTCTGTAAACTCGAGATGCTGCTGACCTGGCACGGGTCTTGAGAGGAGACTTTGTGTTTGGCCTGTGAAACAGAAAAGTATTTCAATTGTAATCCAGATAAGCATAGTCTTTCCCTCTTGTGTCTCTGTGAGCACAGGACTATCCCAGCCATTTCTTGGGACCTTTTTCCCGTTAATTTTCTGTGAAAGTGTGAAAACACAAGGTCTCATGAGGCATTTTCAGAGTAAAGGGAGCTGACATGCTGAGAATCAGGAAAGTGACTTAGCAGAGATGTCCCAGATGAGAGCTGCTCAGTAGAAAGCACTAAACATGCACTGACTGAGGTACTGAACCACTGTCCCACTGCTTGTAGACCCCTAAAATCCAGGGCTTTCACAACCACAGAGGGCTGAGCTGCAAACACTAGCTGATGCCAGCTCTATATGCTTCCACAGTGACCTGTGGGCTTCTCTGGGCTTACATATGTTGTCACATTTCAGTTCTAGGCTGCCTGGGTAGTTAGCATGTCTGTGTTTGGCATGTGCTTATTAAAGCTGTCTTTTGAGGAAGAAACAGTCTGACTTTTTCCAACATTTTTCTTTATAGAATATTGAATACATGTTTGGCATTGTTGGTATTCCAGTCACTGAAATCGCAATTGCAGCCCAGGCAGTTGGAATAAAATATGTGGGAATGAGAAACGAACAAGCTGTAAGTATATATCTGTAGTGGGACCAACCCTTTCCTTAACTGTTTTACGACTGAATGAAACCCAGTTTAAGTTCTCTTACTAGAAAGAGTGGGGTCTCTGAATGTTCCTTTAAAGAACCTGTACAGAAGCAGCCACTGCTATCTTGGAATAATGGAGAACACTGGTGCGTTGGGTTGAGTGTTTCTTTGTGCTCTTCTTTCCCCACTTCCATTTAAAAGTGCCCCCTCTAAAGGGAATTGCATCTTCTTTAATTTAAAAATGCTAGTCTCCGGTAAGGGAGCAAGAATAGGGAAAAAAAGGAAAACAAAGGTTTTAAAGATAGTATGTGATAGAGAACAAAAAAACTATCAAATTTATCTCCTTCAAGTGATATATTGTCAAATTTTATCTGCCAGGTTTTGAGATGCTCGTCCAGGGCTTTTTGTTTTTCTGTAGCTTTCTACACACTTCTTGCTATTGTTCTTTCTTAAATTTTTTTTACTATTTTCTTTTACTGATGTCTTCCCTTCCAAATTGGGACAATATTATCATTCTCACTCCAATTGGTAGTATTTTAATTCTTTTTAAGACTTTATTACTTACCTCTGTACTTTTTTTTTCCTTATCTGTGTGGTTTTCTTAAGTGCCCAAGGAGGAAAGTTTTCCTGTTGATTGATAAACTTGTTCTGACAATTTAAATAATTATGGATTTTTTTCCCTAACTGTGTTTTAAAAGTTTATGAAACAACAAACCATAGAAAGTAATAATGCTTAATAAAGGTGCTGAAAAGCAAGCATGAACATATGCTTAGTCTCTCTTATTTATGTATATTTCAACTTATTGGGTATGTATCAGAAATTAGAGTCAAGCTCCTCAGCATTTTGGTGTTATGCAACTAGTTCTGCATGTGTTTGGTTTCACATAGTAGCAACTCTTTTAATCTCAGTAGTTCCTTGGGTGGTCTGAGGTTGAAGATATTAATCTGGGGTTTATACATAGTTTTCAAGGGTTGCTGCACAAGATGGGGAGCTGGCTGCTAGCTACTGAACTGGTGGCAGATGGACCAGCAGCTTTCTGTACTTGGAGCTGGTCTACAGCAGTTGCCAGTTTTCCTTAATTCATGTAGTTGATAACCTTTTGGATTTTCCCAGTCCTCAACAAAGTGTTGTAACAGTAGTTCTCCTAAATCAGGTGGTTGTGAGCTGTATGTTTTTGTTCTCTAATCCTTACATCCTTGTACTGGAATGTGGGAATTTAGAGGAATGCATGTCTCTATGGAAAATCTGTAACATATGAGAGAGGCAATTGTATACAAACATGCTTAAAAGGTGTATTTGAGTCTTTGAAGGACTGGGAATTTGGCGCAGTCTTTATGTTCCTGTAGGCCATTTAGCAAATATTCCAGTTTTAGCTGTGGTTACTAACATGATTAAAATTAATTTCCTCATGTGTGTCTGTAATTAAAAAAGAAGATTGCTTTGCACTGCCAAATGAGATGCTGTTCTATTTATTACTCTTTACTAGATGAAGGAGACAAGAAACATTCTGCTGTGTAAATGATGAGCTGCTTTTGCTTAGTGGAATAAAAATAACACAAAGACTTGTTTTAATGTCAAAATGTCAGGACTTCTCTTCTTTGGGGATTGGAAGAGGATGAATGAAGATGAGAGTTTCGGTTTGTTCTTTATCCTCAGTGAATAATAGAGTAATTGCTTGGCAGAGAAGAGGGTGAAAGGTTATGTATAGTATACCCAAGATATACTGAATATTTACATGTCATAGGTTTAAATGTCTCAGTTGTGTGGTCTGGCTGTGGAGGATGTGTATACAGCTGCTTCCTTTATTGGTGAAGGCAGCTGTATATGATATAATATATATGGAAAATTAAGGAGGTTTTTTCCAGGGGGTGAGTTTCTACCTCATTTCTAGGCCAGATGTAACAAAAAGAATCTCCCTGTAAAAGTGGTAAAAGTTTAATTAGTAGTGTTCATAGGAAATAGGGCCCATAAACAAGTTAAAACACAAAAAAAATCTCATGATAAGATAATAATCAAGCAATGTACTTGTTGTTTGGCATCCTTATGTTCTTATTCTGCCCAGGACGGCGGAGTCACCATTCCTGCAAGTGTTCAGAAATGACTGGACATGGCACTTAGTGTCATGGACTAGTTGACAAGATGGTGATTGGTCCCAGGCTGGACTCGGTGATCTTGGAGGTCTTTTCCAACCTTAATGATTCTGTGAAAAGCTCATAAAACTGCAGAATAGAAACACCTGGTTAAAGCATGAAGCTAAAAGTAGCACTACCAATACCTATAAGCCAGTCTCCTGTGGCCTGTAATATGGCATAAGTTTGCCAGAAGCAGTTCACCTGCATCCATATGCCCTTTGAACAGTGAAAAATTGTGTTGCAACGCCATAGGGGCGTGTGTTTTGTGTATCTGTCCCTGGGTACTTAGAGATTGTTGTGATTGTTTAGAAGACTGATAACCCAGATCAGTTCTAAACTTCAAAATGCCCCTTTACTATATGGTTATTTGTTAACAACACACATTGCTTATGATTAGTTCTTAATCTTTAATAATAATTATCACTACATATTCAAAGGAATCTCTGGATATTTGTATCCTAAGTTAGTTGTGAGTATGCACTATGCTGGAGAAGGTGCAGCTGTCAAGGGAATAGGGCTCAAGAACCCTTTAGTAATGGCAGCTGGGGCCAAAGTGGGCATATTATCACCAGAGTACTCAATTATAACTAAAAAATCAAATCTTGACTCTATTTACAAATGAAAGAGGCCGGTTCTAAGGCCAGCAGCTTACTTTAAAAAAAATGACAAAATATTGCAAGATGAGGGTTTTTTCCGTTAAGTGTTAAAACTTGCTGATTTCAAGACAAGAGCATGAAAGTATGAGAGTGGGCAATGTCACATGTGAATTCTTGAGTTCTGTTGTCACCTGTAAACTTCTGTTTCTGCTTGGTCTTTTTACCAGGTGAAATTTACATCCAAATGTTTAATATCACTACAGGAATAGCTTAAAAACATACTCTGCAATAACACTGCTGATAAGCTATGCTAACGCATGTTGTAGATGTTACTTTTGTGATTTTTATTCAAAACACAATTTTTCTTTAAATGTCAACGTAGCTAAAGCAAAATGTGGTACCAAAGTGATATGAGAAGTATTTCAGCAGCACAGCTCGTAAAAGACAATCCCAAATTGCCTAATTATTGTCTCCAGTGTGGGATTTCAACCTTTTGCTTAATTTTTGAAATACAGTATTTCTGAAATACAGTTCAGAATGGCTGGATTTCTGCTTGTTGTCTTTCTCTTCCAAGTCCCTCTTCAATGTTAGTCCAGAAGGCAGTGGAAAGCAGAAGTTTCAGGCATTGTTCTATTAATTTTGCTTTTTCAGTTGGGTTTTTTAATCTGTTTTTTTTTCTTTTTCAAATCCCAGATATTCCTAATGTAATATCTTGTAGCAACAAGAGCCTGAAATGTGGAGAGAAGTGGAGAAGAGTCTTGAGAAGAGATTTTCCCAATCTTTATGGACACATCTTGTAATGGGATGGGTGAAGTGGTGCTTTTACTTAAGCTCCAATAGTCAGGGGAGAATCTATAGCTGCTTATTTTCTGTATTTTGTTGAAAGTTATGTACAAGATATCATGAAATGTATACATAATAATATTTGTATCACTGACACCAGTATTTTCAACAGGCCTGTTATGCTGCATCTGCTGTTGGATATTTGACTGGCAGGTATGTAAAGAGTCTGCAAAGCTGTTAAGAAATGTTCACTAGTTAAGAATTACAATTTTTTATCCCATCACCTGGAATAACAAGTGTCTCTGCCTGAATTAAAGTGCAGTGAAATTTGTGTTGAATCAGATACACTTCTTCTAGTGTGAGCTTTCTTCATTGGTAACCACTCATAAAGTGCAGTTGAGAAAACGGCAAACATAAGTTTACCAAATTGCATATAAATGTTAGATGCTGGAGCAAATGTCATAAAAGTCAGGAGCTGTGTTAGGATAAGTATGTGTATGTTGCACACCTCTGTGTGGGTGGCACATAATTGTTCACTTGTTTTTCCAGTTGGATTGATACAGCTTCATAGTTTCTGATTTCCATGTCTATCTTTAGCTATTCATACAAATTCCTAGCCATTCACGAATTTTGATGACATGACTAAAACTTTAATATTCCATATTTCAGCACCTTACTAATTTTAGTTGATTATTTATTTGGTGTTCCCTGTGCTCACTTTCCTTTTCTGTCTTTCTCTTTTTTTCTTTTTGTATTTTCTCTGTAGACCAGGAGTATGTCTTGTAGTGTCCGGTCCAGGTTTCTTACACGCCCTTGGTGGGATGGCAAATGCAACCATTAACTGCTGGTAACTGCATTTTCCCTTTAAAATTCCAATAATTGTGTGTTGTTATTTGTTTCAGATGTTGAGCTACACGGTATTTAGTATTTTACTTTTTTTTCCCCTTTCATGTGGATAATTAGAAAGGAATTCTTCCTTTATCAACCTTAAAATTAATTTTGATCCAATTTTTGTATTCCATGGATAAAATTCTTCTTTTTGTCCTACCCTATTGTGTGTATATTAGAAAATCTATCTGTGTAGCTGGTTGTATGGATGTGTTTGAAAAGGAAGTCAGTATTAGCCTGTAATGCTTTCATGATCATGGAGATCATCTTAAAGGTGTTTCCTAAATTTAAATTCATACTGCCTTTGAATTACTGTATTTCATATGTGAATAAATTGACAACTGCATTGTTAAAATCTCTATTTTCTCCCCACATGGACATTTAGAGCAGTAATTAAGTATTGAATTAAATGATGTACAGAGGGATAGTATTTACTCCTATAAGCCTTCACTGAGACGTGACAGCTTTATCTGGTCTGCCACTGAAAGCTGTTCAGAAAGCTGTACTGAGGTATTTTGGGAAGAAGCTGTAGTAATACCAAGCAGATGTGTTCACAGAACAAGATGTGATCCAGAACAGTGTGATCTGGAACACTGAATTAGCAGTGGCTGGTGGATGAGGGAAGCTCAGTAATGGCAACGCTAACAAACCGAGTCTGACATTTTGAAAAAAGACCTCTTGTGTTCAAATTCCTTTTTTTTTAGAAATGAGTTATTGACTAAAGTTTTGCTGTCACTATATGACCTTAGACTGAAAAAGGAAGATCATATGAAAACCTTGCTTTTGAACGGTCAGGGGTTTTGTTGTAAGAAGGAAATGTTCATGTCATTTACTTACGGATTAGCAGGAGACATTTTTGAGGGTAAAACCTCTTGATGTTTCATGCTGCAAATTACTTGCCATGCTGCTGCCTCCTGTCCTGTCTCATTCTGAGCAAGATTTTGTACCTCAGTCTGGCAAGGACAATAGACTCCAAAGACAACTGTGTGATAGTTGGTAAGATTTGAAGTAGACACTAGCATGCTGAACTACCATGCTCTTTCCCTGAAGTTGCAGTAAAATTTTTTTCAGTTTACTGAAGTTCTTCTCCTGCAAGTCCATAAGGCTTAGCATTATTAGTTTCATTATAGTCACTGTTCTTTCTCCCTCAGTGTTCTTTTTGACTTGGTTTATAAGCACTGCTCTTCAAAATGTCTAAAATATTGTGACAGTAGTACAATGATTTCCTTGAGGGAAAAATTTCTTTCTAGTTAGAATTATGTAAAACTTTAAGAGCAGAATTAAATCTTTTCAAGATACAGCTGCTGGAGTTGGCTTTCTAAGAAGTAGACTGGTTTTGTAATTGTATTTCATTATTGGGAAGTAGTAGTTACTTTGTTGATTAAAACATTTAAATAAATTTGGAAAAGGCAAGTGAGAGGAAGATAGGGTTTGTCGCTGTCAAACAGTCTTGTTGTGTATGGATAGTGATAATCATTTTGCTGAGGGGAGAGAATAAGCAGAATAAAATGTGTAGAGCAATCACCAAGTGCATTTTTCCATAACGATTTTTCATAGAGGTAAGATACAGCCTGAAGTTCTCATTTCATTGCACCGGGGGATTAGAACTGAGATTTTTTGATTTGTAGCAGAGAAAGGGCCTGGTTATGAAGCTTGGATCTAGATACACATATCTCCAAGTCTTACAGGTGGTTAAATTTAGTATTATGTATGGAACACACTGTAAATGTTTCAGCTTGATACATTGTATAGATAAATGCAGTCAAAGGAAGTGCTGTATCTGAAGAGAAATTGTTTAAGAGAAAAAGCCTAGAAAGCTATTGACCCAATATTTCGATATAGTGCAGATGAATAAGCAGATTAATAAAACATCTTTCTTCTGCTGACTCAGAATTTAGCATTTTAAGGAGTTTGACCTACAAATTGAATAAAAGACCAATTTTCATTCACTGTAGGAAAATTATTTCTTGTATTTTGTGGAAATTACAATAAAAATGTGCTCCCATGGAATGTATAACCCTCATTGTAAACTAATACTGCCTTCCTTACATAGCCGTGAACTAATTTAAGATCAGGACTGCATGCAAACATGTTAATTTTCTTTTCAATTCTTTGGGTTTGGGGTTTTTTTTTACTAAAAACAAAATGCAAGGAATTGTGCTCTCAGCCAGCTGACTTCTGCCGTGTTCCTAATTGTATACAAAGAAAACATAATCTTTTTGAAAAACTGTATCCTAGCTTGTTTCTTAGTTCTAGTGCATGTTACAATACCCTTTATAAACATACATCTTAATACTTTTTGGACCAGTCAATATTTTAACTTCTTATTAGGTGTTGTCATTCTCTCAAACCACCGTGTCACCCGTATTGTCAAACTTGAATGAAAATTGCCTGCAATGTCATTTGGTTTTAGAACTTCTATGATGCAAGTCCTTAATAGGGCCAAATTGTCCTAAAGCTAGTGACCCAAAAGCTGCTGGGAAAGCTGCCGGCTGACACTCTGATATTGAGAATCCATGTCTGTATTCTGTACCTATTCCTGTAGAGGTCTGTGGGTGCTAATGGCACACAGCACACCAAGAGCGGTAGGAGAGTTTACAGGTGTGATTGCAGTTATTTTAAAAAAATATATATGCTTATGGGGTTTTTTTGTTTCTTTTTTAATATACTTTTCTAGGCCTTTGATTGTTATTGGAGGTTCTTCTGACAGAAATCAGGAAACCATGGGAGCGTTCCAAGAATTCCCACAGGTACAGAGACATACAACTTTCTACAGGAAGATTTCAGTTAAATAATTGCTGTTTCTTCATTATTGTAGGAAAAACAATCCCAAACACTAACATTTCCTAGCAGATCTTAAAATGCTGTTGATTTGCTCCATCTGCTGGTTTAAAATTGACATTGTGTAAATACACCATGTGGCCTGGAGTGTCTTTGTCCCTACTCATGTTAGAATTCATACTCTGTTTTAGATTCTCAGCTAGTATAAATTACCTTTGTTTGTTCTGAGATGGACAAAAGCAAAATGTCCAAGAAAAGAAACCAGTTTGTGGGGAAGGAAAAAAAAAGACCTCAAAAACTTAAGCACTCAGAGAAATGAGTATGGTTTTGACAGTTTTCATCAGCTGCTACTGCATTTTTCTATGGGGAAGTTTTCACCTTGTTGCTTTTCATCTGGTATTTCTTTCATTTTATTCATATTGAAATGAGATGGAAATGAGAAAGTCACTTCGATAAATTAATATAATAGTTATTTGTTTTTGTTCAGGTTGAAGCTGGCAGGCTGTACAACAAGCTGTCTGTCCGCCCAAGCAGCCTGGAAGTTATTCCTGCTGTTATTGAAAAGGTATGAAAAAATACAAAATTAACAACAAAACATCAGGTAACTGTCTCCTGTTTTAAGTTTTGAGGGTTTATTTTTGTATGGTTGTTACTCTAAGTGGTTTGCTCCGGCAGATATGAGGTGGTGCTTGACTGAGTAAATTAACAGCTGGGGGGGTTCTGCCTTATGAACAATGCTATGGAATAGGCTGGAAATAGATTCTAATCCAGTCTGATGCTTACTGATCCCTGCAGTGTTTTTTGTTAGCTTCAGAAAGAGTTCAAAAATTTTTGTGAAGTAAATGCTTTTAGGGAGAGATGCAATAACTAGAAATGTAATGCTTCAGCTGTTTTACCACTGTCATATGAAGGAGGTTTGGAGGGGGGGCCATGGAGATGGTTATGTTTGGGATTTGAGTTTGGTTGTTGCTTTGTTGGGTTTTTTGGAGAGTGAGAGAAAATACATCCTTATCTCAATGCTTCAGAGAGGATTAGAGAAGTCCCTTGATACTGCTGCAGCAGCCCTTCAGCTATGTCAGCCCAAATTCTGCATACAGTCATGCTGTTTCCAGAAATGCAAATTCAGCAGAGCATCTACCTGCAATAGAAGAACTAGAATCAAAAGTAATAGAAAATGGAGGCATTGGTTATCTTGGTTTTACTCTGTTTGTGCTACTTTAAGTAGAATTCAGCATGAATGTTTAATTTTGTGTTTCCAAACATAACAGCTGATAATGCAATTGTCTCATTGTAAATTAAACAAAGAATTTAGAGTCTAATACTGTACATCTGCTGAAAGGCTCCAGCTGGTATATAAGGGAAAGTATAAATAGGTATCAAAACTTCAATATATTGGTATAAATCAAGCCATGGAAAATGTAAATAGTATCAAGACTCGAATTTATTGGTATAAATGAATCCATGGAAGCTTTCCCTATGATGAATAAGCAAAATTAAACTGCACACCTTGTCTGCATACAGAAGAGTTTTCTTGCTTTGTTGAATATAAATATTTTTAAAGTCCTGTCAAACAGTGATTTAAACTGTGACTGTATGTTTTCTAGGCTGTAAGAACCAGTATGTATGGTCGTCCAGGCTCCTGCTATATTGACATACCCGGGGATTTTGTGAATCTTCAGGTGAATAAGAGCTCTGTCAAGTGCGTAAAGATTATGTTCATTATTTTTCAAGTCACTGAACAAAAGAAAATTTAGTTATAGGGCAATTTCATATTTTCCTATAACAAGAAAATCCAGCCTCTAAATGTAACATTACATCATAAAATGATACAGGTTACAGTTTGTAATGAAATGTGCAAAGAAAGAATGAGTTAATATGGTAATATAATGATGTCACTCTGTAAATCCCTGAAACAACACTACCTACAAGATTAAAGAAACAAGGAGGGAGAACTTCAAAGCCTGTTTTAAAAAGATATATCCTGTTCTAATAAATGCTGTAACATGGTGTGTAGCAACTGCAATTTTATGCTAAACAATAGGTTTTGTCTTTCAGCATTTCTTGTTTTGAATTTTTAAAGAGCCTCTTTTGTTTTGCTTGGCATCAGGTACGTGGAATGCTGCCTGCCACCTCCCATCAGCACGGCTGAACACGCTGCTGTATCCAAAGCAGCCTCTGTCATTGCTCTTTCCAAGCAGCCTCTGCTCATCATTGGCAAAGGTAGAATGCTTTGATGTAGCTTTGAACTGTGTACGTTCAGGACAAGAATGGTGATTGCTTTTCCCTAGAAATGTTACCCATCTTCTTTTTAGTCAAACAAACAAACCAACCAACCAGTAGTAAAAACACAAAATTCTTTGGAATTTAATGTTAAAATCTGCTCTGGTTTTAGAGTATTTTCTTCTGTTCTGTAATGGTTTATTTTTCATCTAGTTTAAAGAAAAATCAATTGATAAAATACAAGTTTATGTAGAACAAAATCAGATAAGTTGTCTTTAATCCTAGAGCCAATACTAAGGGATCACTTCCAAAATTCCTAACTATTTAAATTCTATTAAAGAAGTTATATTCTCTGTTTGATGTTCTGGCATATATAGCAAGAATCAGAGTAGCCAAAGGTCATTTTTCTATTGGTTCTTACTGAAAGTGCAAGCCTACCCGTGTGGGGATATAAAGCAACACAGCAGGTGTTGCTGCTGTTGCTGTTTTACAGACTTTTCATTGTACTCTGCCAGTGTAATCAATTCCTGGAGATGGAGGGTAATTATTCTCTGTGCTGGTTCACTTCTTTTTTGCCTCCTTGTGGAATGTTAGCCAGTGCAGTGTGTTTCTGTTGAAGATACAGGTTAGCTAGGAACAGAATTAAAATAACCAGTTCATTTCACCCAGCCTGTTTTCCTGCAGATGTGGGGAATGACCTCTATCTATGTTTAATTAGGGAGTGCAACGATTGAAATGAGATGGATCTTATGATTGATTAGGTAGTGAAATTGAAAACAGAAGGTAGATCAGGAGAGGTTGTGCGTGTTTTTTTCTCTCTCTGGCTGGATACACATGAACAAAAGGGCGTTCTTTGGAAATGAAAGGTAGAAAACTCAAAAAAATAGATCTCTGTTTTGTTCATGTCAGCAACTGAGAATCTACTCAGCAAATATATCTGGACTTTGTGCTGTATATTGTTGTTTGCAGAATTTTTGAAAGATACACAAAAGTATATTCTTCAGGATTTAAGATTCACAGACTCAAGCCATTGCACAAGAACCAGTCAGTTTTTCCAGGTTGCCTGGGCAAGCTTAATTCAGCAGCCAAGTACTGCTGCAGCATCACAGGAAATGTGTGCACAAACACACACCTTTGCAAGGACTTCTTTGTGCTTCTCTCTTTTCCCTAAAGGCTTATAGTAGACTCTTTGGGCAGGTTGTTATGGAGCATGTGGTACAGCAGCATGCAGGGGGTAAGCAAGAAATGACATGACACAACATAAAGGTCATCTTGTATTGCTGCTGCAGAAGTCTCTCTCCAATAATACCAAACTTCACCCAATAAAATCTGTCATTTTAAATAAACAAGATCTCCTGTTTTTCCCTGCCCTGCTCCATAAAAACAGATAAAATAGTTCAGCTGAAGTCTTACAAAACAAACAAACAAACAAAACTTTTTGTCAAAAATATGTGAAATTTTAGCCACAGATATCTGTGGTTTTGCATGTTTAGTTTTGAGTTCTTCAGAATGAAAAATAACAGGCAGCTTTCATAATGGGAAACAGTACTTTCTCTGCTACTAATGTAATCAGCTTAATTGAAGTTCAAGCAAATACAGTTGGTTTCTGTAGTATTAAGCAGTCTCTTTCATTTCATTCAGGTGCTGCTTATTCACGTGCTGAAAACAACATCAGAAAGTTGGTGGAGCTTTGCGGACTGCCTTTTTTGCCTACACCAATGGCAAAAGGAGTAGTTCCTGATAATCATCCAAATTGTGTAGCTGCAGCAAGATCAACGTAAATATAAAGCAAGGCTTCTAATCCTAACAACTGAGAAACAACTAGGAATTTTGGTGGTCTACAGCTGCCACGGAAGAGAAAATTCATACCACAGACATTTTTTCAACCATGTTTTTACACATCCCTGTGGAGCACTGAAGATCTTCCTGGGAAAGGAACGGCAGATTTAAGTGGATCACTTTAGAATGCTGACCAGGAAGATACTTTGAGATATGTTATATTCTGTAACTATGAAACCAATGTCAAGTAGATGTATCAATGTTGCTAGTGTGTATTTCATGACATAAAATAGAGCTGGCAAACAGTTTATGTTAAACATTTAACTTTGTGCACCAGACAAACTACTTCTTTTTACTTCAACACCATAAACAGAAGCTTGAACTGCCCATTTTGCAGTCGAAGTTTAGCCAGCTATTGTCTCTGTGTGGTGTTTGTTTGCAATACCCTATCATTAAATTGCACTTTATTCATAAAGAAAAGTAAGATGTTTCAAACTACACTGAAAGACTATGTTTAAAGTATTTTAACAGGGTTTTTTTGACTTTTGGCAAAATTAATGTGAATGGGCTCTTAAGAACCCTACTATGTATGAATATGCAGAGTCAGCTTGCAGATGGAGCATTTATATACCCTGAGATTAAAATGCTGTCTATTGCGGAGCATATTAGCTTTATCACTGTTAAGCATGCTGCTAGGAAGAATGGGGAATAAAAGAATATTCCAAATATTGTCTGCCCATCTGAAAGGTAAATTAATGGGAGACTAAACTGAGAGGCCCACAACAATCTTAATTTTGGTACCCACTGCTCCCAGTGTCACAATAATGAGTATTTTGCCTTAACATCAGCATCATTCTAGCATCTTGTTGATCTCCTAAATACAGTGTAATAGGAAGAGAGTAATTAATTTTCTTCTTAAGTTCCTTAACTCAAGAATGGCTTGGTGATTTGCTTTATAAAAGGATGCAGGGGTTTAGGGGCTAAGCAAGCATTTTAGAGGAAGGAAGAATTATATGTATATTCTGGGGTTTGTTGGGGTGGTTAGGATTGCTTCTAATTTTGCAAAGACTATTAAATGTAATAGTGATTCCTTCTTATCTGGTTCTGTCATTTCCCTTTATTAGGGCATTACAACATGCTGATGTAATCATCTTGCTTGGTGCCAGGTTGAATTGGATTTTGCATTTTGGTCTTCCACCAAGGTATCAACAGGATGTAAAGGTTATTCAGGTAAGCAGGAAAATTATGTTCACTTAGTGGAAATCTTCTGTGTTCTATCATTGCCTAGAGCAATTACTGTAAATTAATTTGGTAATGTATTTCATGTGACATACTGCATTCTTCATGTGACATTACTGCACTGCCGTATGGTCAGTGCAGCATAGTGCATGTAGCTATGGTAATTCTACAAAAATCCTTATGATTTCTTTAATTATTGTTTTTACTTCCCTATTTTTTCCAAAGAATGCTTACAATATTGTTCCTAATACCAAGAACCTGGTGCTGGTATAATGAGGAGGGCAGACACTTCTATGCAGTTGACTAATACAGGGTTAGACTCACGATACTGTTGTGATCTTTGGAGCATTGGAATTTCTATGATTGAAAGAAAACTGTCTTTGAAATTGTGGAATCTTTCGTACTGCTCTCTTGGCTGAATTTTTCTGAAAAAGAATTGTTCAGATCCTGAGTCCATCGTAATGTAAGAGCTCAGTCAGTTGGAAATCTTAATGAAATAAGAGGAAGGAGGGCTATTTAACTAATTAATGTATTTGACAATCTGCCAGCTCTTAGAAAGGAAAGTCTTTAAATTGTGTCCTTAAAATCTCGTCCCCAAGAGCCCATGATCAAATAGTAGTAGTTGATCCAGCATGCTGGGTGTCCTGCTTACACTGACCTGGAACAAGATCTAAAGTTCCAAACTTTGCAATAGCGTTAATTTTTAAGCTAATTTTTTACAAATATGCATGTTATTTTTGCAAATATTATTATGTTTGCTCTTTATGAAAAAAACTAAAGAAAATATTTTTTCCTCTCACTTAATTCTTTTCATTGTCAGAGATTAGTGTTAAAATACTGTCAGTTCGTAGTCTATGTCACCTAGTCAAAAATAACAGTTTATGTAACCTTATAGGGTTCATGCATCAATGATAAATTTGCTTCAGTGGTTTCAACTTCTCCATTTCTTCATGCTAACTAAGTTCTTATTGTCAAGTAACATACACACAGTTTTCTCAGTGATAAAATTGTTGCTTTGTATAGACTTTAGGGTATACCTACGCCTAGATTTTTAGTTCTCATACAATTATCACTTTATTCACCACCTTCTCCTTAATGTTGTAATAAAGTTCTATAGTGTCTGCAAGAGCTTGAAAGAAGCAAGCAGTCAATTCTAAGGATATATATGAATTTTTATTAAAATAGGTACATACCAGAAGGTTTTACTGTGTATAAAGAATTTCCTGATGTCATGTCAAGGAAAGGCAAAGGATGCTATCTGTACAGCCAAAACAACGTATGAAGACAATGTTAGACATGTATCTATGTTAGACCATGTTCCTCTCTTGAACTGAAAAAAAAGTTCTTTTAAATATCCTTGAATTAATGGTGTTCTTTTTGAAATACAGATTGATATTTGTGCAGAAGAACTGGGGAATAATGTAATGCCAGCTGCAACTTTATTAGGTGACATAAACGCTGTGACTCAGCAGGTAACGTAATGTTCTGTGTCCTCTGGTTTTGACCTCAATTTCTTCTGATTCAAATGAAGTAAGTTGCCAGTTAAAAATAAAAGAAAAAAACCCAAACTGTTCAAGGAAAACCATTTTTCAGGCAGTATATCCATGCTCTATATCCAGTCTATTCTCAAATTATATGTTAAAGATTCTGATTAGTGTTACTGTGATTGTGCTGGGATCATTCTTGATAATGTTATTCTTGATGCTTTTGTTGTCTTTTAAACATGTTGAAAGACCCCTCCATAATAATTTCAATATTGTTCCAGCTCTTAGAAGAATTCAACAACAGATCATGGAAATACCCTTCTAATTCAGAGTGGTGGAAGAAACTAAGAGGGAAAATAAAGAACAACGAGGAAAGATCGAAGGTAATGTGACATTAAAGAAATTAAAAGGTTTCTTGCTGTAACAAGCACTGATACATTGTCAGTTTTGTAACTGGGCTATATCCTACCTCAATTATTTCTCATTTGTGTTGCCCAGACTTTGAGAATTTGTACCATTCTGGTACAGGCTTACTCTTCTTATGCTTAGGAGCTATAAACATTATAGGTTAAGTAGTCTATGATTTTGTGTAAATTCAAACTCTGTGGAAGTCATTAAACTTTGGGATTGGGTTCTTAAAGCCATTAGTAGAAGACCACAGCCAGAGCTGCTGTATTATGGGCAGTGACTTCTAAGCAATGGACAGATACTCCAAGAACTCCAAGTGGAAGCTGGCTTAGGTGCAGATGCATTCTTAGTTTTCTTCTAATTGTAATCATTGTTTGTAACTGTTCAGTTTACCAGTGCTGGTCTAGGTTTAATATATGTTAAAAGCAAGTAGCTGTTAAGACCAAGAGACCACAGATGCTTGGTGTATACCTAACTCTATGTAACTCATGTTCTGCAACTTCAGATACATGTTTCCAAGACTGGGATCTAAAACAAATTCGTTCTAGCAGGTCACTCTTTTGCATTATCTCCCAGCACACAGATGACAGCTCACTTAGGGTTGTGAGTAGTCAAACCTGGGTGCAGAAAATTAATAGCTTCTGCTAATGATAGGCCATTGAAGAGTTGCTGAGCTTGTTCATAGCCTTTGATAAATATGTTGTGTCACCAGGACAGATACAGAAGGAGTGACCTTGATGTAATGTGTGGAAAACCAAATACTCCAGCCTTACCTAGCAGAGTGTATTTTTATTTCCATCATTATTATTTAGGTGTCTCTGTTTTGCACCTTATTATAAATTCTATTCATGGGAGTTACTAATACCTTTTATTTTTAAGGCATTAGCATTACAGAAATCTCTGCCTATGAATTATTATACAGTCTTTCATCACATCAGAGAACTGATACCCAAGGACTGCATTTTAGTAAGTGAGGGAGCAAACACCATGGACATTGGACGAACTATGATTCCAAATTTCTATCCCCGTCAAAGGTGTGGTATCTTTTATACTGTGCTGACTCAACAGACTACATTTATGCATAAATGTTTTCATTTAGCTAAGAAGTATAATGGTCTGGAAAACGGAAATTTAATGTGTTGAGAGAGGGATTAAGGAAAGTCTTCCACTCACATACTGGTGCCCTGTCATAGATCTTAACAATTCTCTGTGTGCTCTGCAGCAGAATGGTGATAGTTGCTCTCTCTCTTGTGGAAAGTCAATGATGAGCATCAGGTTCAATTCCCTGACCTAGATGTTTGTTTCTGTGTTCAGAATCTGTTGTACATATTGATGAAAAATAAAAAATAATCATTAGGATTCTCATGTTGCAAAGAATTCATATGAAGAGTTCTTTGAAACACTGCAAAATGGGGAAAACTTGAAAATTGGATTATGTATTGGGCATGCTTTCATGTAAACCTGCATGCCTAATATGCGGTTACTCAAAATACTGCTTTGTAAACAAAACAACCAACAACCAAGAAAACCCATGTGCTTCCAGTAGAGTTGGGGGAAAAGTGTGCATTTTCCCCCCTTATTTAAAATAAGGACACAGTAATGTTACTGGTTGTCTCTTCAGACTGCATTGCACATATCTGAAAGCAAATTCAAGAACTTAACCCTAGAATAATATAGTGCTTTATGTACTTTTGTATCCATTATGTGCTTCTGATTGAAATGATATAACTAAATTATAGCTTTCAATTTGATTTCAAATGGTTGAACAGAAGACTAAAATTTGAACAGCAGTTTTTAATCAATGGCTTTCAGACTAATAGTTATATTTTCAAGGAATTAAATATAGAAATATTTAATGTTGTCTGTCTCTCTACAGTAATTGAATGTTTTTGAAATACTGTTACTATGCAAGCTAAAAGCATATGAGAATAGTTCTTTATTGTCGCACTAGTGTACAAGAGTTCCTAATTTTAATTAGAGTTCCAGTATGTTTATATCACATAAAACATTTGCAGTTTTATCAAATGTTTGGCTGAATATAATAATCTCTACATCTGATATCTCTTGATACTAATTGTTTATAAAACAGTATTTGAATAGTATATGGCAGAGCATTAAAAGTAAAAGTAAGGCACCATGGACTGAGTAGAAATAAAGGGATAGTAATTATGTATTCTCCCTGTAGGCTTGATGCAGGTACTTTTGGAACGATGGGAGTGGGGCTGGGTTTTGCCATAGCAGCTGCAATGGTAGCCAGAGACCGAACACCTGGAAGGCGAGTCGTCTGCATAGAAGGAGATAGCGCTTTTGGATTTTCCGGGATGGAGCTGGAGACTATCTGCAGGTAACTGGGGTTTCTTTGGCTCAAGAAGGTGCTCTTCAGGGATACTTAAACTAGAAGGCCAAGGATGCTGCTGGTAGGTGGTGTATCCATAAAGCACATGAAAACAAGCCAAAAAACATACATGCTCATTTTTTATGTTGTTGTGATGTAGTGCATTACCAGTGATGATTAAATCATATTTCAGGTGGAAGGGATGTGGGTTTTTTGGTTTTTTTCTATTTTTAGGGAAAATTACACTCTTAACATCTTACAGAAGGGGGCTGGTATTTCAGAATTCTTCCAAATGTGTCTTTTTATAGATACAACTTGCCAATCCTGATTATCGTAGTAAACAACAATGGGATTTACACTGGTTTGGATGCAAATTCCTGGGAGGAGATGTTAAAGTTTGGTGACCCTGCTACATGGTAAGCGTCTTCGAAGTATGTCCTGTTAATTATGAAAGAAATTACCAGAATGGTCATTCTCTTAATTTTTAATGCTTTGTGATCCAGATTGAAATTACTTTTATTAAGTCAATTTAGTCCTGGGCTAAGTTCATGTAAGTAAGAACCAGTTACCAAACGCAAACAGCCAATAGGCTAATTCCAGCCTATTGGTTGCACAACAGTGCAGCAGAGAGATGATTCTCTATTAGTTTTCTCAGGTTCCTGCAGCAGTTCAGCCCACATGATACAGAGTTCATAGTGGGCTAACCTTCAAAATCCTGATAATCTCCAAAATTACCTGAGACTTGAGTTCTGAGTTTACACAGGACTTCTGCTTCTGAGCTGAGATCTCTGTACAAAGAGAACTATGCTAAAGCTTAGCTCAGGAATGTTCCATAAGATAAAAATGCGTATGGTACCCTATAAACATAGCTTAAGTGATATAGGAACCATAGTTCTTCCAGCCCAGAATTCATCAGACCAGCACAATAATCATCTTGCACTTTAAAATTGGTGCTGAAGTAATTAAATTGGTCATCCTGGCAATTCTCCCATGCCATTAATCATGTTTTCTGTTCTGTTACAGTGTACCTCCTGTTTCTCTCCTGCCAAATGCACACTATGAGAAAATTATGTCTGCCTTTGGAGGTAAAGGATACTTTGTTAAAACACCAGAAGAATTGCAGAATGCTCTGAAAGCAAGTGTGACTGACAAGCAAACACCTTCTCTTATAAATGTAGTGATTGATCCACAATCAGAGAGAAAGAAACAGGTATGTATGTGTTTTCCTTTCTTTTTCTGCAAGCTTCATGGTGGTGAGCTTCTGAAAACCTCAGACACTATCACTTAAACCACAGAGGAGGCAGAGATGGTTGCAAGGCAGAAAGATAGTGTTTAGATTTGAAAGATGGAGAAAATAGTTCCTTTTACACCATGCCATCTGCTTTCCTTGCTATCTGTTTGAGTTTTTCCCCCATTGGCTATTATTAATGCATAATGTCTTTAATAACTCTTTCCAGAACTTAAGGTTATTCCTTCTCATTCTAGACCAAATGAGATTAAATATTTCTGAGCAGTCTTTATATCCTGTGGGCTCCATCTGGTAGTTAACTGTTCCTCTTACTGTTTGCCCATTCTGGTATGGTTTTTATTCTGTGTTGGTTTGGTTTTTTTGCTTACAGGAATTTCCCTGGCTGACTCGTTCTAACCTGTAGAAGAAGAAGATGATGGCAATGCGTTAAACAAAACCGAATTGTTTTCTGGAAGTGGAACTGATACAACTGTACTTTACATAGGCATTGGAACAATGTGGAATATTAGAACTGCTTATTAGAGAAATCCTTAAATGCAGAAATTAGGTAATTGTAAATTGAGAAAGACATTTTTGAATGTATACCAGGCCTTCTAGCAGATTGTACACAAACACTGATGATAAAATTATATACTTTTTCTTTTACTCAGAGTAATACCCATCATTTGTGAATTAAAGTCTTGAATGTTCTGGGTGAACAGAATAAGGTGAGGGTTTTATGCTGTCTGAAACAGATGTGTTTGACAGTCTGCAATTATAGTAGCTTCATTTTTAACCAACCACACCACCAGTCTACTTGTTAAAAACTTTGTCCTCTAAGGACCAAAACAAAGCATCTTGTGAAAAAGTCCTGATTGACCTCATTACGCATTGAAGCCCATTGCATTGGTAGTAGCTCCCTAATTTTACAGATTGATTTTTCAGCTTCTACTGAATGTAGAAATAGTGTATTAAAAATGCAGACTTATTCAAGGGCTAAGCTTCTGTCTACTGAATGTTCTTTTGCTAACTAGAACTTATGGTACTTGTAGGAAAAGAAAATCCTGGGTTTTTGTTTGAAACTTTGCTCTTCAGCAAGACACCACTATGTCTGTAGGCTGAAAACGTGGCCATATTTATTAGTGAGATTTCCAGTATCAGTGGATTGTAAATCTTTATAATCAGAAGCATTTTAAATAAAGCCTTACCACCACCACAAAAACATCAACAGCACCAAAAAGACGACCAAAAAAACCCAGCAGAAACCAAAACAAATAAACAAAAAATCCCTCACCAGTGCAGCAACAACATAAAAAAAGAGTTAGACTGGAGTATAATGTTCATTTTGGCTGGCGTCACAAAGCAACCACCAGTTTTTGTGCTGTGGCTGGCTAATTGTGCAACAAAGGTTGTTAATGTAAATTTATAGAAACCTAGTATCCCACCTGCACTGTGATGCAGAGGTGACATTTAAAGCAGATATTTGGCCTACCTGACATTCTGTCTGCTGTGTTTTCATTTGTTGTTGCATCTGACAACCTGACTTCAAGTTCAGACTTTAAAAATGAAGTAGCTCTTTGTCTATGCTTCTGTCATGGCCTACAGCAGTTACTATGCAGGATACTCTAAACAGATTACCTTATATTTACATCTGTTCTTAAGTGCACAGGTTCTTTGTTTTTACTTGCACAAAAGGGAAAATTCTGTCTCTCATCTGGGTTTTGCTTGCTTTATTTTCTATTATTCCGTTATCAGTAAGTGTTAATTATCTAGTGGAACGCACTTGGATGACCTAAGGAGGGGAAGGACTGGACTGGCAGGGCATGGTGGCCTACAGTCAGATGTGTTGCACAAGGCTTGGCTTACTGGGCCTGGCACTTTAGTCTGGGTCTGGCCCAAGGCCATGGGTCTGTGAGGCAGGGGGAAGTAAATGTCTCTGCACACTAGTACGGGAAGATAATATCTGAAAGAAATAATATCTGAAATATCTGAAGTGCAAAAGGATAAAATCCTAGAATGGATACAGCTCACAAAAAAATGTAAGTCTACTGAGTTGCTGTGTTCTCTGGGGTGCTCTCCAGGGAATGTGGAACAATGTTGAATCTTGACATTAATTTTATTTCGTTCTTCTTGTCTCACGAATTAATTTTGGTATGTTTCAGTGATTAAACACAATCATTATGTTGGTGTAAAATATCTCAAAGAGTTAATGCTGGAACTGACCACAGGGGAGATAATTTGTGTTGGATGAGCAAATATAGAAATTATTGTTTTATACTTGAAAATTAATAAAAAGTGATTTTCATACTGTTTCTCCTTTAATGAGAGTATTTGAATTATGTCAGCATTTTGTGTCAGCTGTTGGAAATCAGCTTATATTTGATTTCTTAAATGTTGTTGAATAACTACACTACTATGCACAATTTATTTTAATAACTCAAGATGTGGAAAATGGAAAGCAAAGATTTGAAACTGTGAGAAGGCAATAACATAATTGTTATCAGTTTTGATTTCATTAATTTTTTAAAAAAACCTTAAGAAAGAATTAACACTGCATTTCTTACTGCTTTAAAAGAGACACAATACCATGATAAAATAGAATTTCTTAGGTTGTAATGATTAGGGGTTTTGAGATTCGAGAGGGCACAATTTCCATGTAAAACCAAGGAGAATGAAATCTCTGCTGCTTTGTTTATACAGCTTACCTGCTTAATATTATTTTACACCATGGAGCTGATCTAAGAGGAATATTAGGCAGATGAAATTGCGTGAAAGAGAACAGTTTCAAAGATGAGACAGAAACAAGCTGTCCTGAAATATCCTAATTTTATTAGAAGGAGTAAAAAATTACAGATGTTGTAAGCCTGGAGAAAGCTGTGACCCATATGGCTTTACCCAACTGGAAATCTTCCTTCAAGGCCAGAACTTGGAATTAAAGATACTGAATGGACTCAAGAGGAAGAAAATGTCTGGGCCTCAGCTGAGGGAAGATGCTGTGAAAGAGGTACTGAGTGTAATTTACTGAGACATGCCAGGAGAAGTTCATGCTTAAGTAAGATGCAGTTCTTAAGCCCATTGCTTAAGAGAGTGTCTTTTTTATTATGGTTTTCAGGTAAATCAAGAATACTTGAAATTTTGCTGTACATGTTCTGGGTGCCCTCCATCAATCATTAGTCCAGTTCCTGTGAAAGCTTTTCTAACATGGGCCTGCTCAGTTCATGGGGTTAGGAAGCCCAGCAGCACTTGTCCTCTTCAAAGAGACGTGAAAGGGGTTGAAACATGGGACCAACAAGTGGTACAGGAGAAGTATTACAGAGATGTCCAAAACCCAACAGGTAATTTCATTATGGGAGCAGAGGTGAAACCATAAGGAGCCACAAAAAAATGTCCTGGTATGAGAAATAAGAATCATGGAATCACAGAATGTTCTGAGTTTGAAGGGACCCAGAGGGATCATTGAGTCCAACTCTTTTAAGTGGATGTCCCACAGGCATCAAACCTCCAGCCGTGGCATTACTAACACCATGCTCCAGCCAACTGCGGTAAGAGGTAAGGTTTGTTACTGTCTCAGCACCTCACAAAATAGCATGAGGTGTTGAGTATGTGTTCCTGCAGCCCCTTGTGTGCTCAGCTTGCTAACAGGTTTAGTTTGCAGTAATTACACACTTCTCAGTAACTGTGTTCCACCTTTAGTCTGCAGTGAATTCTGTAGGCTCTGCCCTGTGAGCATTTGTGTGTACGGTGTGTCTGCTTGCCTTCAGTTGTTATGGCCACAGAGCACATACCCACTTTGATGAGGAATCAGATGTAGGTTTGGTCTGGCCAGGTTTGATTTTAAGCACTCCTTCAGAAGCCCCAGTACATGTGAAACAAGCAGCAATGCATCTTCAGGTCTGCTGCTCTGGACCCACACGCACCAAGCACACACACTGGCTGTAAGCTGTGGTAAAAGTCTTACTAAGGAACATGTCTTATGCACTGACTACCTCTTACTTTATATGTTGTAATCAAAATCCCCATTGCAGCTCTTTTTAGGCTGTTTGAAGAGCTTTATGGCTGTGCTAAGAGAAATGGGTTTTTTGTAATGTTCTGAGGTCAGACCAAGTGTCAGAGCTGATCTTCTGTATGGCAAACTGGCAATGTGACTTCTGTCAATTTATTTACTTCTAAATGAATATTGAAATGAGTCAGAAACAACTATTCAGAAGGAGACATTTGCTGTTTCTTTTGCTGAGGTGATTGAAACCAAATGGACAAGCTTCAAAGAGGCCCTCAGTAAAGCAGACCCTTCCAGCTAATTATGGCACACACTAACATAAATGAGAGTTATTTCAGTGTCTGTTCTTTCCAGGAATCTCTGTGATCTCTGAAATAGTGCTGAAATAAGTAAGAAGAGTTAATAAAATGACAGTCTGCTTGCTTGAGTCAATATGCTTAAGAAATTTTGGGTTTCATCAATCTTTTCAAGGGGGTGATAGAGAAGGCAAGGAAGGAGGATGCTACTGAAAGTGTTGCATAAGCTAATCAGGAATTATTTTTTTCTTTTTGTCAGCTAGAGAATGTCTGAGCAATCCAACTAGGAATTATTTGTGTAATACCTTGGATCAAATTTTAAACCAGATGCAGAGAAGGGATGCTTTTGAAAACAAGATATGATTTGCTCTGTTTGAGAGCTGGAGAAATGCATTAACAATTTGTCTAGGATTGTATAAATGACCATGGTCACAGGCATTTAAGCAGCTTAGAACATCTTTGCACATAAGTGATGGGAGATTTCCTCTAGTACTTAGAGCTGATAATGTTACCACATGAGGAAGATAGTGGAGGACTCACATAAGCCTTTTTACATCTCCAGCCTACACAGCAACCTAAGTTTTTGTGGCTCTTGGTTCCAGAAAGCAATCACTGTACCTGGACGTGAATTTTGTGTACTGACTACCTGTAGCTGTTGAAGCATGAAACTTGTCATGACCTGCAGGCCTACCTGAGAACAAAACTGTTGGACAGAGAGGCCTTCCAGTTCTCCTAGGTGCCTTTGCCTGCCTCTGCATCACCTTGCAGCTCTAGAGGTGATGTGGTGTCAACACTCTCTCAGGCAGTCATCCAAGCTTGAGCTCCACAACATGGAGATGCAAGTCCCTCTTTAATGAAATCTTCACATTAAAAATATATTCTGTAAAAATTTGCTCTTTGCTAAGTGTTTGGAGGATTTGTCTTCTGTCTCCTTGGCATCATCATTAAGACAATGTGCATGTATGGCATTTTATAAGCCTTGGTGCTGGGAGGTGCTGATACCAGAACTGGTGGATGTGCAGGCATACTCCAGGTTCCAGCCAAAGCAGTGCATCCTTCTTAGAGCAAGGAGACATGGCTGCTGGGATTGAGGTATGAAAGGCCTCCTTAGCCAGGCCGTAAACCACCTGCTTGCTCTGTAAAAACTAGGATATCGTTCAAGTGCTCAGAAACTAAGTAAAAATTATGTTAGGTAAAATTAATATTTCAACTCTGCCATAAATTTAAATCTACCACACCTTAGCAGCTAATGCTGGCCCTCATTTTATGTGGTTGGAATCAGTGAGACCTTATTAATGATTTTAGCGCAGAAGCTGTTTTTTCTCAAAGTTTTCATCTCTGTGTGCCAAATTGCCATTTGGTAAGGTCGTCTTAAATACAAATTATTGAAGCTTCAAAAGTAGGACTATAATGGAAATTCTAATGCAGCTTTAATTACAGTTCCCTGATACTACAAAGAGTGCTGGGAAAATGCACTTTGTCTAGTTTGATTAGGTTCAGTTATCCTATGTTTGGAAGATGACAACCCTGGCATCCCAGAATGACTGGGCAACAGGCAGTGCCCAGGCATTTTCTATGGCTGCCATGGTAACGGTATAGCTGGGCTTCAAAATTTGAACCACTGTAAAAAGATAAATCCTCTCCACCTTTAGCCTAAACTAGCATCTTTTAAAATCAGCAGGGAATTCATTATCAGCTTACAAAAACAGGGCAATTTTCCAACATGGATGTGGCTTGCCCAACAGCTAAGGTGCAAGAGGAGTCTCACTGAGTCCTGCTTGCTGTAGTGTCATGGTCAGCACTCATAGCCATCCATTTCCTTAAAAAACCCTAAAAATCAAAAATGTTCTGCTATTTCTTCTTGCTGTTCTACTGTGACCTATTTCTTCACCTATCCCCAGCTTTATAATGTTGGTTCTTCTGTCAAGCTTTTGGGTAAATCCTTGGCTGTTGTCCTCTACTACTGCTCCCCAAGTGGGTTCAGCAGGTTTGCTCCTGCTTTTGCACTCTGTAAGTCACGGGATCCCTAAACATTTAGTGCCCAGAAGTATCCAGGAGAGAGGAAAACGAGCCATGGGACAATGAGGATTCATGCTATTTAAAAGACAAGGTATCTGCAGGTTTTTCAGGCCCTGATTTGGCAAGGCACCTATGCACATGCTTCATTTCAGGAGCAGTTTCATTGCTCTCGCTTGCGGGCCTGCGGTTACACTCATGATTAAGTACTGTCCTGCATTAGTGGTGCTCTGGTCACTCATCTGAAGGGCACTACGACCTTCTGTAGAGGGTCCCAATGTCTGGGGCATTCTCCTAGGCATGTATGCGCTGGTGTTTGGATCCATGTTTGTTTGCATCTCAGTGGTGTAATGGGCTGTACTGCAGTATGAAAATCAGGAACAGGATGCTGCATTGCCAGGCATCCGTGAGGCTCTCTGGAATTAAAAGTCCTGAGTTTAGTGTGAGCATTAAAATGATGACGTTAATCATTTTTTCTTGCAAAAATGTTGACAGAGAAAAAAAAAGATTGTGCTTTGTGGTGTTTAATTCATTGGGCTCTTTGGCAGGGTAGATGATAAATCACTTGAATTAGGAGCCATGAGAGCCAATTACTGCCAGATATTCCTATGTTCTGTGCCTCCGGCAGCACGGCAGCAATACTGGTACAGGCAGGGAGTTCTGCAGACATTTACTAGTAGAAGTAAATAGCAGTAGACAATCCAAATGAAAATAAGATGAAAAAAATTACCCTGCACACTATTTCCATCTCCTCTAGTTGCAAGTACCAAGACCAGTCTGGGTTATAGCTGTGACTTGTTTAAGATTCACCATCTGAGGATGTTGAAGACAAATTATCTACTTCAGTACTGGTGACTGGAGACCTCAGTTTGCTGGGACTAT
This sequence comes from Platysteira castanea, assembly GCA_013397175.1. Classification (NCBI taxonomy): domain Eukaryota; kingdom Metazoa; phylum Chordata; class Aves; order Passeriformes; genus Platysteira; species Platysteira castanea. Next base: position 2,442,926 of record VYXC01011827.1, on the reverse strand, counting down.
GACTGCCAAGGCCACTATACACAGGGATTTCTTTGGGCATCTTCTTTTTCCTGTAGGACGTTTTTATGTGATTTTGCATGTTTGCCTCAGGTTTTCAAAACCTGTCAATCCTGGACATATATCTTTATTCTGTGTGTATGTGTGAGCATGTATGAGGGCATGTCATCCAAGAAGCATTGTGTGTTCTGCAGATTGGAAGGCAAGGTGTAAAAGACAAATGAAATGAAAAAGAGGAAGAAGAGTGCTTTTATAAAGGTCAGCACCTGAATTATTGTTTTAAAGTTGTTCTACTTAGTTATGCCCTCCAATATTAAAAGGCCAGAAGTGGGGTGGTTCTGGTAGCTTTGATGGAACTCACTTTGAATTATCCCATAAACTTTAATCATGTCTTTAACTCTTTTGTTCTGTAGTCTTCAGTAGAAAAAGAGATGTGTGCATGGGGATTACTCATAGGAGTGAAAAAAAAAAACCTGAAGGACTCAGCCTTTGAATTAAGTCTAGAAGTCAATGTTAAAGGTTCAAGATGAACTTTCTAAACATGGGATAAGGGCTGGGCTGCTCTGTAAACAAATATTCTCTGAACAGTTCAAAAATAAATCAGCTTCCCTAATCAGTTTTGCATTTCTGTGAACATAGAGTATAGAGAAGAGAGGAGGCCAGAAGACTGCTGCTTTTTGTGCAATGTATAACATCCATTAAGTGGCTACTTCGCAAAAAGGAGTTGCTTTTGGGAATTGCTGGGCATGAATGTCCTGCCGTCAATGTACTCCTTTACCCTGTTCTTGCAGTGGGTGTTATCTGAAGACTGGCTAGTGCTGGCTTGCCTTTAGCTGAGCACCTGCCCCGTGTCCTGATATCCAGCTGGGTGATTGGCATGGTTGGAGCTGTGGGGTAAACCTGGGCTTCATCATGTGTGAATGTGGTTGGATTTACTTCATCACACAGTTAGTGGGTCTGTTCCTATATGGGCTTCTGAATTAAATTTAAATACACCAGCAAGGAAATGGTGAAGCCACTCACTGCCTTTCTGCACTTACTACAATTTTGTTTCAGCAGCTGCCTTTGTAGTTTAGGTAACACCATCTTCCAAGGTGACATTAGCTATGTTGTCATAGAGCTAAGTCTAAGTGTTAGGCATAACTGATTCAAATGTGCAAAATTGAAGAGGTATTTTTATTGTGAAAAACAATTGCTGCTAAATAACTATCTCACAAGGAAAATGTAATTATAAAGATTATTTTCCAGCTCCTGCACTAATTGAATGAACAGGATTCTTCTGCACTACTCTGCAGACACCAGCAGTTATTGAATTACTGCATTAACTGGGGGTTGCTGTTTTGCCTTTGCCCCACTCAGAAAAAGAGCTTTCACACTTTTGAACTAGAAAGTCTCAGTTATGTGTTGAGTATCTCGACAGGACAAGGGGGAATGGTTTTAAACTAAAAGAGGGTAGATCTAAGCTAGATAAAAGGAAGAAATTTTTTGTGATGAGGATGGTGAGACAGTGGAACAGTTTGCCCTGAGAGATGGTGGATGCCCTTTCCCTGGAAACATTCAAGTTCAGGTTCGATGGGGCTCTGAGCAAGTTGATCTAGTTGAAATGTCCCTGCTTATTGCAGGGAGTTGGACTAGCTGACCTATCTGACCCAAACTATTCTAGGATTACCTTTGTCCTTCTAACTAGAATGGTGTTCATGCAAGAATTTGAGATTGATGGTATTTTAACTATATTCATTTTACCTTGTCTCGTTGATGCAGTACCTGCCAACCAAAAATGAACAGGACTGGGAAGAAGGTTTCTTTTTAATAAGTATTCATTAATTCTTGCATAGAAAAAGGCTCATAGATTCTATTTACATGGTAGTGTCATCAGCAGATTCCTCCATGCACTTCTAAGAGCTCAAGTTTGGGCTGAAAAGGTCAAGCAACAGCTCCTTGAACAGGCAAACTGTTCAGGCTATTTTTTTTCATTATATGTTGGTTGTCTTTTGGCATTTTTAGTTGCTGTGACATCTACCACAAAAAAAAAAAAAAAGGAATAGCTGGAGAAATGCATTGCTTGGCTGAACAAGTTCCCAGCACTCAGGGCCTGGAAAGCATATGTTTGTCAAGTCTCTCATGCCAGACTCCCCCTGCTACATTACACTTTCCTTCTTCAAGATTCTCTCTGCCATAGGCACTGATGCCATGGAGGTCAGAAAGAAGCTGTGTGACCAGGTGTACAGCCTTGCCATCCAGCCTGGAGCAGGGAATATCAGTCTGCTGCGCTGTCAGCTGCATAGGTCAAAAGCAACAAGCCCACAGCTGTTGTCCGTTTTATTTCCAATGGACTTTGTTCTTCTCCCATGAAATGGTTAGCAGCCTTGCCAGCAGTCTCAGCTGGTAAGGCCAGCACCTCAGAATTAGAGGAAACACAACACAGGGGCTGCACTCTGACATGGCCTGGCTCGCTGCCCTGTAGTGAGGATTCTCCACTAAAGTCCGAAGAGGGAATGGAACAACATCATGGAGAAGAGGTTTCTTCAAATGAGTGTGAGTCCAAACATCTCCTTTCACGTTTGTTTGTGGAAGATGGTGTGTTTTCCACAGAAGGGTGTATGCCCACAGTGCTTTCTTCTCACATTGGCTGAGAGCCATTTCAGGCCAAACAGGCTCAGAGTGATGGAGATGCTATGCTGAAAGAAAGGAGGACATTGACAAAACCTCCACTTTTAATCAGGGTTCTCCACTGCAATAAGCAGATTAAAAAGTCTCTATTTAAGAATTAACTACAAAACTAACTTTATGTGTTTTTCTTAACTCTGAAGCAGCCCTGACTTTCTGTATCACTTCTGGCTACCTCTAATATAGAATCACAGAAGGAGGGAAAAGATATGGGTCCTACTCCATGATCTGAGTTCTTTCTAGTATTATTGGATTAATTATTTCCTTATCAAATAGAATTTATTTTGTACTAGAAATTTCTACCAAATTTTCAATTGCTAGAGGACTGCAGGAGGATTTCAGCAGGATTTGAAATTATTCAGTTGTTCCTTTGACTAGCTATTGTGTTGGTCACGTATCCTCAGAGGTGAATCTTTTAATACATTTTAACTTTTGAGCAATTTTTTCCAGCATCCATGCAGACTTCTGATATGGGGATTGCCCACTGCTTTCCTTTATAATCAGACAGCTGGAAATTTATCTTGCATGCTTAGGGCTTGTCATGATAAACTTCCCAAGAGCTATTCCTTTCCCTCTGAGGTGTAGCATGCCAAGAAAACTAATGACATTCACTTATTCCATGGTTATCTTGGTCAAAGAAGAAAGAGACCAAACTACTATCTTCACTAAAAAGAGCCAAGTACTAAGAAGTAACAGACAGTGTAATAAAGTAGATTAGATTAAATTAAAACAGAAAATCTTTTATCCAAAATGTTGCAGTACTGGAAAGAGATTTTAGAAAGAATTAATGGTTCTATTAAGCATGTCCTTTAAGGATAAAAATGTATAAAGCAGATGTGATTCTTCCCATCTAGCCACTACATTTAGAAAGATTTTGTCAATACATTTGCAGTGCTTTGAAGGTAATCTCACTTTGCTCTACAGTGGAGTTAATACCCAGGAGGACATGTCATCATTTCTGTCAATGAGAACTCTTCTCAAATGAAAACAAAAATCAATTCTGTAATTAATCCAAAATATTTCACATTCTTCTTGGGGGAAACAATAAACAGTGGGCAAAGAAAACCATCTCCATCTGGGAGAGAGTAATGATGTTTTTCACAGTAAAGGATGTACCTCTGATTTTTCTTGGAAACCACTGGGTTTCCAAGGCAGAAAGGAGAATCTCTCTGCTAGTTTTTCAGGCACGAGTTAATCTGTAAAACTCTACATGTTGCAATAAGGCACAGAAACACCAAACTTTCGTACAGGTATCAAGGGCACCTGCTGCTTTCCAGAGAGTGGGAGGTTTGTTTTCTTCACACAGTGCTGTGCGGTGTGTTGACCAGCACCACCCCCAGAGCTGATAGCATTTCACTCACCCCATCATGGCACATGTATTGTTTCTTCCACCTGTTGCACCCCATCAGTGAACTCTGTGCAATCCTGCAACGTCTGGCACTATCAGTGATACTGTCATTTTCACTTAAATCCAAAATAATGATGTTTGTTGGTTTGTGAAGCTTTCATGGCATCCCTCACCTTGAGCTGCTCTCTGTACGTGAATGCAACACTACCAGGGATATGCAGATGTTAGGTCACTGCTCATCTCTCTCATTAAGGCAATTAGTGACCTGTAGAAGATGATCAGTCAGGGATTTTATCCATCTCGACACCAGTGTCTGGTTGTCTGTACCAAAGGATTCTGTTTATAGTCCAGTTCTTAATTTCTCCCATTCCTGCTCATCATTATTATTATCCAAAGTGCCTTTTTGCTTCTGTTAGCAAAACCAGAATCCCCCATGCCTCAGTTTTAGCAGCTAATGTCCACAATAGGGGCAACTGATCCAGCACAGGAGTTAAATATAACTGTGTCTAGTGTAAGGAGAAGATTTAATGGGAAATGGTTGGCATTCTTTCTTCCTAAAGGCACGGGGAGCGAGGGGGGGGAGAGAGAGAGAGAGAGAGACGTACACACACAGACACACACACGCATCCCATAGTGAGGGCAGAGGCAGAGAGCAGGCAAGACAGAGAGGGAGAGAGGGGAGAGAGAGTCCCAAAGCAGCCCTGTGCCTCTGAGCTGGGATCTGCCAGGGCAGAGCCAGCATGTTGGTCCTCAGCCCGCTTGTCCGGGGATCTTACCTGCTGCTTTTCTTCTGCTTTGCTTTGTCTCAGACGGCGTACGCTGACAATGTCTTCTCAATTTCAGCAGGTAAATTGCTTTAAGTCATTACTTTTCCTTGCTTGGAGCTCTCTGCACTCTGATTCTTGCACTTCGCAGTGATTGGGAACACAGGAGAAAAAAAAGATACTTCAAATTGCAGATCTCGGTGGAGGGATTTTGCATTGCAGACCTGCTCTGCCACATGCCATGACATTTTGTTGCTTGGTCGGTTTTGCTTTTTGCTTTATAATTTCTGGTTTTAAACCCCTCCCTTCCCTTCCCCATGAGAAATAATGGACAAGATCCTCAGCTGCTCAAAAATACTTTTTTTCCATTGGCCCCTGCAGTGCTGTGCTGATTCATGGATCTGGCCCAATTAGTGTATTACTTGCATGTCTGCATGTTTCTTTCTGTTTTGGATGAGTTTAGGCAGAATACAGCAAGGGAAAGAAAATGAATCTCAATGTATATCTGCTTCTATAAATAAAGTCCTGACATCAATGAGTGCTGCCAGAGTCCGACTGGATGTTAGCGGAATAAACATCATCTGGCTCTGGCTATGACACTAACAAATACTCGGATGACTTACATAGCAAACAAGAGTCCACTGCATGGAAAATCCCTGCTGGGCAAAGACAAAACAAATTAGTTGTCAGCTGAGCCATGGCACTGGAAATCCCTCTTAATAGATTTTACAGTTTCAGCAGCAAGACTCCTTTAGTCACGTTCTGTGCGAAGGAAGGGAAAGTCGTATGACTCCATATCTTCTTTGAGGAACTTTCACCAATTTATGGCAAATTGATGTCTCCCACCTTCTGTCTGTTATTCTGTATCAATAGTGATGCTTCTAACTAATGTCCTGTGTTCCTTCAGTGTCAGATTTGAGATGGTTCAACTGAGGTTTGTAGGTCAGGGCCTGCTATACCTATAGATCCTCCCCACAGCTTTCACAGTGATCAAAGAGGTGCATATTTTAAGTCTGTACATAAAATCAACCCTAGACATGGACCTAAAGGCACACGGCTTTTCTTGCTCTCTGGTGTACCCACAGAGCCAGATGCTTTGCATTCAAGCTCTCTAAGATGCTAAAAAGCCTTTGCATTTGTTACCATTTCTTTTCAATGGGATGTGCTTTTTCCATTATGTTGAGGTTAGTTAATGCTGAGGCACAGAAATCACCGATTTTGTCTGATATACTCCAAACTGCTTTGCAATAACATGTAAGTCATCAGGCATCAAAATTTGTTTTGAAGAACTTCATGTTTATTTGACACTTGTAGATGCCATGCAGGCGAACAGGAATGTGATGTTTCCATCACCTTCTGTGGCACACTCTTGTGTGTCTACAGAAGACATTTGAGCTATCCTCTTAAGAAGTAACAGTTCAACAAATAACCTGCCCCTAAGAAGAGGGAAGACTTGTCATCTCTGCTGAAACTGTAGTAGAAGAGGCAAACATGAAGGAAAATGCCAGTCTGCTCTTTGTAGTGGAGCGTTTTCCTTGGTGCAGTCCCGGGGCTTGTCTGCAAGAGACTCCTTTGGGCAGATCCCCACCCCACTCCCTGCTCCATGGCAAAGCCCCACGCTCTGCTCTTCTGGCCAAGACACTGAAAATCACCTTTATACCCAGCAAGCTCTTAGTGAGGCTCCTGCCTTGAAAGTATTGTCAATGTTTGCTTGATAATACATGGAAAAAATCGCAGTTGGCCAAAGATTCTGTCATAATCCCACAGCCGCAGGGCTGGATTAAGAGACATACCTGTGTGCCATTACTACTTGTGAACTAGGGCTATTTGGTATTAAAAATTATATAATAAGGGATTCCTTTAGTGCTTTGGTTGCATCCGTTCTAAGAAAAAAGCAGTAAGTTCTGATTTTTCTGGCAGAAATCTGACAGTGGGCACAGGAGGTGAATTAATTCCATTCACACTGAAGGTGAATTAATTCCACTTACATTCTCAGTTATTTTTGTGATTTCTCAAATGTTCTCTGGCTGTCAGCTGAGTCAATTATTTGAATCTGGCACCAGGATGCAATTTCACATTTAAAGAATGAATTTCAGCAGTACACTTTCAAATTCTGAAACTAATGCCATTTAGCAGAGAGGATGTTCTTAAGTGATCACTTGTCTTTCCTATAACTGGGAAGAAACGTTTGGGCATCTTCCCGGTATGTCTGAAAACTTCTGACCTCAAAGTACTTTTATTTGTGTCTTCACACATCTTCGCATAGCAACAGGTGACAAATAAAAAGGCTTACAGGTCACAAAGCAGTAACTAGAAAGCAAAGGGGGAACAGCCTGTAGGGTGGAAAAGTGTTCATACAATAATTGGGGAAAGAAGAATAGTCTGGTTCTTTGTTTTCTGCCCACTCCACCTTAGAGTCCCATCAGCCTCAAGCAACAGTGCAGCCTTGTTTCTGGAAGTATTTTGAGTGTCATGTCAGCTCCAAAGGGTTGAGTCTCATGGTGCTGAGGCATCATTTCTGGAGAAAATGTTTCATGGAATAATACTATAACATGCTTAAGCATGTGGCTGTGCTTCCACATGGCAGTGAAGACCCCCAGGGATGGGTAGCTCAGCCCTGGAGACAGCAGGTTATTTTCAGGGTAACCTGCCATATCCCACCCTTACACCACTTGTGTTTGTGGTGTCATTTACATCTGTTTTTCAGAGCTCTGCCCTACCAAGGCTCCTGCACTGCTGCACTCACATGATGAAGGCATGAGTTCTGTAATAATTTTTCTTAGGGCTACATGAACCAGTCTGCACCTTGTAAGAACAGCCTGAAGGAAGCCACTTTCCAAATTCAGGTAGTAGAAAGACTCTGTTCCTCTCCTCCTCATTCCTTCTCCTCCCCTATCCTGCTCATCCAGGCCCAACATTTCTGGGACAGTATTTAAATTACCAGAAGCACCCAAAGAAAAAGAACTGCATCTCAGTTCTTCTTCCAGCTTTTTATGCATACCACAAATGCATCCCTTGGTTCAGTTGTTTCCTACAATCAATATTAATTCACAATCCTTCAGAAAAATTATGGTTGATGAGTTTAAAAGAAGTCAATGGGCTATCAGAGCACTATTGGCAGTATTCCTCACACTTTCTTTGCCTTTGTCCTATTATTCTCCTGAAGAAAACCAACATCATGTCTCACTGGGAATTAGGTTCATCCTCTTTGAGTCAGGAAGGTGTAATATTTGCAACCAGACCTCATGTGGCAGAGGGGTCTGCACATGAAAACAATTCAGTTTTCTTGTGGACTGGAACTGTTGGAGCTGTGGTGATGGGCAAGGTGGGCTGGGAAGAGGAGCTGTGTGGAGTGACAGCCTTGGGTGGGCTGCACAGAGAAGAGACCTTGGGAGCCACTGTGGTGCTGTGCTGTGGGGAGAGGGCATTATGCATCTGTGAGAGGAACAGCAGGAAAGAAAGGACACAGAAACAAGGGATGATTCCTGACACTGAAGGAGTTGGGATCGGGGCTGTCTTTCTATTAAAAAAGTATCTGACCCCACCATCAGGGTTTGGGTTTCTTTTCCCTGCAGGAACCCTAAATATTGTCAAAATGGGCAGCAAAGATGTCAGGTGGACGTATTTTGTTTCTAAAGAGAGTAATTACAAATATTTATTTATGTAAAATCACAACAGAATGCATTATCAGAGTGTTTGCAGGAGAAAGAAAGTTGTAGAAGGAATTTAAAATGAGACAGAAAGTAAAAGCTTGAAGAATCTCAAAAGGCAGCAGCCAGAGCCTTCTGTGAAGACAGCTGGGAGGGTGACTAGCAAGCAAATATATCAGACCACAGAAGGAAGCCTGGCTCTGTTCTGTAAAGTCAGCATGGGCCCAGGAGGTGCCAAGCCTCCTGGTGCCATTGGTCAGTGGTTTTCTCATGGAGCACACATAAGCAGAAAAGCTGTGGCTAGATTAAAATTCCTGATGGAAATGAGCCACTGGCAAAGGCTACAGCTTCGTTAGAAGAAGGGAAGCAAAGTACCATTGGCCATGAGAGGGCAGTCACCTAGCTATGGATCTGAGTAGCCAAAGGTCTTGGCACAGGACGTTTGAGAGCTTTCTGTCTTGTTTGTGATTCATACGAGCCTGAAAGAGAGGCAAAATATTCTTTCAGTAGAATCTCTGTTCAGCTTCAGAGAAAAAAATAACATTGGGTTAGGTTGTTTTAACTTGATAGCCCAAATGGGTAGCTGGAAAGATAAGCCAAAAGAAGGATAGTGTAGTGACCACCCTTCTAAGCTGTAAAAGAAGACAGTTCCCAACCAGCCTCTGGGGAATGGCTTGGACTGGTAGCAAATTAACAGCCTAGTATGGTGTGGTTACTACTGCTTCAAGCAAATGGGTCTTTAAAATAAGCACAGTTTAAAAAACCACCTGGTTTGTCTTTATCTGTATATTCTCCCCTGCTAGATATGACCAGTGGAAATCCCAAACTGGGTGTCCTGCTCAGGTCAGTGTAGGTGATATTCAGGAAAGAAGTCACCTCAGGACTCCTAGACCTTCTCTGCTGGTGTGTGCTGCAGCACCTGTGCTGAGTAAGGTGAGAGCAGAGCAGCCACACTGGTGCACAGCCTGTCCGTGACTCCAGGCCTGCACCCCACCTCTTGTCAGGAAGCACAAAGGGAACACTGATGTTACCCACAACAGCCAAGGCCCCCCAGGAGATGCTCTGAAATTGGCAGCAAACCAGTGAGTAGGAGCCCACTTGATCCTGTGGGTAAGGGACAAGGAAAGGACATCAGAGGCAGTTCAGGGGGTTGTGGCATTTGCCCTGCAGCAGTAAATAAAAATCAGAAGAGGACATAGCGTCTAGTGAGGAAGCTGGAACGTGTTTGCAACAAGGCTCCTTAAGTACAGCCCTGGTCTTGCGCACAGGAGAGGAAAGAGGTTTCTGGTGTGTTTATGTTTGACAAGGTTCTTGTCTTGTCAAAAAAAGGCTCAGTGATAACGCAGATGAAGAGAAAGGGTTCACCGAAATACTCTTTGAGTTGAAATCATGACATTCACTTGTTGAGTTGTGAAGAAGTCCTGCAGCTGCCAGGGACAGGGATCAGCACAGGAGCTGAGGTAACGCTTGCGTGGCTTTCCAGCAAAGGAAGCAGTAACTGATCTGAAGGCTTTTCTATAACCTATGAATGCTTCCGACAGGCAGCAACCACTCCAAAAGGGAATCTCAGCAGAAAGTGATCTGCAGCTGACATGGAGATCCAACTGGTCCAAGCTTGTCCATGCTGGACCACTGCCATGAGTGAGCATTGCACTGTCTATAATCCATAGGTATTGGACATGCTAGAATGATAGAAGGTGAATACTAGATTTTTGTTATGAGCAGACTGAAAGGTGGAGGCTTAAAATCCAGCACAGCAAAGCAAATTGTTTCAAAATCAAGTTTCGCTGAAAGGATAGAAGCTCCACCAACAAGCAATCCAAAGTGCTGCAAAATCAGCTTAGTCCCTGTGTAGCTGTAGACAGACGGTGCTTGTAGGCCTCTGCCTTTAGTACAGGCAGTTCATTTGTGGGTATGTCAATATTACTAAACCCCTGCACAGGAAGGGAACGGCCTGTGACTTCGCATTTTATCCTCCTTCCATTTGACAGTCTGTTCCCTATCAGACACTGAGGCTTCCCATGGGTGGGATATTGGCACAGGAGCACCAGCAGCGTGATTGCAGCAGAAGAAACTGCGAATCCTATTTAAAACTATAGGAAAGTATCAATTGTGTTTAGACAGGAGGACATTTGTTGTCGCAACAGACCCTGTATCCCTGCAGTCTTTAACTCCTGGTGCTAGGATGGTGTGTGGCTGCAGAATCAGCTGTGGTGCAGCACAGGACTCAGCCAGGACATGGCTGGGAGATGTGTCTCGTGCTGCAGCTTAGAAGGTAGAAGAGAACGGGGCAAGACCTTCAAATCTAGTGGGAATTGTTTGAGGAAGATCAGAAATTAGCAAGAGAGGAAAAACTCTACAGGAATGAACAGATCCCAGCCTAGGTGCTCTGTTTCTTCACTTCTCCTCTCCAAGGAATCACCCCTTTAATGGAAGGGAAATTGTGGAGGCGCTTTCTGCAGTCGCACAGCTGTGATAGTAAAAGAGCATTTGGGAAGACAAGGTGGGTATAGGAAAAATACAGAAGAGAACTGAGACACTGAGGGGAAAAGAGGTTAACCATTTCCCTCAGGAACTAGCCAGAGGGTATGGATAAGTGTAGGCTTCTGGGGAATGCACTCAAGTAAAGGCAGTGCTATAATTCCAGGTTTCTTCTACCCAGGGAAGTGATTATAGAGTATTTTTATTCGCTTCTTGAAACTACAAAGTTAATGATTTTTACAATACAAAGTCAATATATAGTTGGGGGTTTTGGTCAAAGGCAGGAGAATAAAGTCAGCTGGGCTGGGAATGTGTTGCAGCAAGGGAGTCATGGGGAGTTAATCTAGTTCATGGCAACAAACTTTCAAAGAAGAATTGAAAAGCTTTTCTCTGAAGTCTTTTTGAGCACACAGCAACACCCGCAGCCTCTCAGAGATTGTCTGGGACTCTCTGAGCATATGGTGGAGCAACATCAAAGTCAAGTACATGTTTGATCTATGCCAGCAGTGACAGATTATGATCTTGCAGTTGCAGAAGGGTGGAACTGGTGTCTCTCAGCTTTGTTGCTACTGATCTCACACAAAGTGGGAGAGGACTGTGTGGCAGTGAAAGACATGTAGAAGTCTTTCAGGGCTGATGCAGCATCCATCCTGCTTTAATCTTAAAGGCTTCAGGCTCTTCTACAGTGAATTCTTAGGCTTCAATACTCAGAGTATTTTTACTATTGCTCTGGTGTGACGAGCAGTTGAGTTTTATGATCTGGTTCATAAAATGATGGAGATGAGATACTGGAATTCACCAGATTGGAAGTCTGTTTTTGGCACTGTAATTGAGTTCTCCATGGACTTGGGGGACTTTCTTAACTTCTCTGTGCCTCAGTTTCTCATGCACTGATGGGGAGTGCATAGAATTGTCAACATTGTTTAGCAGTGTCTAGAGCTCTGTACCTCTGCAAATGAAAGGCAATAGAAAGAAAATTGCGCAGAATAGCCCTGTCATGGTTACTGGGATTTATAAGACATGGGTTTATTTTATAAACACATTTTATAACCCACTGAAGTGTTCCACCCATCAGATTTTACTGGGACTTTTCATTGTTTTGTGAAATGCAGAGCCAACACAAGCAAATCCTTCTCTCTCTCTCTCTCTCCCTGTACCGATCTCAGAATTTTCCTTCTGCAGTCAGTCTGAGAGAACAATGTATAATCTTCTGGCGTACGTATTGTCCTCATACATGCACATACACACAGATAAAATGTCTGAAATGTTTACATCCAGGGAGTAAAAGGCTTTTCCTTTGCTTAGAAATCCCATAGCCCCCTTTGCTTTCCTGCATCTTGCCGTGTCTGCAGTGTTTTCTAGGGCTGAGCTCAGAGGTGCAGCCTCCCACCACTCCCCAGCCNTTTTGATAGTTTCTGAGTGTGCATCAGCTGGTAAAGTATATGTTACTGCTGCCACAGCCTGTAGTCACTTTGGAGATTAAAAATGGACCGCTTTCAAATTTTTCTGAGATTTTCTTGACTGTGCTAGGTTAACCTTTTGAACTTAGCGGTCTCTTTCAGCCTAAGGAATTCTATTATTCTATTAAAAGAAACTTGCAAAGTTTCGTCTGGATTTCTTAATTTTCTGAAATTAATTGAAATAATTTCTGATCTGCTTTGTTCTGTTTCTTGAACACTCTGAAGCCCCATCTTAAGCAAAAGGAAACTAGTAGCTGGGGNGGCTGCCAGAGCTGCCGAGGGACGTGGGCTAAATGTTAGGTGGGGATGGAGGACAGAGTGTCCTTGCTCCTGTGGCCAGGTGAATACCCAGACACCAGGGATCGTGCTATTGTCAAGCTTTTGGAACATNCCCACAGGAATTTCATGGGTCACCACCTCCTCCACACAGACACCATTACCTGAGCTTGATATATTTCCTTGGTATACTTAATCTGATTTATAGGGAAGGATATATTTAGGCCATCAACTATAAGGTCCAAGTTCCAAAGTGTACAGAGAGATGCAGACAGTTCTCTAACTTGACTGTTCAGCTCAGCTCGAAACACAAGCTGTATTCTCATCTCTGCTTATATGTTCTTAAAGCACACTTTGGGTCAAAAAGTTTCATAAAACACACTTTATAGAAGCATATACTGATACTGCTGGCATTTATCTTTGGCATTTTGAAGGTGAGCTTAATACCTGCGTCTGCTCTGTAAATAAAGGATGGCTCTCAAAAGGTGCCTTTAAAAAGCTCTTAAGCTTTCCTAACTCAAGAGGAAAGTGTGCCCTAGTCACCTGCAGTAGGTGTGCAGAATGTGTGCAGAATGGAGCTGGGTGGCTGCGGCCTGTGGTGCTCTGCTGTCCTTGCAAGGAGGCTGAGAGGAGCCTGAATGAATGACAACAAAGCAGGTCAAAGTCTCAATCTCAGATGGACAAACCCACATTCATTAACTGGCTGGTCTGCCCAGCTCGTTTATTATTAATTCTGAGTGCCATCCGCGTGGGAGAAGCATCTGTGATGGGTGTCAGCCGTCAGAGGGTTCCATCCAGAAGAGCCCTGCCTGTCACAAGCTGGGCAAGCCACCAGCCCTGCTGTCAGGGTGAGAAGCCTTTGGATAATAGCTCTGCTTCCCGTCAGGGCTTGCTGGATCAGTGTGGTCATAAATAGGAAGGGAAACACATGTTAAGTATCCTTTTCCTTTCTTGTCCTTTCCTCCTGGCGTTTGGCCTACAGCTTTGTGATTTTAAGATGAAAGTCACTTTCATGGTTTATTTATGATTTTTTTCAATGAAATCCTGTAAATCGGACTTGAATCCAGGGCAGGACTTCTCTGGTATCTCTGTTGCAGCTGTGGGGGTTTGTAGGGTTGAAGATTGCTCTAGGATCTGCCCTAGGAGGCCTCATAGACCTCATATGAGCCCCACTCCAGGGGACTCAGCCTGGGTGAAGGCCGCTACCTTGTACCATCTTGCATAAAAATTCCCAAATTCCACCTATGGTCACAAGAAATCTACAGGAGCAAAATGAAACATCACACCTTGTCTAAAGTATGTTGTTTTCTGAAGCTGCCATTGGCAGTATATATGTAGATTTATAAAGTCACTTTCTTGAACTGGATTAACTTCTAGCCTTGACCATAAAAATAACCTGAAAATGTAAATATGTTCTATTTTAAATCGACAATTTTAATTTTTATGTTCTTTGAAAACAACTGTGTCTGGGACAAGTCCTGAAAGGATTTTTTCATTTTACCTTTCTTTTCTTATTGAATATGTCCTTTGGCATTGAAGCTGTTGAAAGAGCAGCTCTGTATGATATGTAAACGCATGCTCTGTGTGGGCAGGGTCTTCATATTTCACAGAAAACTATGACAGTCCTATTCTTGGGCTGAGATTTTTTCCACTGATGGAGACTGGAGTATTCTGAAGCTGTGTTTGGCAAACAAAGCTAACCTGGAGCCTAAAAATATGCATTGCATTTGCAGAGAGCCTGTAAGTCTGCCAAGGTAACCCTTTTGTGATATAAATCAAGGCAATACTGTAATGATTGTGCATTTTGGACCTATCTCAGTTACTGACAAAATCCGTACCAAAGAAATTTGGTGCTTACTGGAAGATCAGATTATAGCAGTCATACCTGCAGTCCCTCTGTGAATATTCATTTTTTTGCTCTTTCTGCTGTCATATCACCTGTAGTACCTGAGTGGAGAAGGTTCTTGGGTCTAGAATCAGTCTTTTCTTAAATATTTGCTTGACAAAGGCACCTTCCAGAGCATAGCCAGGGTTACTGATGGAGCCCCTGAAATATTAACTACCTAAGTCATTATGTAATTGAAAGCTATCCTCCATAGAAATATCTTTACTATTAATGATATATAATTACTTAGTATATAATAATAGCCTCTATTAGAACTTAGTATCTATCTATGGCAATAGCATCTATTAGTAATAGTACCTAATAATATCTACAATAATAGTATCTATTACTATTACTGGTAGATTTTGCTTGTCTCCACACTGAGATCAGTACGTGCTGTCACTGTTCATAGCAGCAAACCTAAAGTGGGCTTCAACCTAACTTGTGTTACAGTAGCATAAGGTGATAAACACTGAAATCAGGGGCCATTTTTTTACCAGCTTGGCTAGGTATAGTGTTTTTCACAATAAAGTTGTTCCACAGATTTTCAGGCGTTTTTTCTAAAAAGGAGAATCCAAATTTTTTATAACCTAGGACTGGAATTTACTCATAGGACATGATAAGTATCATATTAGAACTATAGCTGTACATCTATATTTAATCTTATGTTTGCAAAATATTTAAAGAACAACACTTTTTTTTAGAGTAGCAGTACAACTGCAGTAATGCAAACCTTTTTCTGTGGTGCCTGGTAGTGATCTCTTAGCAACTAAACCACATCAAGCTAGTTTTGGTATTCTTATTCTTGTTGAATGATATTAATCCTACTGAAATTTTATCTAGACCATGGAATGAGGTAATACTAAGAAAGATTACATTGGAATGTGGCCAAAAATAAAGTAATATCACACTTTATACCCTGTTAAATTACGAGTTGTCCATTACCTTAATAATGTGTTATTTAGTCCAATGTATTATGTTCAAATACAATCCTGAAACTCAGACAGCCACAGAAGTATGTGTGTTAAAAATTGAAAAACTTGGTTACAGCTGCATAAGAGAGACTGAATTCAGGTTAAGGCAATGTAAAACTTAGCTCTTCATATCTTTGTATTTTATCACTTGTAAGAGCTGGAGACAGGTGACTCATACCCTTGCTACTTTTTAAAGGACATTGGCATTTTCAGCATGTATTTAAAGCTTTAAATTAAACAATATACATATTTTTAATAAATCCTCTGCCTTTCTCTTAAACTGAAGTTTTTGACTGAGTTTCAAACCTGTGAGGAAAAGCTGAGAAAGGGTCTTCATTATGGACCCTTCCAGAATTCAATTGACTCAGGTCTCAAAGGTATCATCACAAATAGTGTTTCAATAGAGAAAAAAAATCTGGATGACATGAACTGCCCCAGAATGCTGCTGAATCACACTCCCCTGTGCAGATCTTTTCTGTGCATCAGGACTGATAAAATTCCGTCCCCATTAACATGGGAGGATCGAACTGACATAAGATATTTTCTGAGACATTTGAAAAACTAGAAGTATCTCTGTTCTTCTCTTACCTTGAGATGTGACTAATATCCAGCCTGCAATTGATTTGCACACAAATCTAGCAATTTCATCAGGTTTGTCTTCCCAGAAACCTAATTTAGAGATTTTCTATTAATACCAGATACTTCACCATAGGCTTTTCTTCTTGGCTCCCTGCCACCCTTCAGTTCACAGACACCCATTCCAGCTGCCACTAGCCAGAGGAAGAAGGCCACAGGCATAAATAAATATTTGCTATCCTTGGAAAAACCTTTTGAAGAAGGCTCTCACTCTGATTAGAGATGTATTTTCCAAGAAGCAAATAAGATTCAGGGAAAAAAAATACAGAGTATAAATGCACCATCTTAATATCTTTCCTTTGTGAATTTTGGTCCCAGCTTCTTATATTGTTGGTGTACGTTTACCTCTTAGAAAACATTAAATACACTGCCAAACACAACTGAGGTCCTGTCTTACCAGTCAGTTGGTGACAAAGCTTTCAGCTAAGTCTGGGTTGTGGGATATTTATGCTTAGGGATGATGCACAAATCAGAAATACAGCAACCTGGTTGAAGTCCCAGGGGAAATACAAGTAAACGTGTTGTAGAACAGCTTCCCACTTCCCACTCATCAAAGTGATTCAGTTCACAGGGAAGGTGGTGGCCAAGAGCACTGAGTGCTTTCCGGGTGGCACATGGGCTGTGACAGGGACCAGAAGATGCTGTTTCTAACACACTTTGGAACAGAGGGTAGAGAAAACAATAAATGTTTGATTCATTTTCTAATGTCACCTATCTGAAATTTTCCAGATGTAGCCTGTATCAGAGCCACATTAAGAGCTTAAAACTCTGCACAGCCTTCAGCATAAGAAGGAACTTAGAGACTTAAGGGTCCACCAGGTTTCTTAAATCCTTGCTTAGATTACACCATTGTAACCAATGCATATAGGATGTAGGGAAATACTGTGAAATTGCAGCTTCTCTTATTCTGTAAGGAATGCTTGTGCTGCTCAAGACAACAGATGGGTGTTTTTATTGAGCAGATCTCCCTTGTTTGGAACAGAAGAAGCAGCCCAACTGCAGAGCATGCTGCCTCCTTGGCCCTCCTCCACCGCCCCTGTTCCCACCACCATACTTCAGGCACAGCTGGAGAACTGTAAGTGTGGCTTTTACTTCTTTTACATGAGTTGTAATGACAAAGAATGAAGCATCCTCTCAAGCACTGCTTCATGGTGTCACTCAGCAAACCTGCCTGGGTGTGCTGGTATGGCTCTGTGAAGGCAATCACTCAGCATCCCAGACTGGGGCTTGAAGTAAATATCAAACAGATAAGGAAGAAGCTGGATTTGTTCCAGCAGTTAATTCAATTAACTTAAAATATTCTCCTTACTCTATTTTGAAACCTTCTTAGAGTGAGGCAATCCTGAACTAAAGGAAATGGCAATGCAGTAAACCAGTAAGGATAGAAAGGCATTTTTCCATCCTGCACAATGACTTCAGTGTTCATTATGTATATGTCCTGTTCTGCATCACATCTGCCTTACCTAGCAGGTGAAATGGAGGTCCTGAAATCCTCCCGTGGAATCTATTCCCACCATTTCATTTTGCAGAAACACATACATGTTTGAGATGCTGGTTTGCAGTTTTCACTCACCCACCCTTGCACAAACCTGCTCTGTGTGATATACGTCCATACACGTATGCTGATATATGCAGTGTGGAGGATACAATGGGAATATGATACAGCAATTTGCCCAGTTGCTCATACTGCAGGTTCTGCTAACTACAACTTATTCTCCATCCCAACATAAAGATTTTTCCTACTTACTGGGTAATTCCTATTTCTTATTTTTAATATTCATTTACCATATACAAACACTGCCATTTTTGCTAATGTTATGTAAATAATTATTAGTAAGATGTCAGACAAGAAGTAACAAGAAAAAGTACAGTGTAAAATCCTCCATTGCCTTCTATGAGATCAGGATTGAACTCAGGGTGCTGTTCTCTCCAGATCAAAATATACTTACCTTCACCTTCCTCATCACCTCGCCTGCCTGTGCCTTGATTTCCACAGAAAAGAGATCCAAAGACAAGATCTCTTTAGGAATGTGGTGTGCTCCTTCAGTGAGGATGAGACTGGGATCGGGATCCCAGAGATTCCTGCAAGCAACTGAGAGAGTAACCTGAGCCTAAAATCACCCTTCACACCATCTCCCATAAAAACATCATGAAAATAAGCAGTTATGAGCAGGGTGGGAGCCATGTGAATTAAACTATGAGCAGTTTGTTCTTTGGAGCCTGTAGTCAGAGCTTTCCTGGAAAATGGCCTTTCACTTGGAAGCTGAAGATCAGTTGTTTTAATCCAGTGTTTCTGGCTCAGTGTTCATCTGTGTTTCCAGGGGAGATCGCTTTTGTCACAGGACATAAATAAGACATTTTACTCATGAAAGTTTAATTTTGAAGTCAAAAGATCAGATATTCATTGATCATTTAAGGCACTGGCTCTGATCTGCAGTGAATGAATGCCTCCGAGTTAGTATCTTCTGGAGCGAAGTTCACGCTGCCTGTGCCTCCCTGAGTGAAGTCTCTATTATTAGAGCAAAGATACTATTCTTGGAGAGGAGCTGCTGCTGGCAAAGTGGGACAGAGAGGGCAGGGTCAGGTCTAAGAATAGGCCAGGGTCCCACGCTGGCTCGGAGGGGCAGCCCGGCTGCGATGTGCCTCCGTGAGAGGAGGAGGAAGCATGGGGCAGAAGGCTATGCTGGAGTGCTAGTGTTCAAGCATCCATGAAGATAACCTTGTGACAAGCCCCAGGCTTCTCCCAAAGGGAGCAAATAAACTCTTTTAAGGCTGTAATGTGTGGTGGCTGGATTTTTATGCGTTTCTCCAGCAAGCTAGGTGTGGCTGCGTGTTCACTCATATGTTTGATGTTTCACAGAAGCTGGATGTGGAAGAGCTGTGTCATGAGCTCCGGATAATACAGGCTTCCTCTCTGCCTGAATCGCACTGTTCTGCAGGGCCTCCTGGCCCCCAGGTGAGTGATGTGTGTGTGATTAAACCACATCCTTCTCTCACTTGCTCCGAAGTCCTTACAAAGCTGTGAAACATGTGAGAACGCTGTCTACCACTCAATAAGCATGCCAAGCTCTGGCTTAATTTCATTTTGATATGACTTTGCATAAATCATGTAGGCTTTTTACCCTGTGTTCTCGTCCCTGCCTTGCATACTCTGTTCTATTTCAAGTTCACCCTTCATTTTTGTGCAGTTTTACAGTGGGTAGCACCCATCAAAAATCCTGGAGGTGTCATCACTTCCTTCAAAGACTCTTTGTTAGTTTTTTCTTTGCCTTAGACTCTGTTATCCTTTCTTGTGACGACAAGAGCCTGTGGAGTGGATGCAGAAGAGATACAATGGACTGGAATGTTAGTGGAGTACATCCCTGAGAAGACAAACATCTACAGTAAAATCAGGGACAAGGAGGGCAGGGGGGTGGGATTCAGGAAAGGTCTCCTGCAAGGTCTCCTAGCTTGACCTGCAGCATCTCTGCCTCTGACTTGCTGGATAGCCTTGGATCAGTCTTTTTGACCTCATACCTCATTTTTTGTAATTTATTCTTTCTGAAATCTTCAAAGGGAGATCAGAAATCTTAGAATCACATAACAGTTTGAGTTGGAAGGGACCTTTAAAGGTCAACTAGTACAATCCCCCCACAATGAACAGAGAAATCTTCAACTAGACCAGGCTGCTCAGAACCCCATCCAACCCGGCCTGCTTTTTCTGAGGGTATGAACCACCCCTAGAGGGAAGTTTTTTATGAGTATCCCCATATTGTGGAGAAGATCATCCATTTGCCTTTCCATGACAGTTCTCTCCAAAGAAAAATG
The DNA here is from genome assembly GCA_013397175.1 of Platysteira castanea. Lineage (NCBI taxonomy): Eukaryota > Metazoa > Chordata > Aves > Passeriformes > Platysteira > Platysteira castanea. The sequence goes on along the minus strand of VYXC01011827.1, from coordinate 2,422,981 downwards.
GAAGTTTTCATGGAGAGGTACTCCCAGTTTCTCCTGGGGCTCAGACAGTCCCAATTTATGTGCTGTGCCTGGCGCTTTGGGACAATGATCTTCCTCAAGGCCCCTGGGTGCCAGTTTGTTGCCATGCAGCCAACAGCAGACATGGCACAGGGCCTGTGCTGAGCAAAGCTGTGACTGAGCCCTCGGCAGCCTGAGAAGGTAACAAGCACCCAAACACTATTTAAAAAGTATGGACACCACATCAAAGTAAAGGCTCAGTTATGTGGCAAAAAAGTGTAGCTTTAATTATTTATGTCGGTACTTCAGAAGGTAGTTGCATAGTCTAGAAGTTGCAAGGTGAAAGCCCCAAAGACTTTGTTTTGTAGAATCATAGAACGGTTTGGGTTGGAAGAGACTTTAGAGATCATCTAGTTCCAACTCCCCATGAACTTTGTCCTTATTGTTTTGCCGTTTTGTCTTTGCTGAGATGCAGGATGAGGAAGATTCATTTAGTTCAGGAGAGTGGAGAAGTGTGGTCAGAAGTGATGGGAAGTGTTTGCCTAGTTCTGTCTTGAGGAAAGTCTTCTCAAACAGCCTTGCAGTGTGATTGGCCATGATCCAGAGTTGTGGTACATGTAAGAAAAGCACTTGTTATTTCGGTCTTTTATAGACTCTCTTCTAAAAAAAATTCTCTTGATCATTTCTCTGACTTAAATTGCAAGAAAGTAATGTTAATTCTATTGTTCTACAAAGTCCATTGCTATAAATAATATTAATCTTGCAACCAAATGACCTATGATCCCTCCAAGAACATTTTTAAATAGAGCAGGCTGGCAGGTTTTATCATAACAGCAGACAGTAGGATGGGTATAACATGGCTTTGGAATTTTTAATTATGAGTTACAGGACTGTGTCTTGCACAGGGACAATGTTAGAGGCAGTGGTCTTCTGGAAAATACTTTTGTGACAATGGCCACCTGCAAAGAAATGCTACCATTACAAAGAGAAATCTAGTCATTACTTCTGAATTATTCTGTAGCTTGCATGGCTTTTAGAGGAGTTGCAAAATTTCAGACTGTTGACTCATAGCTGAATTTTAATAAATTTTCATAAGAAGGAGAATTAGACTTGTAATGGTATAACTTAGAGTGTAATTCCTCCCATGTGTATCCTAAGGTAAAATGAAATAAGGAAGATAAAATTTGGTTCTGACTCTAATAGGATGCATTGATTTTCACTGCTGAAAACCTAAAATAACTCTACTGGCTAAAATAGTTGGAGTAATTTGTGTTTGAGGGTACATTTTGCTCCTATTCATGTACAATTTGATCACATTTTGGACAGTATAAGACAGCCAAGATTCAAATTTGGAGTGAGTGATTTTTACAGTGAATCTAATATTTCTCTGATGTGGGTTCATGGGATTTTTTTTCATTAGTCATTCAAAAATAAAAGGTGAACCAAAGCATTCTAGAAACAAAACTCTTTTTCTGGGGATTTTTTTTCTGAGATGGTGTTCAAGGTCTCCCTGGATTAAGAAGTCTCCTGAAAGGAGAATCAGCCTTGTTTGACAGAGAGAAATATCTTCAGGATTCAGAAGTGGTGGCAATCTTCCATGTCCATCCCATCCTGCAGAGCCCACCCCACATGTTTTATGCTACTTCCCTTACCACCCCTCTGGCTGACCTCTTTTGCCAGCAGATGTGGTGTCTCCACGACCTGATTGCTAATTCTTCAGGACTCTGATAATTTCTCATCTTTCATTTGCCACAGGCTTGTTTTTCTTGCAGGTTCTCCTCATTTAGGAGACTCCCCTGCCCTTCCCATGTCAGTCCAACTCTCCATCCTGCCGTCCAGCAGTGGCACAGACCTGGTGTTTGGAGGCCACATTCAAACGCAACACTCAACACCTCAAACCTATGGGTTCGCTGGTCCCAGGAGACACATACAGGGTCAAGGACTGAAGGAAGACAGGCACCTCACTAATACAGTTTAATAATAGCATTCATTTTTCTCCCTAGGGTCCACAAGGAATTCCTGGTATAATGGGACCAAAAGGGGAGAAAGTAAGTGTTTTGTTGTTAAGGAGTTTGATGTGGTTTTGAGGAGCAAAGAAGCAGGGGAAGGTGTTCACTTTTTTCTTTGTCTCTTTAGTTAATAGTGAGCCTTATGAATAGAGAGTTTTGCTTTAATTTGAATGTAAATCTATGAATTGGTTTGAAGCTGTAATTTAAAACTTAGTCTTTCAGTGTTCGTTTTCAGTCTTGAAATATTTTTTATGGCTTCTCATGGCCATGACCTCTGTTTAGGGTATGCTTTGAGAAAGCACCTCAGGTGTGAAAGTCAGCAGTCTTACTGACCCAAAGGCTTTTGAGCTCCCTGTCCCTCTGGGAGGATGTGAGGAGCAGAGTTCTGCCGTGCAGCATGAATTGTATGGGACAGCTCAGGTAATAAACCTGGCCTATATGTTAAGTTATATTTTCAGAAGTGCAAGAATTTGCTCCTTAATGATGCCTAAAGAATCTTATACCTGAAGCCGAGCACGTAATTATGTGCTTTGTTATACAAGATGTTGACTGCTGGTTCAGGGCTGAGAACACAAGAAAGACCAAGGAGCTCTGATACAGTAATTATTCTCATTTTACCTCTGTAAGCAAAGTCTGGAGCACTGTGAAGATATTCACAGTGTTTTGTTTGGTGGTATTTGTTTGTTTGGGGAGGGGGTTATGGGTGTGCTTGTTTGTTTGTTTTTAATAGAAATGCATTGATGCATTGAGTTAAGAGCCCCTGTGCTTCATGTGATGCCTACAAGACTGACATATTCCTTTCTCTGGCAGGGGGAAATTGGCAGGCCTGGAAGAAAGGTATGAACAAAGGTGCTGTCTCAGAAATCCATCCAACATTCAATAGCAGCTGCCAGAGAGAGGTGCAGACAACAGTTCAATAAAAATTAGCTAATGTGGGAGTTTAACCTGTTAGTGCTTCCCTCGCTGGTACCCAGGAGGGATGGTAGGGAGCTTCGGGTGCAGAGCTGGAGAGCTGCTCCAGCTGGTTTGAATTTGGCAAATTCCCTGAGTAAACGCAAGAAGACAAGCCAAAGAGTGGGGCATTACCTGAACTGTCTGAGTGGACAGGGGAAGCAGATTATGGGAGCTATCATAAAAGGTGTACCAAAAAAACCCCAAACCAAAATCAGTCTTTTTACTCCTCCAAAGTCTGAACAAGGCTCAGCCAGATACCCCTGAAGGAGGAATAACCATTAATGATTACCCTTCCAGAGCTCTGGCACCAATGCAATATGCTGACTACAATCCTGTGCTTGGTGACATATGAGCTGTGATATATTGTCAAAAATATGTGCCCCTACATGTGATGAAACAGAATATGTTGTCTCAGTCACTAAGTACATCCATTTAATGTAATTAACTTTAAAGAAGACAGAAATGCAGGATGAAATCAGAGATATGCAGGGGATGGTCACTAACTAGGAAAAGAAGTACCCTTCTAATAATACACCAAGGATTTTGACACCTTTCTAATAATATACCGAGGATTTTGACACCAGCTACCAATCAGTAATTCAAATAAATATAAAACACATAAACAGAAGACGTTATTTTCCTTAATCTATTTTCAAATGCCCTACAGTAAACAAAAATACTATTAATATGGACTCAAGGGTTCAGAACAGCAATGTTTTTGAGAGAGTAACCCACCAACCCACAAAAAAGTGCTAAACTTTAAACACAGTACCATCAGCACTTACTCTTCTGACAAAAACAAGTAGGTTCTGAAAGCGAAGTCGCTTGGGTTGGAAATAAAACTGTACAACTCTTGTTAAAAGCTGTCTGGCCCATGAGAGTTCACTTGTGGCCCTGAATGTCATGATGACATTTCTGAGATCATATATTGTCAAGCAGTGAAATGCAGTGGAATAGTATTAATCTGCAGCACTTTAGGAGATATTCAAAGAGTGATTTACAGGTAGCAATTAAAACAGATAAATAAATATACATAGATAGTTATTGCTATCATATAGTAGTTAATAAAGAGCAATTATAGCTAGCAATATAGGAATGTTCAGAATAAGAACCATAGTAATAGGAATTATTAGTTAAAGGTTTGGTTCTGCTCTCAACATAAATTGGATTTGTATGGATATAAGTACACGAAGGTCTTTCTTCCCCTGCCTGCAGTAGTGACCTGTGTAGGAATGGTGTTTCATGAATCATTGTAACCAATGTTTTCCGTTCAAGGGTAGACCAGGTCCCCCGGGCGTCCCTGGGATGCCAGGACCGGTAGGATGGCCTGGACCTGTGGGACCGAAGGTAAGACTAAAATTCACATGGAACAAACTGTTCAACATCACAGTCTGAACAGAAGAGTTGTCTTGGGAAATCTCTAAGCAGCTAACTTGGAGGAGGCTGGGAAGCTGCAGCAGTGCAAGGACACTCTGTGCTTGTCCCCTTTCTTACACTACTCTGCCCAGTCTAGGGTTGGGTTACTCCGCCTTCTGCACAGCCCCTGTAGCACTTCTTACGTGGATGAAACATGTCAAAGGGAAATTGAAAATTAATACAATGAAGGCTCACTGACAGCCACTGGAGTCTTCCAATCACATGAATCGGTGTTTCTAAACTGATTGCCATCATTATGACTATTCTTTATGAGGCTCCCTTTTGCCTGAAGGTGTGCTGTGAACTTGAGTGATCAGAGGGAAAACACCACGCTGGTATCAGGGGAAAGAGATTAAAAACCATGAGAACGGCTGATCACATCTTTGAAGTTCATTCCCATACAAATGAACATTAATTTCTGTTCTTTTTATTAACCAACAGCAGAAGAAATGACGTGCTTTGCTACTGCAGAGTGGCTGCTTCACCTGCATCTGTTATAAAAAAAGCTTCAGGACAGTCCTGTAGTGAGTACTGGCTTTTGGAAAAGGTGTAACAGCTTTTCATAGGAGCTGTGGTTTATAGAGCTTCTACTGGGACTTTTGAGTTAACTTGCTTTTCTTCAATCCAGGATGCATTAGGCTAAAAGACTGCACACAGTGCCTAGTTTGAAACTGCTTTTTCCAGTGAATCTTTGACTCTTCATTTGCTCTATGAAGGTTGATGCCCCCACCTCAGAGGATGTGATGCAGTGGCTCTTGATACTGCAAGAATTGTAGTAGGTGACTTGTGAATTCAATCCACATCTGGGAAGCAGACTTTCAAGATCTTCACAGCCATGTTAGATGAAAAGCATCATATTCTAGTATGTGGGAATGTAGGCAAGCAGCAAGAGAGTATGTACTTAAAAGAAATCAGTGTTCACTTTGAACTGTGAGACAGGAAATGGTTCCCCCCACAAACGCATTGTGTGCTGTGATTTCCCACAGCAGAAGTGGTGAGGGCAGAGAAGAGGTTCAATCAGCTCCTTCCTTCATAGTCTTGGTGAAGGAAGAGAGCCAAGCAGACAGAAAACTCATACGCTCGGTCTTTTCCTTGTATAGACATTAGTTTTATTCAGATAGTCTTCCTAATTTTGATTAATCTCTAACTACTACTATGCTTTTTCATCACACTCCCTCATATTCAGTAGTAATACTTTTTCCTATACTTTAACTGCAAGTTCTGTTTGCTGTTTGATTATGATTCTTCTGCTTTTATTGTCTTTTCTGATACTGGTCCCCTTTGTTCTTTAGGTAGGTTCACAGTTTCATTTCTTCTGGTCTTTATAAATATTGTTTTCCTGCCTGTCAGTGGAGGCTCCAGTTGAATACCATGCATAAGATCTCTGTGGTCACTTCAGTTGGTTGTGTCTTTCTTTCTTTTCTCCCCATCTCTGATCTTCTCAAACTTCTAGTTCTCATCTTCACCATAGATATTTGCTGCATCCCCATCTTGCTGTAAATCTCCAGTTAGCTGCTGTTTGGATTTTTTAACTCACATCCACCTCTGTTGATATCTGCTATTTCTTCAGCTGGGTCTTGTTGTCCTCTCTTACTTTGACACAGCTTTAGTCCGTATTTCTCCTGCTTCATTCCTTCAAGTCTTGTCTGAACCTCTGCAGGGGCAGCAGCCAACAGGAAAATCCTCTCCATTTCTCAGACAGTGAAAGCCAAAGGAGAGTAAGAGCCAAATGTGTTCTGCTGGTAGCACTGCTGCATGTCTGAGGGTCTACTCTGCATTTCACGCTAGATATAATTAGCTGACAGCAGCCAGAGAAGTGGTTGTAAAGCTTTTTCATGATTTACTGGCTCCAAATGACTGTTCAGCACATGGTGTCTTGGAACTACAATAAAAGCAGCCACTGTGCCTCCACAAGCCACAAGGCATGCAGCAAAATGCCTTTCTTTTCTGCAGCTCAGTGGAGGTGATGCTGGGTAGAGACAATGCACCTTCATGCAGAAAAGGATGCACTGCTGATGGTGGTTTGCTAGCACGTCCCTTAATAACATCTGGGAAAACTGAAGCAAAAGTTGCCCACAGGAGAACACAAATAGAAGAGTAAGATAACATGTGAGGGCTCAGGCAGAATACGATTGCAATATAGACCCCTGTCCCCAGTGCTACACCAAGGTCAGGCTTAACTATTTGACATAAAACCTGAAGCACTGAATTGTCAGACGTTCAAATATGACCTCATGGGAGAACCACATTCAATAACTCTCTTTATTGACCCCTTTAGGGTGAAAAGGGAGAGTTGGGTGTGATGGGATTGCCAGGTACAAGAGGACCAATGGGCTCCAAGGTTTGTTAACTGAGCACTGCGTTTTCAGACACTGGTTTCTAATGCTCTGCTGACAGCTGCTTCCCTCACAAATTTTCTGGAAAGCATTTATCAAAATTTATCTTTTCTAATACAGCTAAAAAATATGTTCTACATCAAGCAAGGTTATGTTGTCTGGTTGGGCTTGGCTGTGGTTTTGGCTTTTCATAAAAATGCTTTGGTATAAATTATTGCAAATTATTTTAAAAGCAAGCTCAGATATAATTGTATCCCACTAGAAAAACTGAGTTCTTAAGCATATCTGCAGCATTAAATCATGTCTGTAATGTTTTCCACCTGCCTCATAAGACTGTGGAGATCATTTTGGTCCCCTACTAGAACTACACATATGTACCAACAGTTGAAATGAATTATGTAATCAGTTTATTCAATTAAAGGACTGGAAAGAAGAACTGAATACCTTTGTTTATTCTATGTTTCTTTAAGAGAAACTCAGTTTTATATTAATGATCACACTAGATTACTTAAGTATAACTTAAGTATATTCCATAGGGGAAAAAACAACAAACTAAACAGAAGAGGAAGATTATTGTTAAAATTATTTTAGATTATTAGTTGTGGCATCTAATTTACTCTCAGTTACATTTTATTTCACTTGTTTCAGTTTCAAAGCATTACCAAAGCTGCTGGCTTTACCTGGCTTTTTCGTAATGGCTTTTGGGCTGAGTTGTCTTGCCTTTAATTCATATTTCATAGTTCTGTTTCAGTGCAATTTTAGGAGCTGTAAATATTCATTTGCATTTACATGTTGATGCAATTAATTATTTGTGCTTCGTTCTTTTTCTTCACTTCAAAGTTTGAAAGTCCGGCTTCTTGGGTGATCTTGAAAGCGAGAAGCATTAAAATATCTATCATTCCCTTTAGGGTTTTCCTGGAACTAGAGGAGAAAAGGTCAGTGTGACAACAGAATAATGTATAATTTAACGTTTGGAAACACTTATGTTAAAAAAAAATGTAACTGTAGAAACGAGGTTGAATTTTGATGAAGTCTAAAGGTCCCACTGAGAAATGAAAACAAGTATTGTAAGAAGGAGCACAGTCTTGTGGCTTGGGCTGGGGTGCTGAAGAAGTGAGTTTTACAACCTGTAGACTTGTGAACGAGTTGCTACAGTGAAACTCACTACAGGTTCCCCATCTGCAGCATGGGTGAAATAATCCTTAATTATTGGTCTGGTTTAGTTAAGTGATACACGCTTTGGCACGGAGACAGTTTGTACTCTGAGGTCTTGCAGTGGGACCTGAACTGGGGAAAGAAGCCAACTGGGAAAAAAATCAAATTTCAAAGTACTATGTCCAGGAAAGCATGTATTTAAAGTAATTATCTGGGGAGAATGAGTCCCTTTTCCTGGAGTGCTTAGCATCAATTCTGTTATGATATCAATAATGAACCGTATACCTCACTCTGAAGATATTATTGTGTTCTGTTGATTTCAATGACGCATTGTGTAGGAGAAATACTTTTTGCTTCTTCATGAAATGGTAGTAATTAGGCTGTTGTTCCCCTGTTATCTCTCTTCAGGGTTCCAGAGGTGACAGAGGTGACAAAGGAGTCAAAGGAGACCAGGTAATTTTCTTTTCCAGATGGCTGTGAATGTGCATCTGAAGAGCAATGTACTTCTGACAGGGAAAAACAGGAGAGGCATTGAGGAAAGGAGCCTGGAAGCATCTTCCAGGGAGGACAAGAGTGGTGAGGGAAAGCAGTTGTCCCATCTGATGTGAGGGTGGTGGGGCAGCTCCATGTCCGTGTGCCTCCAGCCCAGTGTAGAGTGGGATTGATGAGTCGGAGGAGGATTTCCCTGGAGGTCACCCCAGCCGCTCCTGGGCTGTGCAGTCCAGAACCACGGCAGCTTCCCAAAATGCTTTCAGCTGGTGATATGATAATACCAGGAGGGGAAGAGGGGGAGAGATTTGTGTGGGGTTCTTTCAACTAAGAAAGGAAAAGTAAACTGCTTTTTGTGCAAATGGAGAAATACCATTCCTAGAGGCAGGATTTGGGAGCTGTCCAGGTAGCAGGGTCGCCTGTAGACAATAGCACAATTGGGATGATTTTACCAGAGAAACAGAAGCTGGCAGCAGAGGATCAGACAGAAGAGTAATGGTACCATACATGGAACTTTACAGTAAAATTTTGCTTATGAATCTCCACCTACTTCATTAACCTGCAGTGCTGAGTCAGGGGTTTTGAACTGATATCCACACACAGCACTTGTTTTCTTCCTTCCAAGGAAGGTGCTGCTTTGGCAGAGATCACCACATACTTTCTGATTATTTTTCTCCTTTGACTTTGTAGGGAGAAATAGGCTTCCCTGGAATGCTGGGACAAAAGGTAAGTGGGCATGGTGTGTGGGGAGTTGTGTTAAATGCTCGGACAGGGTCAATGAGTGGACTCAGGGACTTCCTGGAAGACGTGAGATATTGAAGGTCTTGCTTGACTCTGTGACCAGCACTGCCTGGACTTGATCAAATTGTTGAGGCTTTTTAGCTTAAGAGAAAACTCTCAGATTTAGCTCTTTGCTGTTATTTCTCTTTTCCCCCCAGATTGTTTGTTTAGTCATAATCTTCTTCCTGTTTAATATATCCAAACTCTTGTTTAGAGATTCATATCTGCCCTAATTGCTTGGGGTTTATTCACTTGAAGCTAATAAATATTTCCTTCTTGATACTCTGAAACAAAATGGCACCACTGTAAACAGCAGTGATAACCCTGACCAGTTTTTATATCATCATTATTCTGCACTTGAAAAACAACCAAAATTCAGGTGCTGGCTTATGCAAAACCTAAAGGTGGATAATTTTATGACATAATCAAATCATATCTCTGAAATTAGGAAAAGGAAATAATAGTTGCTTCTAAAGAGATTAGGGGATGAGTGAATTAACCTTCCTTTCCCTAAGCATTTTTGTTACGCATGCATCTTAGCAGCAAAGCAAGGTATTGCCAAGGGGTCAGAGAGTTTTCCAAGCCTTGATCTCTCCAAGTCTCTAAGTCTCTAAGCATGTTTCTGATCTCATTTGGCCTCTACCTTAAGAAAGGATTTCTCAGGGGTATGTTGGTAAATGGTATGAGGTTTTTTTTACTTTATGTTTGCTTTAAAATAGTTTATTATAATTTTGGATTTCTAAGAAAGAAACAGTGCCAGCATTATCTAGAGGAACCATGTGAATGAAAGCAATGTGCATCTGCTGTCTTGTATGAGGCAGGTATAACCATGTACTCACCTCCTGCTTCCTTCCCTCTGCAACCAAGGGAGAGATGGGCCCGAAGGGACAGTCGGGAGTACCAGGACACAGAGGACCTATAGGAAGACCTGGAAAACGAGGCAAACAAGTAGGACCACGGTGTTTCCTCTTCCTGTGACTCATGGCATCTGTGTGCTTGTGTGGTTCATGCTCTTGTAGAATGCACTGTATTGCACAGGGAGCGGGCAGAATTCCTGCAACACCTCACAGGCATGCACAGGCTACACAGGAGTTAAAGCCTCAGCTTTAGGGCTGGAGTCTTGTCTGCAGCATTCAGCTCCCTGCCTATGCAATATGGGAAAATTTGTATTCATCCTGGATTGGTAATGAACTCATTTAGTACAATTTGAGCAGACCTTAAAGGCTTCCTTTAAATCCTAAGCAACACAGAGCTACGGTCCCAGCCCCATCTCATGGCTAGAGACCTCAAAATCTTGCTGTATTTTCAGACTGCCAAATGAATTGTAAAGACTAGGAATTGTGTGTAAATTGGATACTGACTCCACCACAACAGCATTTCAGTGGTAGAGGTTTAGCTGGAAGTATTTTATTTGCAGTCTTGTTATGCCCAGCATGTCAGGGAGAGGCACATCCCTGCTTCACTGTTGCTCTGATTAGGACAGGTAATATCTGAAGTGATTCAATAGCCAGTGTGAGGAAAAAGAAGAGTTGGGTGTTAGGGAGGAAATTATGGAAATACTTCCAAGTAAGGAAGGTATGTGCAATGTAAGTCTGCTAGATGACCAACAAAAAAATATTTTTGTCCTAGATTTGTCAGATTTTAAAAGCTGACGTGTGCTCTTTGCTGATTTAGGGGGGTTTGCTTTATTTTTTTGTAAACTCTGTTCATCTGTCCTGCCTATGTGCTGTGGAATATCTTTCCATAGCATAATGCAAGAGAACATGCAGTGCCTGCAGATCAGCTTGAACACTGTGCACTCCTTATCTGACCTTTTTTTCTCACCTTGCACAGTGACACCTCACACTTAATAAAAAAGTGGTGACATAAGCATGTCATAAATCAAGGCAACAATCGAGGTGACTAAAAGACCTGTAGTCTGGCCCTAGACTGGTGTTTCCAGTCCCAAGGCTCAGTACACAAACCCCTTTCTGGTGCCCTGAAAGCAATCTTAGCAGTGATTCAGCATGAAAAAGGCTTTCCCTCTGTAACTGGTGAACTTGCTATTTCCTTTCTTCTTTTCTAATCCTTTGAAAAAACTGGGGAGGGGCATTTTAAGGCTCTGTGGGTCTGGCTGCCACCTTAAAGTGCTGTAGTTGTCTGGCTGTTTGTTCAGCTGAGAGGATCGTTTCCACCAGCATGAGGCCATTTCCTGTCTCTTGATCCAGCTGACATGCCTAGATAAAAGCAGCTAAATTAAGCAGGTGTCACTTCCACTTCCATTTTGAGATGTGTCTTGATCAGCTCACTGGCTTCTTCAACTCTCCCTGCCCCTGGGGTAGGTTCTTCCAAAAAGGTGGCCAGGAGGTGAGAGTCACAAGTCACAGCCTCCCGGCTGCTAACTGAGATATGACACTCAAAGCTTTATAATTTGGGAACTGACCCTAAGCAAACCCAAGTTTAGGGTTTCAGTCTTGAGAAGGAGGAATGACTTAGGGCTTTAGCTAATGCTACTTTGAAAGAAAGGACATGAATATAAATATTGTCAATGGGAAAATCTTCTCCGAATGCTGTGGGCACCTGTGAAAAATAAACAAGGCAAAAACGTTGAACATCAACCCTTGCTATTACTATTTAATTCATAAGTGCTAAGCAGAAGAGCATTAAGCAATCACTCCTCCAAAGCAGGGGACACAGAGAACAGCTTGTTTTCAGCCAGTACACGTCCGACTGGCACTGCCTTGCCTCTGTCAAATTGCTGTTGTGTGGGGGAAAGAGATTTCCCACAGTCTTCTTTGGGCTCCAAAATCCTGGTCTGCTAGTTCTGTGTTGCGTAATGTAAGAAATAATTACAGATCAGCATCATTGACATTCACATAAATCCTGGAATGTTTTTATGTCTCAGATCTTACCTAATAGGATTAAACAAAGCAAATATTCAATTAATTCTTTATAGGCCATGGCAAAATCAGCCTTCCTCTGATGAAATAGTGCAAGTGACATTCAAACACAACCATGGGATGTAACATATTATATAACAACAATTATTTCAGCATATGTTACTATATATGCTTTGCTACTCTTAAATTAGACATGCAACCATTCATCGTATGCCTTTGAATACACATTAACCTGGAATTACACCATCTTCAAGGAAATAATCTCCTTTGTCATTAAAAGAAAGCTTACATAGTACACATAATTTTTATTATGCTAAATAATGCATGCTCTTACATAAAAATCAAGTCAGATATTTAAAGTTTAAGCTATGTCATACACTTCTGAAATATAAAGCTGAGAAATCCAAGCCTTGGAGAGTATATGAGCAGGAAGGTAAATATAGTTATTTTTAATAAGTGTCATCGTATTAAATTCAAGAGCAAAAAACGAGAAGGTGTCAAACAGTTCTAGGTTGAAACTTCCAAATGCCTAAGGGTATGGTTGCACAAACAAACTCCCAAGAGGCAAATTAGGGCTGATTTTAGAGAATATTAGCTACTGCATGGTAGCTGTGTGTAAGCTCCTCTGCCACAGGTAATTTTGCAGCACTGAGTACTTGTTTGTCTGCCAAAGGGACACCATTTCTCAGTGTGGTGTTGCTAAACACTAACCCACACTTGTAAGGCCAAGCCCTCACTTGGCTTGAGATGATTCGTTAACACAGCTATCCCCATGGTGAAAGTCAAGGAGATACAGGAATCCAGGCACCTCAAGCACTTCTGAAAATAGTGTGAGCTTCAAAGTCATTAGTATGCTTCTGAAAGGCTGCATCCTAAGACGGGGAAATACCTCCGTGGAAGCCCTTGACAACTCCTCAGTGATGTTCACCTTTCTTTCTCATCTGCACTCACTCCTAGAGCATTACAGGGGCTAAAACCTCATCCTTAAAGAAAGGCTATCAAATGATTGAAATCAGAGCAGAGTGATTCCTGACTCCTCACAGGGCAGATCCCTGTGACCATTCCCGTTTGGGAGCAGAAGTCCTGCCTGGGCTTGCCTTTCTGCCTCCACACAGGAGAGGAGAGCACCTGTTCCCTGGGGTGGTGTCCATGAAGCTCATGGTGCGAGCCTCTTTTGGCAAATTTCTTGGCTTTCTTAAGCCAGTGTTGGCTGGAAGAGGCGGTTTGTTACTGATAGTTTAGTCAGTAAATGGATGTCACTTCTCTTCTAGGGACTCAAGGGAGACATTGGACCAGCAGGTGTCATGGGCCCACCTGGTAGGCCTGGTCCTGTTGGCCAGCCAGGCCCCCCTGGACCGTCAGGATTAGGTAAGCAGAAAATGAGGTGATCTCCCCAGGAGTGTCCCTGCTTCCCAGCCTCCCCTGGCTCATCAGGCACACATAGGCCCCTCTGCACAAAGTGCTGCAGGGCTTTGTTTGCTCCTTCACTGATGGCAAGGAGAGGATTTCTCCTGGAGGCAGGTCATGCCATCCTTGTCCATTATAAGGACTCTATACCTTACTTTAAAGCCTACTTTATGGATTTTAATGTTTCAAATAAAACCAAAGTAAAGCCTATGGGGTCCCTGAGGGAATTTTGTAGATGAGGACAATGAAAAGCCATCTGGTGGCTTCAGAGAGACTAGATAATCTCTATCATCAAAGTTCTGCTTTTCCAGGTATCCTGGCTTACAGTGAAAAACTGTGATTTCTAATCAGCTGGGACATGCTCACCCTCTGCAGCTCTGCAAGAAAAAAACAGATGAGATTCAAGTTGCAGTGGCTTTAAGGAAAGAAGGAAAGAGAATGGAAAGGAATGGGAGTCGGGGAAAAAAGAGCAGTGGAGGAAAACTCTCTGTGTAATTAAGTGCTTGAGATCTATGCTCACTGCAATTGTGTGTGTCGTAGAAATCATGAGAAAAACCTTGTAATAACTGATAATTGTACAGCTCCAGAGCTGTACATGCACATGAACACTGGTCAGCTTGTGGGTCCAAACGTGAACCCACAAAACACAGTGACAATGGACCCTCAGGTAGGGTTTCTCACCCTGGATATAAACTAAAGTATCCATAAAGAAAAGCAAAACCTTTTGGAAATTACTGTTGCTTCAAATGTACAACAGCTGTTTGTACTGCAGCCAATCTCTTCAGTGTCTCTTTCCATTTTGCTTTCCCTTTTCCCTCCCTTGCTTGCATTAGTGGACAGGAGGTCTCTTCTTGTGGTGGTGTAGAAATGGAACATCTGTGAAGCTGAACACAGCTTCAGAGTTTTTGTATATCTCATGTCTCCCATTAAGAAGCATCTTTGCTTGAGTAAATTAGCTGGAAGCTTTCAGAAGGCAGAATTTTCACCATGCTGATGGGAAGGCAGCCAGGACCTTGAGACTACTTTTTAAAGGCTTTATTCCATTCACAGAAGTTTATGTGTCAGGGTTGTTAACCTTTTTCCTCTAGAATATAAATTCTGATCCTAAAAGACATTTCTGTGATGATGCCATTGCTTGCAGTATGAACATATTGGCTCATTGTCTAAATCTACAGAGCAGTGCATCCTTGCCAAAGTTTGAAAGTCAAAAAGCAGTATTTTTTTTTAATGTTTAATTAAAACATTAGAAAACTCCTGTATTTTTGGTTGGGTTTTTGCTGTACAGAAATCTGTGCAACAGCATTGCTCAAGTGGTTGTACAAAGGCACAAGTCCAGTGTGTTGTAGATGTGTACAGAGACTGACTCTACAAAACGTGGTGCATAGGCACTGTAGAGTGATCTGTGGGTTCATCCTGTCCTGAATTTCTGCAGCTTCAAACAGGCTGACATTTATTCTAAGCAAATGGTCTCTCTCTTCCTCTGTAAATCTGGTAGAAAAATTTAAAAGTTGATCTGAAATAATATGACTGTGGTAAAAAACTGGCATCTTTCTCCTGAATTAGTGTTTCTGGTAACCCTTCAGTACCCAGTGGATTTGGTGAGCAATGTGCCTATCTGGAAACTTGGGTAAATGCATTTATCCACCTGACCCGTACGTTTCCCACTAAGGCTGTGTTTGTGTGGTGTGTAGTAACTTTGTAACAAGGCAGCCTGGTACTCTGCTTCCCAGGGCAATTTGCAATAGGACCAAAGGGAGAACGAGGACTTCCAGGGCCCCCAGGGAGATGTCTCTGCAGAACCCCACAACATATGAGTAACCCATCATATGAGGAATCTGTGTTTGGACACAGCTACCCAAAAGTTCCCGCGGTAAGCAGGTTTGCTGGGAGGGGATGTGAGCTGTTCTTAGCCGCTTGTATTGCAAGAGATGTTGTACTCACTATTTTTTTTTATTTAATAGGAAGATATATGGGCAATGTGTGACTTCTAGTGCCCAAAACCTCTGAGATCCAACTGGTGCAAAAGAGTTCAGTCTCATAGATAGTTGTGTGACTGATGTGCTGAAGTGCAGCTGTTTCAAAACATCAGTAAGGTAGCACATGTTTGGAAATCTTTTTCAAGCCTGAGGATGCTGTCTTTCATCTACTACTGTATATATATAATCTGTTGTTTTTATTTCAGTAAATTAAAATGCATTTTAGATTGATCAGCAAAGTAAGCATCTCTTTCTTGGTTTTATATAAGACAGTGATTTTGGGATTGAATATTGACGTCAAGCATTTCACATATACAATAGAACTTTCTCTCATAGCACAGACTCTCAACTTTGGACCAAACAGGAGTTTCCACAAACCATGAGAATCAGGGATCTGGGCTTCTGTCTGCGGATATACACATTATATAGCTCATTTCCATCTCCAGCCTTGAAAGCATTTTTATGAGCAAACTGGACAAAAGACTTTAAAGGACAAGGCATTGGTGAAACGTGACCTAGCAATTTTTCAGCACTGCTTTCTTTGGGCTGTGTAACTACCGTTTACGCACTTTTCCTTCTGCTGGGCCCTGCCTTATTGTTCTGTGCATTGTAGCACTCAGTCAGCAATGCAGATGCTACCTCTGCTGCTGCGTGCCAGCACAGCCCAGCCACTCCACTCATGCAGGTGGAAGTGGTGCGGTGTCTGGTTGTCTCTGAATGTCAATAAGCAGCAAGTAGCTTTGTTAAAGCCCCATCTGTCACGCTGTCAGAAAGCTGTTGCAGTGTGTGGGAGGGACACACTCACACCAGCGCCCATTAGACTGGGTCATTGAGCTCAGCCTTTTGCACCAGTGTGTTGCAAGTCTCGTCAGCTGTGTCAGCTGCTCGTTCATCTCTGGCCACGTTGCATTAGGAAAAACCTAATTTATGTTTTTAAAACATAATGATGAGAGATGAATGTGCTGAAATAAAGGTGTATATCACATCACAGTGCATGCAAGAAAAATATCATGTATTTTGCAGCCTGGAGAACTCACAGGAAAAGGTATAAGGCTCACAATATAATGTGTAGGTCTTGTTATCCTCCTTCTCCATCAGGCACCATTTCATATCAGATCTTAAAAGACAGTAATAAGAGTGTAAGTATCTAAAATACCATACACTATCACTACGAGTCCCCAGGTGCCATTTTGTTGCCAGGAATGTGGGATGGCAAAAAGGCAAGGCTTAGTTCTGGAAATGAAGCACTTCCAGAGCAGCAGTCCCTGTTTTCCCGCCTGCCCGGTTTGTTTTACTCCCCCAAGTGTAAAGAGCAGGAGCTTAAACATCACTATTGTTTATTCTGTTCAGATCCCCATATAGCAGCTTTGAAGCCTGACTTGGACCACTTGACAGCTCCTGTCAGGGTTGTATAGCTGCACATGGAAAAGGTCCAGAGGTGGTGCTCTGTGCCCTGGCCCCGTGGTTTGCCAAAGCAGCACATCCTCAGTGCCGTCACCCATGCACCCAGCGGCTCCTCCAGTGCCAGCACAGCCAGAGGAGGGCAGAGGCTGGGAAACAAAGGGCTGTTTTTCTGTCACTGTCTTAGATTCATTCTGGTTTTTAAATCTTGTGCTATTTTAAAGGCTGATATCGGTAATAGTTTGAGACAGCACAGTTCTGCTATTGATTTCAGGAGAAATTGGAGCTCTGAGGCTGGGCTGTGAGCTCCTGAACACAATTACAGAATCAGTTCTGTGCTGGCTTCCTATTTCTTTGCTTTCTTTCATTCAAGCTGAAGGCATTTTTATTCAGTGCTTCTTTAATGAAATTGGCCTTTGTCCAGGGTTATGGGAATATTATGCTATGTAAAAATTTCAGGGTAACTTGTTTTGAAAAGAGCCAATTCTGTTTATGCTGGTGAAAATCAGACTCAGCCCTAAATCCATTTTGCTCAGAAGCACTCCGTTTGCTTTTTCTTAATTTAAAAATGGCTTGAATCTTGCAAAAATTAAATTGATTAAGATGTTGAAGGAAGAGATTATTTCCTAATGCCTCCTACATCTAATTTCAATGACTGAGGCATTTAAAAAATGGGTAAGACAGCAGCTTGTTGTAATTTTACCATTTGAACTAATTTTTTTTTCAGTGTAATTGAAGACTTGGCTTTAGACCATAGTATATGCATATAAAGAAACATTCATCTTAGTGCAAATTAAGTCTAAAGGAAGCACAAAGTGGTAAAAGTTAAGTGAGGCTTGTGTTGAGCCATGCATTATTTATTCTGTAGCCACAAACATGCCAAAAAAGTTAGAGTCAGTCCAAAAAAGCACTTATGCCTATTTGGATTTTGCACTTGTTTCAGCATCAAGCCATTTGAACACCAGGAAGTTCTCAGCAGTGATTGTACACCAGTATTTGTATGACTTTTACCTGTGGATGTGCATTTCAAAACAGGGGCCATTGGGGCCGTGGTTAGGTGCCCAGGAAGCACCATTCTTTCCATGGGTGTAGGTTCTCACCACCTCTGTTTCTGAAGACAACTAAACCATTTTTCTGTGTGATTATTTACCTATTTGAAGATACATATGGCAAAACTAAATTCCGTGACACTCCAAAAAACTTCTCGAGAAGGTTACCAATCACCTCTTTTTCTGTGCCCCAGATTTATGTGGTGAATAATCAAGAAGAATTGGACCGGTTGAACACCGAAAATGCCTTAGCTTTTAGAAGAGATCAGAGATCTTTGTATTTCAAGGATACCTTTGGATGGCTCCCAGTCCAGGTGAAAATATGACTGTGGTCTCAGAATACTCGTGAGTGTATGTTTCATTCTGAAATACAGAACATACTTCTGTACTTGTGTCATACAGAATCAATTAAGCAAATGGGGGGAAAGCTCATTTTTGCATACTGCCACACCTGTACATAATTCTGTGAATTTTGTTCACAGGAGTGTTAATTACTGAGGCATTAAGTCAGAAGTGGTGCAGGTGCTGCTAACCTCCCTGTGAACCAGGTTCCACTGGTGAACAAACTGGAGCAGAATTCAGGGAATTATGGTAGTAAAGAGAGTTCTTATTTAATACAAAATAAGACAAAACTCACCAGGGTACAAAGTTGCAGAACAAAAACTCTGCAAACCAAACTCATGTCTTTCTTTATTGCTTCAAGGAGCTAAGCTGAGTTCTGTGGAAATTAGCAGCAGGGCCCTTCTTGTGCCTACTGGACTTTGGATCAGACTCTCTATAAACCCTCTGACTAACAAATAACAAGATATAAAAATCTGGTAGTGGGATCTGCCCCCCAGAGCCCTTCATCTCTGCTTGCTAGCAGGCTGCTGCAGGTCCAGTTCAGTAACCACTGTGTGTTTGCTCGGTCAGCTCACCCCTTTCTATCCCGTGGATCACCGCTTCGAGGATGGGGGTACCTGCGGAGACGGGATCGTGCAGGATGGGGAAGAGTGCGACGACGGCAACGCAGTGGTGACTGACGACTGTATAAGTAAGTTACAGTGCAGCAGTACAGTGCAGGCTTCTTTCTACTGAGGAAGGTGCATTAATTGTACCACAGGGCACACTGCTGTCTAAATCACACAAGGAGAGCTGGTGTGGTTTGTGGATCAAGTGCAGGCACAGGGAAAGGGAGGCACAGTGGCCACAGGGTGAAAAGTGAGGCCTTCATGCATGTGGGTGGCACACACCAGCAAATGACAGAGGTGACAACAGTACTTCTCATGCATCCTTGCTGAGTCAGAGCCAAACCACTGCATTTCAGGGGCCACATCCAGCAGCTGGTTTACACACACACACCTTTCCTGGGGGCTGCCAGCTATCTGTCTAAAAGCTGTAGCACGCCTTTGCAGTGCAGCACAGCCCTTAGGACAGACACTGAAGCTGCCTGTTTCTTATGGTAAAATAGATCCCGTGTCCAGAAACACCACTTTGGATTTTGTTGTTCACTTGCATAGGGAAGGTGTCGACCCGTTACCTTCACTATTAGGTTTATACAACATTTAATTCGTGTCTACTCCATCTTCCTTCCATTTTGCTGATTGTGGACAGCAAAGGGCATATAAGCATTCGAGCGGCTGTGGCAACCTTCACTTCCCCCTCTCAGTTACCTTTATGGCTTGAATCCTTCCCCAGAGCACAGCACTACACTCTCTCTGCACAGTAGGTTTGGTACTCTGTTGTTCCTAGCAAAGGGATGCTCCTTCACATTTCAGAGCAGTACCACCCAACACTGGAAAATGCAATTCTTCATTTACAGATCCCTCTATTTCTGACCCTGACTTTAAAAATGGTGTGTATGCAGCCATGCCCTATGCAAGTTTCTCCATCCACCTGTCCCTTACCACCCTCCCCCTTATAACTTAGGAATCCCAGCCAACTTTTTAATGGCAACAGGAAAGAGATTTCAAAGGCAATTCAATCTTGACAGGTCTAGGGAGACATATAAATAAAAGCCCCTCTAAGCTTGTCTGACTGGAGAGTACTCCAGAAAGACAGTAGGATCTCTCCTGTCTCCAGATATGAGAAAATGATTCAATTAGAATTTGCAATCAACCGTGGGGAACAACCATGCAGGAAAATAGTGTTCATTAGTTCTAGTGCCTGCAAAATTGTACACTGTATGTCTGAGGGCACATTGTGTTCTCTGTGCTATGCACTGGGAAAAGCTTCAGGTCAGAGGAGGCCTTGCAGTTCGTAGATTTCTGACACTGATGTGACCCAAGGAGTCATCACTGAGTTACTTGGAAATGAGCACATTGTCGTCATTCTTCTCCTGTGACCAAACCAAAAGGAAAATGCTAACTAAACGTTAAATGGATTTTATTGTAAAATAGGCTTGTTGGTCTTAGAAGCATCAATTTCTGACAAACGCATCCTTGGTGCAATTAATTAATCATTTCAATTTGTAAATAACCCACTTTAGCCTCTTATTAACTCCTTATTCCTGAGTGCCTGTTTAATCCTTTGCACAACACCAATGGGTTATCCCAGAAGATGTCAAAGGCATTTTAACTAACTGAATTTGTTCATGTTAGAAAGTCATTCTCAATATGCTGAAGATATCGAAATCAAAGTCCAATTGCTAAAATGTTAAACAAACCCACAAATTACTGCAGCCTACATGTCAGTCACCGTGAAGAAATGTGACAAGTCCCACTCATGCTCAAGTCAGTAGCAGTCAGCAATGGGGAAAACACATTTTTTGGCAACCATTATATACCCTTTTTTTTAATAGTCAGGCTGCATAATTCCATTCATATGTAGCAACTCACAGCAGACAAACATAGATACTGCACAGAATTGGGTAAAGGTCTAGGTTGGGAATTTCAAACCACTTAACGACCTAAGAGTATTTTTTTGAGATTGTGACCTCCCCAGGTCATTTATGTTAACTGTATTTTATGTTTCCTCTAGCTTGTTTTCATAGTAAATATCTATGGCAATAATAATTTTCTGAATAAATGCTGTTGTAATTAGTGATTCTGTAGTAATTATTTTTAGTATTTATCCATTCTTTCCCTTGGTTATTGAAATAAGGCTAAGAAAAAAATCACATTCTTTGTAGTGAAGAGTACTGCTCCTCCTAAGGCAGTCCTTACAGAATGCCCTCCCCAAAATATCTCGTTTTATACCTAACCCTTAAAATCTAGTTCCACTTACTTCACCTGTTTCTTTTACATATGAAGTGCCTGGAAGGTTTTTCTTTCTTTATTTTTGACCAGGGTGCCGTCGTGCTTACTGCGGAGATGGCTACAAGCATGAGGGGGTTGAAGACTGTGATGGGATGGATTTTGGATATTTGACATGTAGAACATACCTTCCGGGGTATGTAAGAGGAGGTCTTCACTTTGGTTTGGTGGGTTTTTTGGTTGGTTTGTTTATGGGGGTTTTTGTGTGTGTTTTTCCTTTCTTTTTTCTCTTTGCCAGCTTTAAAACAGAGGACTCTCACACAGTTAGTCCTCATTCCACTGGGACCACTGCAAGGAGCAGGGAAGAGAGAGTCTATCAAATTATTACTGCATATAATTGACTTTAAGGGCTAAATCTCGTTTCTCAGTAAGAAGTACATGCCTCTTACTGTACAAAGTGAAGGTCACATAGAGCTAAGTTTGCCCGTTTCTTGCCAAGATTTCCTCATCTGGTCACGTTAATGTCCAGCCATAACATAAGAAAAGTAGGAAAGACCATGAGAAGATGATCACACTGAAGGAGGAAAACCACAACAACCAAAGCACAGGCTCGTACCGACCTCCTGCTGCCCTTCCCGTTAATAGGTACTCTAGGGGCGTATTCGATTCTGAATCACGCAGTCATCTGTCAGCTTTTCCAAGACGCAGGAAATTCATTCACCACAGATGCAAAGCCATGCATCTGCTCAGCAGCGTCCTTCATTTTAAACATCTGCTTATTGTTGACTTGCTTTCCCCGCCTTCGTTTAGGCAGCTTCCTCTGGTCAGCGTTTTGCCTCCAACAGCAGCACCTCTATTTAGCTGTCAGGTATTGTTACTGGCTAAGAGGAAACATTTAATTTGCAAATTAAATTATGCGCAGAGCCCTCATCATTCGGGGAACAATAATGTGCTAATTGACAGGAATAAGAAACCACAGGATGTCTTTGTAAATCTAATGCTGTGCTAATCCTTCCACTGTAATTGCTGGAGCACTCCTGGTGTAAGAGATTACTAAAATCCAGACCAGTAAACCTGACAAACCTGAAACACTTTACAGAGACCTCATCTTGAGACAGTGCTGAGCTGTTTTCCACTGTAAGAACTATTCCCTTCTAAGAATCTGAAGTTTGGTGCCAAAGATAGCACCACAAAACATTGAGGAAAATTTTATAAATTTCACTTTGCGTGCATATTCAAGTCGTGAAGAGCAACTGAGATCTTTTATTTTTGTGTATAGTCTGCAAATCATCCCCCAAACTAAAGAAAAAGCTGTGAATCATGAAAAGTGGGCTGAGTATGTGACCATGGCACTCCCATGGGAATTTTACCCCAAAGCAACCTTTCCTCCAAGAACTGTGCTGCATCTGATTTTCCCATTTTTCACTCTTTCCAGCCCACAGATCCCTCCTCCTATTTCACACACCTTCTCTTCAGATTTTTGTTGGTCTGAGAATGTGGGTTATCCAAGGACATAGTTTTAAAGTTGCTTAGTCCACAATTTGATGCTGTGGATGGGTTATACACTTAGATATGCCAGCAATAAAAACTCATTTAAATTCTTATTAACAATTCTGGTCAAGTCTTCAGTAGGTAGAGTCACTGCAGCTCAGTTTAAGTCAGTAGAAAGACAAAATCTCTGTTTTTCCTTATTTTGCAAGGACTCTTCAATTTACTTTTTTTTTATTATTTCAAATGTGGGAAGGTGTCACTCTTGTTATTTCAAGTACATGAAAAATAAGTTAAAGAACAGGCACAGTCACGCCTGCTGAAGCTATTGGGAGTAACTGAAAAATCGTTTAACTCAGACCCTCAGATATTTCGTTCCACAGCTCCCGTGGGTGAGCGCCAGGGCCTTTCACATCCACCCCCATGAAATGCTCTAGTCCTGCTGCCAATAGGGATTTTATTTTTTTTAATTGACATTAGCGGGAGTTAAGTCTTCACTCATAACTTCTCCTGGACTCCTGTTTTGCTGACGAAGGAGAACACAGCAGAGCACTGACGAAAATTGCCCTCCTGTTTTGCTTCCCATTTGTTGCTGCATATGCATATTCTGAGGTTCATCACTCCCACGGAGAGGTACATATAGAAACCATATAAATGAACTATACTGTGCTTTGAAACTGAGATATTCTCTTTTATTCTAGGTCTTACGGAAAATTGCGATGCACTTCTTACTGCTACATTGACTCCACACAGTGTCGATACTTCACATGAGGGGAGCGGAGGTGGGTAGCATCCCACGAGTAGCGGGTGCTAGGTGCTACACTATCACCTATCCAAGAAGGACTGGGACAAAAAACACCCCACCCACCTCTGTGAGAACAAACAAGGACACGTCATGCTGCTGATGGCCATTTTGAGATTTTTTTTTATAAATTTGTCAGATAGGGAAAAATAGGACCACTGCATCCTGTCTTAATAGAGAAATAAATGTCAAACATTGTGTGCCTGTGAGACTTTCATGTGGTTGAGGATGGCAACTTGCTCTCAATCATAAAAGCAACATTAAACTACTGGGAGCTGAGTTTCATTAACCAGGAATATTGTGTAACAATTACCTCCACTTGGCACTGTTAAACCCAAATATAATCTCTTCGGGGGTTTTGTCTTTAACCCTTCTCTGCATAAACACAAAGCGTATCTTGGATGCGGTGTTTAGAGGGACTTTTTCTTTTATTACAATGTGAATTTAGCAAGTGCTGTATCCACAAGAGGTGACTTCAGCAACAGTAAGGTTACCAATGCTCCTTCATTGGTCAAAGGAGTTAAAGTTCTTTCAGAATCAGCAAATCAGCCAAATAGCTGGTTAACATCACCTACAGGTAAAGGCATTGTCTGTGTGTGTCTGTGCACTACGAGCAGTCACAAAACACACCACAAAGGACAAACTGGACAAATAAACTGTGAAATAGCCAAGAAGTTCTCTCCCACAAGGAAATCAAACAAGGAGGGAAGATAAAGAAGGAACATATTTCCGTATTTTTCTCCTCTGTGCTGAGCTAGCTGGGCTCTGCCTGACCCCAAGGGGCTGGGACAGCATCGGTTCCCTGCCTGAAACCACGGCCGTGTACACATTGTCTTCACTCTGGTGTCCACACTTGAAGGTCTTTACATTTGCAACCCTTTGTCCACCCAACCATCATCATTCAGTTCCCAGTTACACCCTGTCCTCCCTCCCCCTCTGCCACTTTCTGTTTCTGTGGCCGTGTACCCCCGTGTGTGTGCTCGCTTTTCTATTGCCATAAATCAGACCTCGGAGCAGCGTGTTTACGGATGCTCAGTCGTGCTGTACAATGTACATGTGGGGTTTGTTTTTTGGGAAGGTCGCTCAACTGTATCAGCTCTGATTGGAGTCGGGGTAATTATATACTTATTTATTGGCAAATAGTAAAGAGCCAATTTTATATGGAAAGCATATTAAATGTTATGTGACAAAGAGTCTGCAACAGAAAATGAAACAAAGAATGTGCAGAATTCAGGACTAAAAGCCTTAACAATAGGCACTGTTTTCATACAAGCCACTCTTCTGTGCTTTGTGGTAAATGTTGTACAGGACTGTGTGAAATGTGTGAGTTACCTGTGCCAGTGACAGCACTGCAACAGCTGCACTGACACTGGCGCTTCCGCAGAGGTTAAATAAAGGTGGGTGTTGTGTTATGATAATGCATTAGAGCAATCAAGAAACACATGCAACTTCTACCACCTGCCCAGAAGACTTTAACTATGCATGTATAAAGTGATACTGGAAATCACCAATTAACAACAAAAAAAGAAAGAAAATTTGTGTA
This sequence comes from Platysteira castanea, assembly GCA_013397175.1. Lineage (NCBI taxonomy): Eukaryota > Metazoa > Chordata > Aves > Passeriformes > Platysteira > Platysteira castanea. The sequence goes on along the minus strand of VYXC01011827.1, from coordinate 2,398,127 downwards.
CTCATCATGACTATGACTTACCTGGGCTATTTATGAAGCCAAGCCACCAGCATTGGTAGCCCAGTTCAACAGTTTATTTTTTTTTTTTTTTTAACTGAGGTCTTAATAAAAGGTCAAAGAACCACTGGGGCAAGAAAAATGCCACAAACTCTGGAAATCTGGGCACTAGCACGGCTGCCTGTGCTTGTGCAAGCAGCAGGTTCCAGCACCATCACACCACGAGGAGCAGGTGTAGGGTTGTTGGGAGGCTCCCGAGGACAGACACACTCCCAGCAGCACGTCCTGCTGGCCATCCCTCCGGCTGAACCTCCGGCAGCATCTGCTGGATGTTACCATCCTGGGCTTGGAGACACTTCATCTGAACTACTCACCTTCTCCAAGGAGTTCATCTTAACCCCCCAAAAGGCTGGAATCTCCAAGAAATTTGATAATTCCAGTGGCCTTTCACCTTCAGTTTTCAGTTGAATCATTTTTAATTAAAAGCTCCTACCTCTGAAGGACGCTGAAATAACAAAGCTACGTGCATGGACCATAGAATATGTAAGCAGGAGATGTGATCACCCAGGTAAAGCTGTGCTGTGCTGCACATGTTCAGAAAGGGGCCCATCAGTCTGGTCAGTCTGAGAACACTTACAAAGCATGGATTTTAAATGGACAAAGCAATGTGAAATATAAAGAAACAAAAAAATGTTTCATACTACTGTTACTGTCTTGTTCCCCTCAGATGATAAAGCACGAAAAAGACTCCTGGGAAGGTGTAAAGTAGATATGATTTAAAATGCTGCAAAAGAAATCCTTTGCCCTCATTTCTGACATACCTGATTTATCATTAATTGGGTATTCTTCAGCTGGGTGGTGCCTGGTCTGCTGCAAATTGTCTTCCCTCCTTCTCTGAGTTTCCTAACACATTGTGCCAAGACTGGTTCAAAAGTTAATTGGAATATTTCAGCTCACTGGACTTTTGTAGCAGCAAATGCTTGTGGGAGAGTTTTCTAATGATTAGTATGTAACTCTAGGCAAGTACAAAGCATTATGCCATGCACTGTATTAATGTATACAAAAAATCCGGCTTGCACTTAATGTATGATTAAATATGTGTAATTACCTACTGCGTATATTAGCAGCTCACGTCAATAAATCATGCTACCTTAGTTCCCCTACGTCCATACTTTCACTTATTTAATTTTGGGTTTAACAACATGGTTTTTAAATATAATTAACTAGTTTAAGATGCTGGGGAGGGAAAAACCACCTCTTTTCCCATGCCTGCTGCCTCTCCCCGCCTGCCGTGGGATCCGGTTCTGTGTGGGCACAATGACGTGTGCACAGCCTGTGAGTGTGACTGTGCATTCCTGCTCCTGGGCTTGCCGCTGCCTCGTGCCCAAACTGACCCCTGCAACACGCCATGGGCAGAACAGCTCCATTTCCACTCATTTCTGACTGGAATCTGCAGTGTACTTGTTTTTAATAAGGCTTCGGGCTGTGGTTTGGGGGATTATCCCCTCCTGCTACCTGACAATGTATTTACTGGCTGCTTTGTAACTTGTTATCAGAGGCTGAGCTGAGGGCTGCGAACCAGAAAGCAACAGCCTCGGGTGCTGGTGGACAATGGGAATGGTGATGTTGGCACCTGGGATTTGGACATTCCCAGAAACTGGCACCCAGGCTTCGAGAAGAGGGCCCTGCCTTGCAGTAGCAGCCTGCGAGACCGTTGTCCCAAGGCTTTCGTGTGTAACAGGGCATTCCAGAGAGGGGCAGTGCTGCCTGTCCCCAGGGGAGGAGGAGGTGTATGGACAGAGAATGAGTGAGTCTATTTTCTGCCGGTCCTTTCTACAAACTCAGCTTCTGTGACACTCACCTCTCTGGCACCCAAATGCCTACGTCATTTCTCCCTTCCCTTCACAGCTGTCAAGGCTGTCCTTGCCCGTAAATCTGGCCATGCACCTCATCTCCTTCTTTCTTTCTTCTTATTTCCTCTAAAGGCACCAAAGGTCATATCCCTTGTAGCCTCCTGAAAACTCTGCAACGCCCTTGCTGCTCTGCTGGGTTTCATCTGCTTCTCTTTCGATCTCTCACACCATCCCTTTGCTAACATCTTCTGCTTGTGACAGCCCCGTATATGTCACAGCAAAGCACCTTGGTCATGGTTCTTACTGTCTAAAAATTGTAGAGTCCATTCCCACTTCAGCCCCACTCATTTGTACAGCTGGCAGTTATCCTTAAACTGCGAGTGCCCAAAAACAGTCACTGTCCTTGAGAACCAGCTGTTTATGAAGAATAACAGTAATAAGTCCCCAGTTAGCTGCTTTTTGGGGACAATTCAATAGATCTGGCTGCCACATACAATCAGGAGATATATTTTTAAAAAATGATCAAAACAAACTCAAGGGAAGGAAATCAGTGCTGTGCTGTGGTTCTTTGATGATATTTAAGTCTATCACTCACAAGGAGAGTGCAAGGAGATCTTTAAAGAGCTGCTGGAAAAAATCATGTTTTAATTCACAAAGGGTGAGGCAAAGATAGAACTTTCTGATAGATTTTCAAGTTCTTTCTCTGATAGCTTTTGCCTAAGGAGATGGATATGTCAAAGCAAGGGTCCCTTCCCTGGAAACCATTCCCTCACAAGGAAAGCACAGAATAATGGGCTGTTGAACTCTGCTGCCGGCAGCATAAGGTACTGGCAAAAGGACAGACAACTGGTGAATGTAAAATTTGGATCAGGAATTTGGATGAGAGTAACTGATGCTTATTAATCTGGTAAGAGACCATACAACTTGCAGACCATTAGAGCACTGCCAGACCTTAACCAAAGAGAAAAAAGGAACAAAGCCTAAGCAAATGAGCCATTCATGTCTTTAATGAGCACAGTCAGTGAAAAACCCCCACAACAATAATGTGTCCAGTTACATGCCCAGAAATGTGCTCTATGCAGAAAGCTGGTGTCACTCCAGGGCTGAAAAGGCCAGAGCAAAGCCTGGGCACATGCTTTCATTGCACCAGTAATTACTGGGGCATTTAGGAGGATGGCCCTGAACCAGCCCAGCCAGGGAAGGCTGCATTTGAAAGAGTAGCCAGGCCAAATTGTATTAGAGGAGTATACTCCTGTTGGAAATTACATTAGTGGCTACATCCCTCCCTCCATCCCCCACAAGATCCTGGCACTTAAAAGGCACTGAGTTATAGCCCTGGCCTTTTACATATTTTAATTCACTCTGACAGTTTCCCCAGCATCTGAGGGAGGGTCTGGTTTGGATGCATAATCTTCTCCAGTGAGAGAGAAGAGGGTTTAAACAGACGTATTTTGCTGCAGCCTTCCCACACACTACTGAGAAAGTAGCCCTCCTGCATGGAGTGCTCCTCAGGATTTTTTTGGGAAGGAGGGGGAAGGGGAATGATGGAGCTGAACCCATCCAAGCCACTGATAGCAAAGCCAAGGGATGCAGCAGGGCATGGCAGGGAGCAGGAGCCACTCTGGCCAGCGCGGCTGAGGCGGGAAGGGGCCTTATGCCCATGTGGGGCACCACATGTGCATCAGAGAATCTCATGTTCTTCGGGAAAAGCTGTCTGCAGTGCTGCCCCCAGGGCTAGTGCTGCTGCTGGTATTTTCTGCAGGACACAGGGAAGGACAAAGCACTCCCTGAGCTGTTTTGCAGGTGCAGCTGGGAGCCCGCCTGGCTGGTGTGTGATAACACAAACACAGAGGTTCAACAGAGCAGGAATCTGAGTTAATGGCACAATAAATCAGCCAGGAGGAAGAGGAGGTAACATTAACCTACTCACACAGCAGCATGTTTAGTATATTTAGAAACTTGGCAACTGATGACCCTCTCTTAGCCGGTCTAAAGTGTCACCATTTAATAAGTGAACAAACTGACATCAGCATTAAATTCAAGCCCATGGCAAGATGTCTTTGACCTTTGTGCCAGGTGTGGAGGAAGCTTTCAGTATTCATCCTGAAGAGGAGTCAGAGCCCTGGCAGGGTCCTTAGCATCCTCTGTAGGGTAAACAGGGGGGTGGGTGTTGATCGTCATTCACTGTCACCCTCCTGGGAGGAAGAGACACCCAGCGGAATTTCCCACTGAACCACTACCGAGTGCTGACTTACAGCGTGGAAATGAAGGCATGCAACAATTATTCTCCTTTGCCTTCCTAACCAGAACATCCCCAGTTTGGTGGAGCAAGGAGGGAACTGCTCAAGAACCCCATCTGTTCCCCAAACCCTCCATGGGATCCCAAAAACTCTTCCATTTCAAATTTTGTTTGGAAGAGAAAAAGTACTGTTGCTCCCTGCCCTCCTCACTTCAGTTAGCCACGTACCCCCGTGAAACTCATAATGGATGAGCTGGGAGAGGCTGTGCTGAGCCAGTCAGACATTTGGGGCAGGCTATGTTTGGTGTTTCCCATGCCTTCATCTCAGAGGTTATTTGATGGACAAATGGGAATACAGAGAAGCCTGGCAACCCTGATGCTTCACAGCAATGTAATTTCTTTTACACATTTCCGCCGGGTTTGACATTTTACCTACCTGGCACTACTGCTCTGAGGACAGGATGCACCAAGAAAGAGAACACTGAGGACTGCTCAGGTTTTGAGTTGTTAGCAGATTTAAAGGGGAAGATGACTGATTAGAGGTGAGAAACAACAGTTCAGGCCACTGAACTGTCCAGAAGTGGCTGGTTGAAATGTGTATATTATGAGCCAAGATCCACAGGGAGATTGGTTGTGAAATACAGTAAAATGCTGGGTTTAAAGTATGATGCCCCAGTACATTCAGATAAACCATCACAAACCACATAGGGGCTGTAGTGACAAGTTACTGTTTTGCTGTCATTTGAGCACAGATTGGTTGTCAAACCCAGCAGCAGCCCCAAAGCAGAAGCGTGGGACCAGTGGGGAAAAGCGGTAATCTTGCCGGTCTCGGTGGGCACAGTGAAGGGCAGAGAGGCTTGCTCTGTGCCAGGACTTTCTGAGCAAGACAATATCTCGTGAGAAAGGCTGCAGGATTACAGCTTCTAAATAAAGCTCCAAGAGCTGTACCTGTTGCTGCCTGGGGTAAGCGGGCTCTGCCTTACGATGCCTGAGACAGAGTGGTTACGCTGATTTAAAGATGTCAAATATTTGTCCCCTGCTCCACACTATCAGATTATTGGATGAGGAATTACGTCCTGTAGGTTTGTCAGGGAGCAACCACGCGGCAGGGAGGATTAAACTGCCTCGATGGGCCTATGGAACAAACAGCTTGACATCAGAAAGTTTGTACTGGGTACTGGCAAGCAAGAACCGAGCCCTAAGGAGACGCAAATAATGTGTTCATTCCTGCTGCATTCAGCAGCCAGGTACCTGTCAGGCCATTCACAAGGGGAACCCCCGCTCTCCCTGTGCTGCCCGTGTATTTTGCAGCCCTGAGGATGGCTGGGCTCCAGCTGCAGGGTAAAGAGAGCTAAAGCTTCCTGCCAGCACCCCCAAAAGGCCGGGAGGGGGGTTCTGCAGCACTGTGGGGACGATGCTGGGTAGCTCCGGTCTCTCGCTTTGCTTGCAGCACTCATAGATATCCACGTTTCCCGGCAGGGTGGCCGGCTTGGCGAGCACATCCATACGTGAGGACTGACGACTTCTTAATTTCTGCTGTAACCACGGCAGATGAATTGCATCGGGATTTGGGAGTGGAAGGAGTTCCCCCCGCACCCTCAGCACCTGTGGCTCAGTGAAGGTTGTCACTGCGGCTGAGGGACACAACTGTGATTTACCAATGTGGTTATATATGTCTTATATTTATTCAGGGATATAAACCAAGGCAGCTTTCCAGACCCTCCCTTGGTTTCACCAAACTTTGAAGCCCGTAAGAAAAGTTCTTAAAGGCAAGACTTCCTCAGCAGATTATTTTTTGACTCTTTCTGATTTCATAAAAAGGTGGTAACAAACACCTAGTTTTCAAAAGTTCCATTTGTGTAGGAATATCCTACTTTTACGTGTTCTTGGGCATCTCCATCAATAGAGCAGAAAGCAGAGCTTTGAGATGGCCAGTAAGCAAAAAAAATATGAATGTGGACAGATAAATCCTCACCCTGGATGGATAACAGCTACATTCTCACAGGCTGTGAACACTGCCTGATGATACAGGGTTAAGAAAATGTAAATTAATATTTAATTACTTTATCCAAAGCGGAAGAGCTTGGACAGGAGGGAGTCCTATTTCAGAAGGAGTGTAGTCTGGATATATGAACTCTCCACACAAGACTGATATAAGTAAACAAAGTGCTATATGGAGAAACTTCTGGGCTGGCTGAAAAGAAGCACGTCCAAGTGCTCTGAAATAGCCCAGGGTTTTTCCCAGACTCTGCCCAGCGGCTGGTTTGAGCCCCAGGGGAGAGCAGCCCGCTCAAGGTGACTGATGAAGTGAGAGGTGGGGATGAGTACCAGTGACTATTTATACAGAGAGTGCACTGTAGATTGAAGGTGAGATAATATAGATCCTTAAAAGACTCGTGGGGAAGGAAAGGGAAATTAGTGAGCTGGACTGAAGAAAATAAATGGTGAAACGTCCTGGCATGATCCACTGGGTGATTGGGACATTCCGTACATCCCGACAAGGGGAGAAGCACGTGCAAGAAGGTTCCTGTGCCTGGCTGGCACATCTGCTGAGGCAGAACTGTCAGTGCCTCACACCGCAGGCAGGGGCACAGACCGAAGCTCTGTGGGAGAGCAAGCCTCTTGCTCTCGACGAGGGGTTTTTGGCCAGAAAGCCCCTGCCAGGTGCCGCAGGGCTCGGCGCGGGTTTCCCGGGCAGCCGCAGCACCCCGCTGCACAGGGCCACGTCCGGCTGGGGGACAGAGCTGCCCGGCTGGTTTGGGAGAGCTGGCTGCTGCTCGCCCTGTGCTGCGTGCAGCTTTGGGCTCGGCCACTGTCGAGTGCCCGAGGCCAGCGCTCCGGTGGCACATTTGGGAGAGAGCGAGGCGGGCGAGGGGCGGCAGCAGAGCAGAGGCTGCACTGCCCGGCTCTCGCCGCTTGCAGGAAGAGGTTGGGTACCAGCTGCTAAGCAAGAAAGCAAGTGGAAAACGATGACCTATAGGAAACTATGTGAGGCACGCCTGGTCTCTGAAGACACAGATGAGCTGGCAATACCAACACTGGAAACAGATGCTAAACTGATTGGAAATTATTTTGGCAGAAAGCCATAGCTGGAGCAGGAGCCCTGGTACAAACAAATTGATGCCAAATGCATTTTGAAGTCTCAGATCTGTTTGACTTTGGGAAAACAGTGAGCTGCTCTCTCTTTGGCACTGCTATTAGGACAAAGCACAGGACACACACCAGTGCATCTTGCTGAAAGCAGTGAGGTACAGGCAGAGAAAGCAGCCAAATGCTGCTGGTTGGCACCAGGACCCACCGGGGAAGCAGCATCTTACTGAAGCTCCTTGGCTGACAGCTCTGGAAGGATACAAGTATCATCAATTTCAGCTCCTCCTGCTGCAGGCAGAACTCCTGCATTCATGGCGACACCTCCCTGAAGCCGTGGGTAAACAATGAAAGACCCTGGAGAAATTTTACCAGACCTTGCAAGCCAGGACACCAGCAAAGAAACACAGGCTGGTAAAAGGTGGAGGCTAGGGGAATGCAAGAACACAACAAAACCTGGAAAAACCTTTTTCTCTAATCCCCAAAGCTTGGGGCTGAGCCTGCAATGCCATCAGGGCAGCTTCTCTGGGAACCATTCCCTCACAGGGGCAGGGCAGGGAAGCTGGAAGCTTTCTAAGGCTGGTATTTTTTTTTTCAATGGCAACCCACAAGAAACAAATCTAAAACCTGTGTTAGACACAGCAGGAGTGGAGTAAGTATCTGTTCATTAAGAAATATATTTGGGTCAATGTATTGAAATATTAGGAAAAAGCACTTGGTGACATCTTGGAAAAAAGCTTTCAAATGGAGAGAGAGATGCTTAGCTTGGCTGCACCAGGGTCTATAAATGTCTGGTGTACTGCAACATCTCCTGCAATTCCTTTTCTCGGTCCTCGTACTCGTGCCTGATTCTTACTCTACCAGTTCTCAAATGAGAAAACTTTTCTCCTCATGGCTGCAATTCAGGGAACAACTTTGCACAAACATATTAAACTGATGTTTAAAACCTATACTCCAGGTTTTGCTGTGGTGCTGAATTATGGTCCCATATTGTGCATTTCAATAGCTTTTTATTTCCTGGAGGTCAGCAAGACTGCATGCCAGCCCCATGCTGCCCACAGAGCAGCAGGGTTTCCAGCTGGGCTAGAAAGAAACCAGCCCACTGAGGGTTTCACTTTGCCTCATTGCACTGGTCATAGCTTTGGTGCTGTGAGCTTGCACTGTTTTTCCCTCTTAAAACCAGAAAAGTTTTTATGCATACAGAAGAACCCTAAGGGAAAAAAAAAATCATTGATATTTTGGTTATTACTGAATCTAACGTGTCCTCTTTGACCTTTCCATTTTAACAGCAGCACCTGTGTGTTCCTACATGTTCAGCACACCATTTTTAATTTTGAACCATGGATCCAGATTCCTGCAGGGACAGGAATTTAGCAGCCACTATCACATCCCCTGACCTTTACTAACAAACATGGCAAACTTTCAAAGCTGGGGCTCTTTCTGCAGTTCATCTGGGATCCTGTAATGGCAACAGATTCACTTTTCTTAACCAGCAGAAGTTGCAGCGAGGTGGCACTTGCCTGGGAGGTATCTGTTTGTGCACGGGATTTCTATGAGAACGCCTGTGCAGTGCTGCTGGTCTGTGTTTGGCTGTTCAGGAGAAAGAGGCCTTTTGCAGAGGGGACTGGCTCGTGCTCAGTCCTCGCTGAAGCAAATACAACTCTTGGCCTTTGCAAGGATGATGCTCTGGGGCCAGCTGCGTTTAGAAGGGTTCAGAGTCTCCTGTATCCCATGGGAGACAGCAGCTCTCACTGAGCAGGATACACGCACCCCATCCTCCCTGTGCCACGGGGCTGGTTAGGTACAGGCAAGGGCGCTTCTGCAGCTGAGAAAATGCCTCTGCCACAGCCCAGATCTCTTTAACAGAAGGACTTGCCCATGCTAGAGAGACACAACTGGGGATCACAGATCTGGCATCAGGTCCATGCTGTCTTTAGCTGGAGAGAGAGAAAGAAAAAGGAGAGGAAAGGGATACCACCAGTCCTTATCTGCACCTCGAGACAACCACATGGGAGCTTCTGAAGTCTTTGAAATCTCTATGGAAGAGATTCAAGTCCACGGACAATACACGTAATTTGAAAATACAAATTCCTCTCACACTGCCCAGCCCAGTTTCTTAACTACAGTCTTCATGTATTTACACTGGCCAAGGACCCACAACCAGGTGCCAGACACAGCTTTTATTCTTGCAGTCTAAACAGGCTTCATGTGTGTTCACATTCTTCATATAAAGATACATACAGGCAGTTTCTGTGAACCAGAAACACACGGATTTTGACTGTTCACACAGTACCCATAACAGATGCAGTCCTGAAGAGCACTTTAGGCCCCATATTGTAATAAAAGAAACAAAATGCATGCAAGGAGAAAACGAGATTTTAAAACATGCTTATTTAAAATAAGTTTATTATAATGAAATAATATAAAAGTCTGTCAAAAGTCTTAACAATGCTCCAAAAGAAGAGACAGATACTGTATGATTTGAGAGATGACGCAGACTGGAAACTTCAGAGTATTTCAGACTGAACTGCTTATGACAGCACAATTTGTGCAAAGCTTACACTGAGAGAGGTGATTTGGGGGGCACGAACAAGCCCTTAGAATTCAGTAAATTTAAAGTGTGAGGCAATATACCTTCTCTTCATCTCTAAATGTATTTCAGTATGTATATATTTTAGTATGTAAGGTAAGGCTTACATTAAGCTTAGCTTGACACTGATAAAAATGTATGCCCAAAACTGGCTTGAAAAAAAGAAAATAAGAAAGGAAACCATAAAAGCAAGCTGCCTTGCTTTTCAGTTTAATTATTGTGTTCTGGAATGCAATTTACTTATTTAGTTTCAAGCAGGCATAAATCTCAAACTTTCATAATAAATAAAGGAATAAATGAATCAACAAGTTTTGGACCCCTTGAATGCTGAAATACAAAATAAAGTTCACACACTTAGTGTTAAGCAGAAATCAGGAAATGAAAACAAGGAAGTTTCATATTTAAAAAATCCAGCTTTAGCACATCTGGAGTATGTGGGGGAGAAATCTTACACCAAGAAAAGGATATTAAAAATTACAATCAAAGACTGCATTTTGAAGAACTGCATGCCAGTGGGATGGTGCACGTGTGTGTAAGTGAAACATATGCCTAACTTCAAAGCAAGTGCTTAAACCCTTGTGTCAACTGTGAGCAGGATCAGCTATGGCCTGGGTTTGCTCAGAGCCCATAAGTGCACTATGACACCCCTCCTGCACGAGGAAGGTTTTATATTGCCTGGAGCAAGCTGAAGTTTGCAGGGTTTGGTCACCAGGGGGCTACAGAAGGTAGCAACCAGGCATAAATCCAGTTATCCCCACCCTGCTTTTTTTGTTCTGTTTTGTTACCTGTGCTATGCAGGCAAGAGAAGAGAAATAATTAAATTAAAACAACAAAACCAAAAAACCTTGTACTTTCAGTCCTGTGAGGGAGAACACCCAAGTCTGAAATGTCCCAATTTACACTGCCTGCCAAAGAATTCACGTCTGATTTTCCAAGTTTACATTTGCATGCCTTACACAACATCCTGCTTTGCTCTGACAGCAACAGCTCTGATAGCAAAGCAGATGACAATGGATAGAAAGGAAGGACCAGGCGGGGAAAAAAGGTCAAGACAGCCAGGTAGGAACATGCTAATGGTCTTTCCTGGTGTCTGAAAGGCAGTTTAAGCTTCCTTAAAGGTTTCCACAAAAGCTGAAGTGACAATGAAAAGAAATGGTTAGAAGGTCCAGCATATGGACACACGTAACACTTTTTTTCTATAATGGCCCACACCCCTTTGCCAAAGCAGGCTGCAAACAACTGGGGCAGATTTTGGGCATACTTTTCACATGTCCAGCCAACCAAGCGACTCTTCCCAAACTATGAAACACTGTAAAAGCAAACAGCTGTAACTTAAATCATGATGATGCTTTACAAAAAGCTTGTAAGTGAAGGTACACGGCCCTTAACTTTAAGTGCATCTGTTAGAGGGAGATCCACAGCACAACAGCGTCACGATGGGATGTTTCAATGACTCCTTATGTTTACATTGAAGCACTTGAGTATGCAGTTCATATTCTACAATTGTAATGTCACAGAACTTCAATATGGATCTGAGTATGGTGTCTTAAAATAGCAGAGGGGGCTCCAGAACACAGCTTGTTTTAGAAAAATAACAACAAAATAAATAAAATAAATAAAAGTGTCCGATTGCTAAGCAGAACTCGACTGAAATTGAGAGCTCTGCTCTAATGCCAGTGACACTCTAGAACAAAGATGTGTTCATGATCTCTACTGCAAAATATGCTGACTGCAATTATTCAGTACTAGATAGCACTTCTGTCAGATTGCTTTGGGATTTACCATGTCTCAGCAAGGACGCACACTGGATGGACACTGCCTGTCTCATATGCTGTATCAGAGTTCCATGCTCAGCTATACTAACTTCACAAAAAGCAGCCTTACTTGCTCCTCAAGTAAGGCTGTGATTACTCTTATTTCACCTTGGATAAGTGAAATCCCTGAGAATATGCAACTGTTAGACATTGAAGGAAACAGCCAAAAGCATTTCTAAAGGAAAGGGATGCAAAACCTCGGACTACAGCAACTGAAGAAACCAAAGCAGTTCATGTAAAGAATACAGAGCCAGAGTGCTGTTATCTGAGAGTCATGTGGATCTCTATCAGTGTGCAGGTCAGTTGTTCATAAATGTCAGCCATTAAAAAAAAAAAACACAACAAAGAAAACAACCCTAACAAACCAACAAACTAAACAAATGAAACAGAAAACCTTCTCTCCAATTCTAAATTTGAAGGCCAAAAGTTAGTTGCTTGTTCTCTACAATTATTCTAATGAAATACCATCCTCTCTGCTTGCCAAAATGACATCACAGGAAAAACAGTGAGTTGTCTATCAGTGCGTTTGCTTCCACTTGGTCACCTGGCCTACTGATCCCGAGAGGTGTAACTTGGAGTTCAGCTCTGCAACACGCTGCATGGGTTTCTTTCTCAGTGGTGGTTTGACTGCAAAGATGGCATTCCTAGGTCTTAGAAGTGCTCAACGCCCTGCAAGAGCAGTGCATGGTGAAGTGCAAGGTTTGAAGGCAAGGAGACCTTGCTCAGTTCTTTCTCTGCAAGGCCCCCCTTTAACAACAACCACAGAGGGGTCTCCTGAAGCCACAGTCTCCAAAAAATGTTCCCAAGCACCAATTCCAGAGTTCAGAAAAAAGAACTTGACACAGAAGAGCAAGATGAGAAAGCCTGCCCCGAGGCAGGATGCCATGCTGATTAGAGGACACGTAATGTGGAACACCTCCCCTCCTTGCTGGGCGACAGAAGTGTGGTAAGAGTCAGTAACTGGAGCTTGTGGCCCAATGAAGATGTTCTTTGCCTACAGAGTAAAACCTCCTGACTTTCTGAAAACAAATGTTGCGTCTGATGCACACCTAACAAACTAGTGGTTCTCCTGCTAGTTAAAAACCAAACCAAACCAAAACAGAAACCTTCCAAATAACTCTAAACTGAATATGCTTTCCTACTACCAGAAAAACCTAGAGCAAAAAGGAATTCAATTTTTGTCATGATCTGACAGTTAATTTCTAGAGAAGAGGGATCTCTTCCTTGTCATCCCATAACCTAGCTGACATTTTGTGGAAATGTGGTCTCCATTATCTTTCCAGAGTATTCAGCTAAAAACTGTTGCAGCGAACTTTCCCACAAAACAGCTGAAAACCTTGAGGAAACCACACAGGGTGGAAAGCTGGTTGTTCTACTACAGGGGTGGCTTCTTTGGATTCATGCTTAGAAGCAGCAGACAACTGAGTCCCAAAGGCTCTCAGCTTCATTTTTAGCACTGCGAGTAGTGAAATTGAAAAGAGCTTTGGTCAAAAGTTTTGACTTTGTATTCATACATACACTACTTAATTTAAGAAAATCCAAAAAACTAAAACCTGATTCTTTCTGATCCCTCTTGAGTATCGAGGAAATACAGATGGGTAAAACTCAGAGAAGATGACAGAGCAAAAAGTCACACTATTTAAATAGTCTCCTGGGAATCTGGGGAGGTCCCAGCTGACTGGAAGCTGGCAAGCATCGTCCTGATTTTCAAGAAGGGGAAGAAGGAGGACCTTGGAAATTACAGGCCTGTCAGTCTCACTTCAGTGCCTGGTAAAATCATGGGAAGGATTATTCTGGGAGGTATTGAAAAACACCTGAAAGACAACGCAGCCATTGGTCACAGCCAGCAGGGCTTCACGGGAGGGAAGTCCTGCTTGTCAAAACTGATTTCCTTCTACGACAGGGTAACCCACTTAGCTATCCAGGAAAGCCAGCTGATGTAATCTTTTTGGACTCCAGAGAAGCTTTCAACACTGTCTCCCACAGTATCCTTCGGGACAAGATGTCCAGCACACAGCTCAATAACCATGTTGCATGATCAGTGAGCAACAGGCTCACGGGTTGGGCACAAAGGCTTTTAGTGACTCAGGTGGCATCAGGCTGGTGTCCTGTCACCAGTGGGGTTCCACAGGGCTCCATCCTTGGCCCTGTGCTCTTCAACATCTTCATTAATGACTTGGCCGCAGGACTGGAAGGGATACTACAGAAGTCTGCCGACAACACTAAACTGGGAGGAGCTAAATTGGGATTCCCTTGAGGGTAGGGAGGCCCTGCAGAGAGACTTTGACAAATTAGAGATGGGCACTCACCAGCTGCATGAAGTTTGTCAAGGGCAAGTGCCAGATTCTGCACCTGGGACAGGACAATTCTGGTTGTGTGCACAGAATGAGGAATGAGATGCTGGAGAGCAGTGCTGCAGAGACACTGGGGGTCCTCATCAGTGGCAAGCTGAACATGAGTCAGCAGTGTCCTAGCACTCCCCCCTAGGGAGGGGATAGTCCTGCTCTGCTCTGCACTGGAGTGGTCTCACCTTGAGTGCTGGGGGCAGTTTTGGGCACCACAACATAAAAGACATTAAACTATTAGAGAGTGTCCAAAGGAGGGCCATGAGGCTGGTGACAGGTCTGGAGGGGAAGCCTTATGAGGAGGTCACTTGGTTTGTTCAGCCTGGAGAAGAGGAGACTGAGGGGAGACCTCATTGTGGTCTTCAACATCCTCAGAGGGGAAGCAGAGGAGCAGACCCTGATCTCTTCACTCTCGTGACCAGTGTCAGGACTCAAGGAAATGGCATGAAGCTGAGTCAGGGTAGGTTTAGGTTGGATATCAGGTAAAAGTTCTTCACCCAGAGGGTGATTGGACACTGGAGCAGGCTCCCCAGGGAAATGGTCACAGCACCAAGCCTGTCTGAGTTCAAGTAGCTTTTGGACAATGCTCTTAGGCACATGGTGGGCTTGATGATCCTGATCCCTTAGGTCCCTTCCAACACAGCATATTCTATGATTCTATGAAATGTCTAATTAGAGTCCTGGTATCTTTCTTTATACAGTAAGTCTGATGTTGGCCTTTTCTTCAAGTATCATATGCTTTTCTTAAAGCTCACAACGCTAGGCTCTTTAGAAAGCATCAAGTATTCAGTGTGCAGAGGCTCCTGTCACAGAGCAGTGCAGGGCAGCAGGTCTGCAGTACATTCATTTTACCAACAACACTGGCTTTAGCCTAGCAAAAGCCAGCACTACTTCTGTGAGTATGGCAACACTGCCTTCTGTATTTATGAAAACTTACTAGTTCTAAGTACCTCACTAGCACAGTCTTCTCCCCTCCTGCACATGAGTTAAACTCAGCTCTTTGTGCAGAGACATCTGACGCCCTAGGTCAACACAGAGACCTGCTTATGCCTTGAAAGGGAGTCAGTAATTCACAGACAGCCTTCTGGTCATCAGCACAACTAGAAATTTTGTCTCTAACCATATCACTAGCTAAAAGGACTTCTATATTATTTTTAATAGGAGGAATGCTAAAGAGCACATTTTTATCTGTATCAGCAAACTGGGAAAAAGGGCAAATCTTACTTTCTTAATTTTCAGTCACTTCTAAACGGTTTCAGAAGTCAAGATTTATAATTGGTCCAATGCATAATGGCTCCATCACAAATTCTAGCTTCCTCTACAGTTTACTCATTTCATGTCCATTTTCATGAAGTTTCTGCCCATAATGACAGTCTAGGAAGGATTTTAATGATATCTGCTTTTCACATACTGGGAGCTGGTCAGGGAACACAACATCCTGTTTCAAAGGCTAGACCTTGGGGCCACTCAGACCACCAGCCACATACACCTGTGGTGAAGATCTTGGTAATATTTGGATTTAAATGTTTATTTAATTTAATAAATATTTATGTAATGCAAATACATTAACTATTTGCATTAAAGAGCTTCAACTCAAACTGAGGAACAACCTCACTGCATTATAAGCTGGTGTTTAGCTGTCCTACTCTTCTGCTACCAGGGTAACAATGACTCTCACTATCCTCCTACACCATGGCAGAGAGTGGGCACAGGGAATGCGAGAGCCAGAGCCAGCAGCACCTGCCTGGGTGCCATGCTGATGACCCAATAGCTCTGCTGCATGAGCAGGTCTCTTCTCAGCAGAGGCCAAATTCTCCTTGGCAGCAAAGGCCAAATTCTGCTCTTTTACGAGGTGAAGAGAAGAGGAGGTGCGCAGGCAGAAGAGAAACAGTCAAAAACATTCGTCATGGACACAGTTATGACCCAAAGAGAGACAGTACCTCCACATTTAAATGCAACACAAGCATAATGAAAGGATAAAAATCACACATACCCTTCCCCCAAAACACTCAACACCCTTCCCACCTGAAAAGATACAATGAACAGAAACCAAAATGGAAGAAATCTTTGTTAACAGACACAGTCCCTGAATTTTTAAAATGTGGTCTTGCTGTAGTCATACCACCTCATCTGACTCCAAACCATGTACTTCATAGAGAGTGTCCAAGATATTTAGCTGCTTTTCCATGGCTGGTAAGTAAATGTTGAGGTCCCTCTGCATTCCTTTGTAAAATGTTTCTTCCTGAGGATCGCACTCATCTACAGACAGAGCTGCCACAAAATCTTCATACGTTGGAGCTGCCCTTAAAGCTAACTGGGAGAGGAAAAAAAGCTTTTAGATTCGCAACACAGAATGGAAAAAGAAATACAACTAAAGCCACGAAAAGCTTCTAAGACTTCCCTCTTCGCACTTAGACCGCATAGCTTTAATTTAAACATGTGTACATGCATACGTTGAGAATTTTAACTAAAAGAGGCTAACTTTTAAAATGTTTGTTATTATTTTGTTTAACACATCTTCAGAGATGCCTGACTTTTAGAAAGTGTCAGTGTATCATATTTTGTATAAATAAATTGAATACATCAGAAATTAATTAAACACAAACCCCAAATAAAGTGTAGTTTGTTAGAGGAGCTCCCAACCCAGTGTTACACATCATCACCAAATTCTCAACATGCTCTTTAGAAAGCTCGATCCAACATTTCTGCTTCTCTCAGTCAGAGCCATGACTGTCTGGATGAAGTTTTCCTGTTTCCTTTTGTATTTTCAGTGATAACTTTCCAGTGACAGACACAAGGGGGAGCTGCCAGACTGGACGAAAAATTTCCTCTAGCCAATATATTCTGCTTCAATTCCCTGCACACTCTGTGCTAAAGCTTTCTCAATCATGTTCAAAGAGAGACCAGTCTTCAAAAAAGAAACCTCAAATCCTCATTTCTTCATTTAATAGTCCTGCAAGACTGTGCTCAAAAGCACGTAATTAAAAAACTGTGCATGCAAGTGCAATCGGTCTGCTTCATCTTTAGAAAGCAGGCCCCACCCTACAAGTCCAGTACACTAAACAAAGTGAAAACCACAATCCTCACTTTGAAAATAAGGTCTGCCAAAGGAATCTACTCATTTTAATGCTTAGAATTTTAACACAGTTTATTAATTACACACAACATAAGATCACACGAACAAGACAGCCAAGATAAATACTTACCGCGAAGACCCCGCGGACAACCCAACCATGGTGCTGCCGTAATGTCTTTCCATAAGCATTGTCTTAAAGGGAAAAAAAAAATAAAAAATCAAGAGAGATATGTACGGCAGTTTTAAGTCTGCCTCCCAAAGAGAACTCAGAGCTTAGAAATGACTATTCAAGGGTATATTCCTGCCACTCAATGTAAATAATGGCTGTTTCTGAGCACTAAAGTTATAACTGAAAGGAGATGACAGATTTGGGATTTCTGCACTGGGGTCTCAGCTCCGCTGTCAAATCTCCTTCAACTCATCCACAGCAAGTAAGTGTTCTACCAGACAGGAAAGCAAATGTAAAGTCTAAGAAAATACTGTATGGAGTGAAACTCCAACAGTAAACCAAAGCTGCACTGGTGGTACAGATATGGAAGAGCTTTTCAGGGGAAGAAAGGGAATGAAAAAGTAGAAAAAACCAGCAGCACGACTGCTGCAGACACGGAGCAATTCAAGGAATAATTCAGTGCTGAAGCCTTCAGACTCAGAAGGTCAAATAAGTGCCTTGACTTTCCATGGTGTTTAACATCCATATCTGGTAGCAGCGTATTTACAGTCTCACTTCCAAGTGCTGCTACATACTTCAGTGGAGTAGTTCTTTTACTAATCCTATACAGCTGTGTGTAAGAAGCTAAAATAAAAAGCTTTAGAAAAAGCTGTTTGAAAGTTGGTTTAAAAGATTATTGTAATATTAGACTACATGCACGTAGAGAGGGTCTTGCTCAGAAGTAACCAAGCCAAGTCTAAGGGGGGCTTGTATTTTGTTTTGTACTTGCTGTGGCCAACAGCCTGACAAAGAAAGTGTCAGAAATCCTGTACTTGGAAAAAATCCTTCTTCTCTGTTATAACCTCCCTTCTAACTGATGCAGGCCGTATTGGCAAAGAGGTGATTTCAAAGAAGGATGGCCAATCAACCAAGGAATTAACAAAAAAAAAAAAAAATTAACAAAACAGCAATTACACATTTGGAAGCACTCCCACTGCAAACTAGTAGAAAAATTTGAATGAGTCAAAGCACTCGTTTCCCTAAGATGTGACTGTCTCCTCTGCCAAAAATATGTCAATTAAAGGAATCTTTATTTGCTAATAAATCAACGTTTACCAATTATCTAGTAACCCATCTCAAGGCAGCCATTTTAAAAAACTGTAGCTTTCAAAAACGTTACATCTTAGAGATCACTTGGATCATCAGTCACTGAAGAAAAGAAGACATGGGTTCTAAACAAGGAAGAAAGTAGCCAAGTATGTAAATTTAGAAGCACATGAAGAATAAAGCAACTGGCACTTACTCAGAGCTGTTTGGATATTCTTTTCCCCATTCTTCACTTCTGTCAAAAACCCTTTCAAGAACTTTAAGCCTCTGCCAAGATGAACACATGAAATAAAAAGAAACCATGTTTATAAGAAAGTAACTCAGAGAATAAAAAAGCCCCTGAAGTTGCAATACAACTCCAAAGTGCAATAAAACTTAGAATTAAGAAGCCAATGTCAATCTGAACAAAATTGCAGCCACCTCCTCCAGCCTCTCTCCCAGTCCAAGGGAAAAACACTTTGCTAAACATTTCTGCTGCAGCTTGAAATCATCTGCTTGATGCCCTAGCCCAGTAGGATCAGTCAGTCATTCACTGTAACTTCACTCTTACAGGAAAAAAGTTTGCCTGCAATGTTTTTTTCCAGGCCTTCTGGCAAAGCTGCAGTGATACAACCCCAGACAGCACGTCAATCCTGAACCTGGCCAGTTTGGACTGATGGAGCCTGTGGAAAGGAACCAGTCTGCTCCATGTGCATAAGCCTGCACTGGTGAAAGGCCCTTCTTTGCACCAGCAGTTCACAGTGCAGGTGGATACAAGGCCATTACCTTTTCAGCCACAGGAGAGCCTCTGTAGCAGAGTTTCTAACTTGTGCTACACCTGCGTTCACTTCATGGAGCACGATCTTCTGAAGGGTATCAAACTCTTCTTTGTTGGTTATAAATTTCTGGTTTATTTTCTGGAAAGAATGTAATAGGCAAAGCTTTAGGCTTTTAAGACCAAGGAGTGGCCTGTCCTATAAATACCACCCATTTACCAGGACTCCTTCCTGTTAAGAGGTACTACAGATTCCCAAGGATGTCACACACTCCCACGGCATGGCTGCTCTGGCAAGCTGGGCATGCCACCCCAGGGCACACTGCAGACACATCTGGCTAACACAACCAAAATAAAGCAGCTCTGTCAAAAATTTACATGGGACCTACCATTTCTATCCAACAAATTACTTGAGGTTCACCTGACATCTTCCCTGCTGGTGGAAAGGCATTAACTCAAACTGCTCTTCAAGCAAAGTCCCATTTGCCCAGAGCTTCAACTACAAGCAAAATTACCTTCTGACCACTGCAAACTCTCAATCACACTTAGCACTCCTCAGCGTGCCTATGGTTTTAATTTATTCCCAAGTTTCTATAAACAGCTCCTCATGCAAACAAGAGAGACAATATATAAGGGGCAGACAAATAGATTTTTCTACATTAAAGGACTAGCTGTCTATCACTTGAAAAGAAATATTCTATGTTTTAGTTTTTAAATAGTATTCTTTTCTCTTGCTATTTTCAGTCTTCCAGTGGCTACCTTCTATGAGATAAGCAACCCAACAAATCTGATTGTATACAATGTTTCTTAGCATACACTCAGAAGATATGTTTTGCCTTGTTTTTTTTTTCCTGGAAAGAAAATGTTACAGAAAGTCTCACTACAAATATATTTTGTGTCATAATCAGTATTTCAAAGGTTCTTCAGAAGGTTCTTGAAGCTGGAAGAACTTCCAGAACAAGAACCAAGACTGCATGGTCTGCCCCAGTCTGCTGAGAAACTGCTTCTTAAAACATTAACTTCCTCCTACTTCGTCGAGCAAAGCAGTTTTTCCCCCACCCCCTCCATTTATTTTACAGCTTGAAGTCAACATTGCTAACATCACATCATGACTTACAACCTATAGAGCTCAGAATCACAGTCATATTCATTAGGTGTAACAGATGTTTTACTTGGCACTCAATCAAGTATTTTTTAAGTTTGCACACAACTGGATTTATTAAACACAGCATGTACTGTCAGAACAGAATTAGGGGCATTCCAGTGCTTTAATCTGACAGATGGTAACATTACCAAATATTAAATAGCCTTCCAGTATTGACTCCTACCACAAAGATTCTTGAGCGCTAGTGTATAAAGTAGATATTTTTTTTAAAAAACAAAAATTAGTGCTAGAAACAAGTTGTTACCTTGATGTTGCCTACAAAATCCATTTTAACTGGAGCAAAAACAGTTGGTCCCAGCTTGTCTAGGGAAAAATAAAAGTCCATATTTTAAAACTGTGTCTTTTTCCAGTTCTTGTGTTTTAGTAAAAATTAATTTCATTTACTCATTTAACAATCCTTCCAAATGGCAGGAGAATACTAAGTGAATGACAAAATGTTTTTCTCTGGTGTAGAATCAATTCATCCCAGTTGCTACAAGTGTTAAAACACTCCAACCTACAGTCCAGAAGTCTTCAAAAGGCTGCATGCTCACAGAGACATCACATCCACTAGATGCAGGGGTCAAGCTGGTGGAGGGCTGTGCTAGCTGGAGATCACAGTCTTTGGAAATTCCAAATAGAGACTACAGCTGATGGTGTGCTGTCAGCTGTACTAGACTGTAAGGCAACTATGCTGCTCTTCTGAGGGAGAGGAATTGCTGTTCCATACAGACACCTAGACTGCCAAACATCTTAGATGTGGGTCCCATCGAAATGAGAGTGGATCCTCTTTAAAGCAAAGGGGTAAGAAACATGTTCTGGTACCAGCCAAACTGACTCTGCTGGTACTGGTTCTACTGTATCACTTAAGTGAAGAAACAAGTTTTCCAACCCAACTGCTCCACCTTTGCTTGCTGCTAGCAGCAGTCAAAAGGAGCCAGAAGAAAAGAAGCTGCTTACCCAGAACGGGCACAATTGCATAACACGACTCCAGGAACTCCTCTGTTGGTATGCCCTCCTCCTCCCGAAGTTCAATATCACTGAACCTGGTGTCCAGGACAAGCAGAAAATATTGTTATCTTAACAATTCCTTTTGTGTTAATTCTTCTAAAAGCAAAATTAGATTTCCTGTCCAAGTCATTTGCATAGAGGTAAAATTTATAGACATGAAACCACCAACATGGCTTTTGTTTCACTATGTTAAAATAACTGACTGCAGAGAACACACACTGGATAGTGTGCAAGCAAGGCCTGCAATTACAAACAAGGAAAAACCTCCCACTTCACTCTGTACAGCTAATTTTACAAAAGATATCTTCTTCTAATTACTATGCTGTAGGTAGTCTTGTTAAATAATCTCAGAAAATGTAGCTTTATAGACAGAAAAGTCTTAAAAATAAGTCAGTTAAAGGCTTAACAAAGTTTCATTAATCCTTTTAATTGAAATCTGTACTACCTATTGCTCATGACACTGAAGAAGGTAGGAGAATCGCTTTCATTTCTTTCTTCCTCACACAGAGATAATCCACTTAAAGAATTTGCTTCCAACTGCAGCAACGTGTGGGCACCACAACTTTCTACAGCTTGGAGTTTATCCTCTCCGTTGTCTTTAATAGTCAATATTTACAGGAAACAAAAGAAAAACAAAAAAAGAAAACAATTACACACACATATTGTTACTCCTTTTCATCACGATGCCTTTCTATTTGAAGGAAGGCACTTGCATATCTGGATAGTGCAAGTTTAAAAGCATCCGTGCCTGCACCACTACTCTCACCCCAGGTTTGGTAGGTGCCCAGACCACATTCCAACCAGTCACCCCCCATTTCTTTCAATCACACAGACCAAGCACCAGGCTGCAGTACAGGTGAGCCCAACACAACCTCAGCAAGCAGAGTCTTGTGAGAAAGAACAGCACTGAAGAAGCGATTTGGTGCAGCAGGGAGCAGACTCATCTCCCTGAAAGGAAGATTACTTCTCACATGGTTGTAACTTTCCCAGTATTGTTAAAGTGCCACAGTGCCTTTTCAAAAGTAAAAGAATAACAGCGACGGGTTTGCTCCTTCTGATAGCTAAGCAAACTGGCTGCTTAGATGGACACTTGTATGGTATCAAAGGCTGCTATGTTCTCCCTGATTTCTATGAATATCTTTGAAGTTTCCCAGAAAAATGTCCAGGTGCCTCTTCCCCACTGTGGTCTGTTTTATTTCTGGTTGGGGCCAAGTACATCTGTTTCACATACAGCACAAGGAAGACAAAGGACAGACAAAAATCTTTCATATACATCCCATACATGGTACGACCTTCTGACCTCATGGAGAACTTCAGAGAACGAGTCAAGAAGCAAAAATGATTCACAGCATCTGCATCATACAAGCCACAGCTACAGGACATCTTGCTGCCAGACTGTCAAACTAGCATCCAAGATTTCCCAGGGAACCTGTCTTTCCAGGAGAGGAATACTTTCAAGTGTCAGTGAGGATTAGAGAGCGACCTGAAGCAGAACTGAGCTTCTGGCTGAAGGGGTCAAGCTGCAAGGAACTCTTTTCCTCCAAGTGACAACTGAAAGCAGGCTTGCAGCAGACCCTGTTAGTTGCAGAACCACTGAACAAACCCGGTGCTGGGTGAAAAAAGAATCGTTCATACCCAGACCAGCCAGACTCCTCAAGGCAAGATAAAAAAGGCCTCAGACATCACTGACATTCACAAGCTAAGTGTCTCTGCCAAGGAGTGATAGAGGTTTGAGTGATGCCACTGATCTGTCCTTCACCAAGCCACATAGGCTGGCGAGTAGAGAAACAGCCCAAGTCTGCAGTGACTCTGCAGGAGTGCTATGCAAAAACCTTGGGTCCTCTGAAATTTCAAACTCAAGCACTGTAAGCCCTAAATGACAGAGAAATTTGCTATGGGACTTCAACGCTTAAGCACTTTTAAAGACTGACTGCTCTTAATAAAGGGGAGAGGGAGGGAAAACTATCTTTTTAAAGTGTCTCTTTATAAAGAGACAGGGCAGAGCTCTTGAGGTCAGAGGGAGCACCCAGATACAGCCATCAGCAAAACAAAGCCCATGGGCTGGCTGGGTCAGCCCACCCCATATGGGTGGCCCTGCACATCCTAACTCCACCCCATACTGACAGCAAAACTCTGCAGCTCAAATGTGTGTACCCAACAGGGGGTAACCTTTTCTCTTTTGTGCACAGGAACCACAATAGCTAAATGACACCAACAGCTTGACTCGAATTATGACTTGACTTGAATGATGTCCTTGCTTTAGTGATGTTTTATTGAGATACTATGCTAAATGGTGACATGTGTCTTACTCTGCAGGGACTTGCCATGCTACATAATACCAACCACAAAAATGGGAAAAACTTCAAAGAGAACCCACAAGGGCAAAATCACGATCATCATTAACCTGGGCTTAAAAACTTCTGCTGACTCACTCACTGCATATTCATGTTTTGGAATAACAGCCAGGCAGAGAAAGCCACTGTTCAAGAACAGTACAGTCCATTCAACAGGATGAGCAAAAATCATTTTACATGATACAAAATATCATTTTACATTTTACATGATAAAATTATTTTATCCAAATTAAGTTCAGCAGCCCATAATGATATAACTGCATTGGAGGGAATTTTATACTGAATTAGTTCAACAGTATTTTACTGAAGTCACACACAAATCTAAGTTTCATGCTGTTGCTAAGGCAAAGGAAGAAATAAGATGCTTTCTAGGATACTCTCAGTTGCAGGAAAAGGGTTAATTTTCTGTAAACATTTGTCAGAGCAATCAAGAGTGACTGAAAGTTCAGGCCCTCCCAGACAGGCACACAAAGCTTCCATGGCCCCTGCTGGCACTGCAGCCCTACACACTAGCAAGGAATAATGTGTCTGCCCGCAGCGCAAGGAGAGCCCAAGCTCTGCCCGGCTGCCTTGTTACGCACGTCAATCTGCAGCTGGAGGGCCAAAAAAGAATTTCTGATTTCCTTCTCTATTCACTCCCAAGTTAGCCATCAACAAAGGCAGCAAGAGGTACCCTGAGAAAACTTGCAAGGGGCAGGTACCAGACTAAAAGACTGATATTCCCTCTCCTGGGAGTAAGGGATCTGCAGTCTCACAAGGAGCCTACACCTTCCTTAATTTACACCTATAGAAAAATCGCCCTGGACAAAAGACTGTACATACACTTACCTGTCAAATCCTTTGCTACATGATCTTCAACATAAACATCACCACTCCCTTCACTTGTTTCCAAGTTTAAACATTCCATACTTTTAATAACCGTTTGCTCTTGATGGTTAGTTTCTGCTTTTACACAGCCATTTTCACAGGGGTTCAATTGCACCTGCCTGAAGAAAGGAAAGAATAATAGTTAGTGCATAAAGCACTGCTTGGTAAGCTTCTTCCTATGAACACATAAATAACAAAGGAAAATAGTTGGTAGAAGTTGTAGGCTGTCACAGGCTGCTCTGAGCAAAAGTACTTGTCTAAAATAATAGTAAGAATGAGGCAGCTTTTTGCAGCAAAGAGGATTAAAGCCTCAACCTCAGCTTGCAGAGTTCAAGTATATTTACAGTGATCTTTATTAAAAAGGCACATAATCAAAAAAATACAAATACAGAAAAGAAAATCGCAGGCAGGTACAGTAACTTATAGAATATCCCCTCATTAGTACTTGAAAATATACATCGTTGCCACCTACTCCACGAAACAGTCTTTTTTTATGAGCTTGTGGAGTGGAACCTAAAATGCAGGAAGGAGCACTGAAGCGGGAGAGAGTTGGCTGGTGATTGAGCAGTAAGACACCAAGTGGACTGCAGAGAAAAATGACAGGGAAAGGGCTGATATGGAACAGACATTAAGTGGGGTGAGCCACATCCTTTTTGCTTCACCTGCTTTCAAGCAGGCAGCTCAGAGTGATACAATTCTGCCTGCAGCCAGTAACAGTAGAGTAACAATAAGGAAAGAACAGACACCACCAAACACAGATTAGAAAGAGACTGACAGTAAAGACTTCTGTTATACCTTTCTGCTGAGGTGTGACTGGACAAGACAGAGTGCTTTACCTGAAAGATATAGATGGGGGAGAATATTCTTTAAAGCAAGAAGACTGTACCATGCTTCTCAAACTTCACATTTTTTTAAACACAAGTTGGAGTCAGCAAAAAAACCCTCACTAATTCTCTGACCTGGAGGCAGTATACAGATAAATGTGAAAATGATGCTACATTACACCATTACAATATTGTAAAGAAAAAAAGAGACAGGAAAAGAAAGAAAATCAGATTTCTTTCAAAAGCTAGCTAGCAAGTGTCAAGTGAGACACCACACAGCATATGGAAAAGTAACAAAGCAGTGAGTTTCCTTTGCAACGTTTCCTTTACTGAATAAAAAAGTTTTGAAAAAAACAGAAGAACCATGAGGCTAGACATTAGGTATGGTGAAGCAATCTCACTTCTCAGATACAGTCATGCATCTACCTTCCTACATAGACCTTAACTTCCTGTTTGCCAGACATGCTCCAGTTTTGCATATGTAGTTATGGATCCAGGATTCAAGAAAGTGCCCTCGTCATTAAAAAGTTAAACTCATCAGTTTAAACTCATCACTGGCATATTAGCACATATCCAATACTGCTGTAGCTTAGCAGAGTAATAATTGCTGTGAGCTCCCACAACGGACAAACTTGCTGTAGAGCTAAAGTGTTTGGAAACACCACTGTGTAACTTTCAGGCCCTGAAAGTTCATGTTTAAGAACTTCTACTTGTCTTTAAAAGTTAAGAGATTGGTCATCGCTTATTAAAAAAATGGCCCTACCTCACTTGCAAACCACAAGAAATAGCAGAGTATGTCCAGTGTAGGACCAGTAGCTATGAGGTAGGTAAAAAGGCACTCCCTACTTCTACAAATGCTACTTTAGACAAAAGGACCCATTAGCATCCCTGCCGAGGCTGAGAGAAGAAGATACTGGCCATTACCTTGCTTGTTCTGAGAACTGCTAAATTTGGGGATCCAGGTGGGGTCTGATGCAATAACTCAGAAGTGAAGGCAGTATTTGCAATCTGCATACATTCTTCAAGAGTCTTCAGGAAAGTGTCACAGGTTGATTTCAACAGAGCACCCATATCAATCTCACTCTGTGGGAAGAAATCAATTGGAAGAAATGGACTCACCACAGAAGATCAATTTGGAGAAACTAACATCTACAAAGCCCACAGCTGCTACAGTTGTGATTTCTGGTAAAAAGAATTAAAATTCAATGTGTCAGCTGCTCGGAGAACTGGCACCACACATTACTGTGGCTATGTCCCCGTGCAGTTATTACCACTCTTGTCAGCCTCTCCATAAAACAAGCTTAGTATGCTTGCGTTTTGAAATCAATGCCTCTTAGTTACTTATCTTAGTGGTGTTAGAACTGTATGAAATACTAAGCCTGGATGTATTCAACAATGGCATTCCAGGAAACACCACTGACAGGACCAAATTAAACAGATGCAGAATGATCTGCAGATAATCATTTCAAAAACCCCATGAACAAAAAATTACTGCAAATGACAAAAATGCACAATGAAGTATGACATTGCCACAATACTCTTCATCTCGGCAAAGTAAATTATTGATGCTGAAATGCTTTTAGCAATAAATCTTTGCAGTTAAATGCCAGTAAGATCAGGGAAAGAGAATCTTCCCCCAGATGCATGAAATATGAGCAGGATAAACACCACATTACAGGTCAACACCTGTGAGCTGCAAGTTCTAACAGTGCCTTTCAGTCATCTGTACACCACATCAGGCTTCTGTGCTGTCTTTTAATTCACCTTAAAAAGTTTATCAGGTATCTTTACAGAGATGGTTTGGACATAAAAATGATTAACCTTCAGGTGTTTTGCCAGCTTGTTGTGCACCCATCTCTCCAGGGGGAGGCATCCCAGAACTCCACACCAGCTTCTCTAACCAGGGAAGTGCATCCCCCCTCACACATTTCTCTCTCAAAGCTAGGGGCAGATCACTGTCTTTAGGAGATCCCTCTTAAATGAGGTTTCTTTGGTCAGAAAGAGTTGCAAGCTTTGAAACTTTAACTTAAGTGAGGCTAACCAAGCAGTTCTCTATATCAGTTTTGCTCTTTTTTTTGTGGTCTGCATCATCTGTTGACCTTTTTAGGGTTTTAGATGTGTTTTTCTAAGGAGGATATTAATGACTCAGAGGCAGAAAAATGCGCACTTCTTGCAAGTTATCTTTTTATAAAAGATCTGCTTTTTTTGATCCACTGTAAACACATGATCACCTACAGAGGTGTTACTGTCCAGATCACAGATATCAGATCCCATCTCACTACTTGCTAGCCCAACAAAGGGCAAGTTATTCACAACAATACAGTAATTTAAACAAGAACTGTTGTGTGAGCACTTTACTTCTCTCAGGTTCTCTGCAGAAGGTGGTTGCAACATTAGGTAACTGTGAGTGAATACTACATTGGCTACCCAGAAAAGTTCACATGCTCAAGACTTTACAGATGTGGTCTACAGCAAAAATAGAGTTGTACCTCTGGTTCTGACACACCAGAAATGCTGGCTTCCTTTGTTTTATGCACTTGCTGAACAAGGAGGTTACAGTACAGTCTAAGTTCAGACATTTTAGTCTTCAAGGCTTCTGTGTTTTCAGTGAACTCTAAAAGAGAAACAAAAGAAAAGTTAAATTTACTGTATCAAATGCAAAGCAAGTACAGAATTATTTGGTCTTAGCAGGCCTTTTAAACAGGACAAAAGCCCTATATATAATAATCTTTGTTTTCACAAAGTAGTTTAAGGTGCAAGCAATAGCACTGTTTAGATAGCGTCCTAGGTAGGAAACACTAGACATAAAAGATGCATTCTGTCCAACAGAAAGGGATTAATTTAATATAGATATCCCTGAATCAGAGAATGGATGAGGTTGGAAGACACCTTCGGGAGCAGCTAGTCCTACTCCCCTGTTTAAAGGAGAGTCAGCAAATTACTCAGGTCTAGTCAGGTTCTGAACAACGTCAAGGATGGAGACTCCACAACCTCTTCTGGGCAGCCTTTCAGTGCTCCCTCATCTTCACAACATCAATATTTTTGCTTATGTTTCAATGTATTAAAAGTCATGCATATTTTCTCTTGTTCATTCACTGGGAAGACTCTGGTTTCATCTTTTTTATGCTCTCTCACTAGGTATTTCCTTTAATCATCTTAGCTGCCCTTTGCTGGACTTGCTCCAGTATGTCCATATGTTTCTTGTACTGAGAAACAGAGTGCAGAACTGAGAAGACTAATCCAGATAAAACTAACGGTCAATCTCAGATTTTTCAGAAGTAATGTTTTTGATATTAGAGTCCCTGAATTACAAAATAAATTGTCTGTTAATAAGACTGATGTGGTTTAGTTCTGCAAATACATCAGTAGCTTCTCACCCTGTTCTACCGTATGTCACTCTACAGATATAACTTTGTTCTGCTTCTGGCAGTGCACATCAGATCCTCACTCGGTGAAGGACTCTACAGTCACATCTTCTGCTCAGTTCTGACTCAATTTGAACCAGTAGATGCAAAGCCTGGTGATGACACACATAAGGCTAAGAGGAGAAGCAAATCCTCACCTCAGGGAAAGGAAGTGCTCGCCACCCCCTGCATTTGCTCAGGACATTAATAATCTGCTGTTTATCCATTTTCTATATAGTCATTGTGCTCAGGTTACACAAGGTTAAGGCAAAACGACCTGTGACTAATGCCACACTTGTAAGCAAGAGGGGTTTTCACTGGGGAGAAAGTGAGATTGCTGGTGAAAGCAAAGTGGTAACTGAATTAATTTTCATAGCCAGACCATGATCAGATTTAAGTTTCTGAATACTAGTAGATTTGGAACCCAGTGCAAACCTTTTCTTAATTGTCGAGGCATTCTCAAAGTGCAGAAAACAGTCCAGTTAGAAGATGCAAAGAAAGGGTGTGAGGAACTCCAAAGCTAAAGAGACACTGGTGTGAGAGGCTGGGTCATTATATTCAGACAGTTGTACAAGGTGGGGGTCTTACATTCTTATACAGTCTGCATTACAGTGGCCCCTAGGCAGGACGTACTTACTCATTGTACTTAGAGAACCCATCAGCACATGGTTTTCAAATGATTTTTATACAGTATATTTTTAAAAAAGCCAAAGTTTTCAAATCTCTGCCATGAGAATCAATACCTGAGATTTCTAGGTTATGTTCCCACATGGCTTAGCTTTTAGCAGCACCAAAGACTCGAAGCACAGGTTGGACACTGAAGTTGTGTGTACATGGGAAAGCATGGGGAAATATAAAGGAAACAGTATGTGCCAGCAAAATGGTGTTCTTGCCTTTTTCCTTCTGTGTCCTGCTGTCAGTCAGACAGGCTTTGGCAGTTCCTAGTGCAACCAGCCACTTTTGCCTTTCAACTGCATTTCTTGCCTTCAGATAGAAGTACTGCTCCCCTGGGATAATCAGGTCCATTCGTGTGTTATCTGCAGGATGAACTGAAAGCAACACCGATTTCAGCCCAGCTCCCTGGCCCTTCCCAGCCCAACCAACCATCCCAACAGACGTGTTAGGTGGCAGGTCAAACAGTAACCAAAGAGGAATCTGTAGTCCCAACTTCCCTCACTTGCCATTTTATGACCTCTCTTCTGAGTTAGGGAATGGGCAGCACACACATGTACAGCTATGAAAGACAGTTTTGTGATCAGTATAATATGGGAGTCTTTATGGAAAGGGCATCCTCTTCTGGCAAGCCTCTCTTTCAGGCTTCCAGCCCTTACCCAAACCTCAAAAATGTGGCAATATGACTGAGCAGACCAAGTACTGAAGTTTATTATTCATGTTCCTAGCTTCAGCTTAGTGCTTATGAGGAGTCATTTGAAGCTGTGTGATGTTCCACCACAGCTCACTCCACCTGCATGTACAATACCAACGATATCAGAAGCTTGCACTTCTCTCAACATTTTCAAAATACTATGAAATAAAAACTGGCATATACATCAAGTTACTGCAGATACATATCAGAGAAATCAAGCTGCCAAATAGCTCGTCACCTGAAATCTCATCTTGAATGCAAAATTATTGGACAAACTTAATGCAGCTGAGTGTTACTGTATCTCAGTTACCTTGAATTTCACAAACAGCCATTTGGATGCTTCCCTTACAACCCTTCCAGGCATCTTCCTGAGAGTCATAATAGGACAGGATGCCACCACAGAGAAGGAACCACCGAGGCTGCCAGCCTGAAAAACAAAACTGCATCTCTCAGTTACGCCTCTCCCTGCAATTCCACCATCTCTCTCACTTGGAACTTGCTGCAAATACGGCCCCAAAGATTCCCAGTCCCCCCGGAAAATTAAATCCTTTGAGGCAGGAAGATTTGTGGACAGACACGGATGTTGTACACCATAACCCCTGCTTGCTGGCACCTACATGTCCATTCTGCACACAGCTGGACCAAAGCAGTGTGTGTCTTGAGATGCCATATGTCATTTTCAGTAGTTTTGCTAACACAGCATCACTGACTCACTCTCCCTTCCAAAACCGCCTTCTCAGTTCACCACTCCTCAATTCCTTCCATCACTCCTCAGCCCACTTCTTCACTCTTCCCAAAAGCCACCCCTGCTATCTTGCCTTACAAGTCCTCCTCCCTGGGCTAGCCAGGTTATCTTGAAAAACAATGGGTAAGAATCTCCTAAAAATCAACAGGAGGGAACGGAGGTGGATCTGTTGATTTCTGAGTATTCTGAACACCATCTTTCAGTGAAGCAGTTTTCAACAGCTCTTGAAACTCCTTGTGCTGCCCACATAAAACATAGTCTTGAGTTCCTGACCTGCACTTCTGGATACCTTCCCAAAGAACAACCAAAACACGAGGCTAGACCCACACCAGTAGTTCTGGGTACACTTTTGCCCACTCTGCTGCCGAACTTCAGAAGTAAATTACCCTTTCTTGTTTTCTACTTTTGGAAGCACTACAGCAGTATGAAAAGATAAAAGCAAACACAACCTGACAGCTGCCATTTATGTCTAATTAAAAACTACAAGCTCATTAACTTAAGAAGAAATGAGGCAGCAACGTCACTGGAGGAAAGCAGCTTTCATTCCTGAGCTGTAACAAGCTTCCCTGGCCAGGTCCAACGGATGGAGATTCTGATACTCCCACACTGAAAGAAAACCATCTCTGGAAAGAACACTTGGGTGAGACTGTGTGGGCCACCTGGCTCCTAGATATTTTGGCAGAGGGTCCTCACTTCTGCTGTCCCCTGCACCGGGGCTCTGCCAACCAGCACTGTGCTACAGGAGCCCAGGCTGGGCTCGGACTGACATCACATTGGAGGAAT
Organism: Platysteira castanea; assembly: GCA_013397175.1. Taxonomy (NCBI): domain Eukaryota; kingdom Metazoa; phylum Chordata; class Aves; order Passeriformes; genus Platysteira; species Platysteira castanea. The sequence continues at coordinate 2,366,619 of VYXC01011827.1, read as the reverse complement.
GACAGCTCCTTTCCAGCTAGAAACTGGTTCCTTAGGCTACTGCTGAAACCAAGCACAACACAGTTTAAGGTTAGAAAGGCCTAAAGCATCAGGCTAACAGCAGGAGTATGGTCTGGCTTGCCACCTTTTTTTTTTAAAAAAAAGCAATACCACTGCATTCAGTTCAACCCAGTTTATAGACTGCTGAACCTTGTGTGGTGGCTGGAAAACAAATTAAACATAAATATTATTTCATACCCTTCCAGATCTCTTCCATTACTTCCTAGAAGAATATAAAAACATCAAAAATCCAAGGTATTCTCAACACTTCTCTACTTTATATGAAGGGGGGAAAAAATCACAAGAATGAGAATTAAAAAAAAAAAGAAATCAGCAAGACTGGTTTTTATTTGTCTTGCCTCCAAAATAAAGAAACTATCCTAAAAGTCACTATTGATATGTGGGAACTCACAAAAAAAGGAAGTGATTGTTCAGCAGAGAGAAGCAGTTAATTGCTTCAGACACTCAATGGCACAGAACCAATTCCTTAAATAATGCACAGTGCCACAGTCAATACAAGCCTCTAATTCAGTCTGGAGATCCTGCTGCTGCACATGAATCATTTCAGCCATGGTCCTACAGCTTGCAATTGCAGCTGATGCTCAGCCAAATTGCATCACATCAATCAAAGGCTGTGCAATCATTTAGCCAACATACAAATCACTCTGCCTCCATCATTTCGGAGGTAGGTTACAACTATGTTAAACCGCGACAATGAGTCAATACATTTTGTTGAGACTTTTATTTGGTTGGTTTTTTAGGTTCTGGGTCTTGGGTTTTTTTATGGGGAACAGAACTATCTGTATTCCTTTGCAGAAGCCAACTCTTCTTTAATTATTACATATGTATTAAAAAGACTGTGATAGACAATTTTATGTACGACAACATGTATTTTCAGAACAGAATTGTTACACTAACAAACACACATCTTTGGAAAAGGAAAACAATTTTTAAAAAATACTCCCAGCAAGGTTCTGTCAGAAGATGCACTAACCACCTGGTACTCACTGACACTGAGTCAGCAGTCATGGGAAGGTTATCCTAAACAACCAGCTAAAAATAGCGTGTGGCTGACAAATCACAGCCACTGCACAGGGATACAATCTTTGATTACAGGAGCTTTACTTTAAGTGAAGAATGGGAGAAAAAAAAAAAAAAACAGAACAAAAACCAAAGCAGCAAAAAAGGTACTTAGGCACTTCCAAGAACACAAGTGTTGGGTTTATTCAGTGTCATTTTCCTCCCATAAATTGTCATAGGGATATTGCAATTTTTGGAACTGAGCATTCAGACTTCATGTGATATGGAAAGGTAAAGCTGAACTTTTAAAAGTCTTACTGGTGGCAGCATTAACACAACTTTGAAGAAGAATTTACTAAGTCCATTTTTACTGGTGGTGCACAGGCAGGAAAAAATACAGCTCGTACTTCCAGCATCTCATTTTAGATGCACAGTACCATTACAGCAAAAACTGTCCTTGCTAGGAAAGGTATTTATAAAAAATGCCCAATAAAATGCAAAGCACAATAGAAAGTGAGTAGTAGCTCAAGGTCTGAGCCATAGAAGAAAATGAAGATATACCAGACATCTTCACAGGTACTGGTTAAAGTACATATTGCACTCCTGTGTGAAACTTACAGTTAGTGCCTGCAGTACCTGGAAGATCTGATATTGTCCACTACAAAAACAGATATTTAAGCAGTCTGTGCCTGCTAAGGATTCACTATTTCTCCAGAAGTTTCCATAGAAAGAAAGATCTGCCTACTTCCACCATTACACTTCAGGAAATCTGGATGCAGCTATCACTGAGCAAACTTGACATTTCTTGATAACACCGTTGAAATTTGGACATAATTCAAACTTTAATGTTATACAACTCCAGACAGCATTCCTTCCAAAGTGCCAAGCCTGAAGAAAAAAAAAACAAAAAACATTTGAAGACATGTAGATCATGTCAGACATCCACAAAGCCAAACCATCTGGGAGAATTACATACTCAAGAAGTCAAATTGATGACCTGGAAAACAAGCTGCAATTAAGAGACGCCAGTTCCAGCTGCATTTCTAAAATGCATAAAGGCCAGACACCCAGGTTTTTATTATTGCTTGCTTTCCATGAGAGTTATATAACACTTTAGGCTTATTAATTTCTTGAGCTTCAGAACAAGTTTTTGTAAAACTTATGCAATAGATAGTCCTTAGACTTCTTTGACCCTAACCCAGACTTTAAATGCAGATAGGAGATAATTATGAACTTTCCACATTACAACATCTGTCTAATAGGAGGAATTAAAGCTTCTATCACCTCTCTACTGCTTATAATAAGGACATGATCCAAGACTTAGTTGCAGAGCAGGACAGATCCCTGTTTTTCTGTGCAGGGTCACTAAAAAGCCCCAGAGTGGGTGCCCTAATAGTCAGAGCCATCTCACAGTGAGAACGAGCAATATCCGTCATTTCATCCCACCCTGAGCAAATGTAAACTGTGCCATGTGTTCCCTGTCCCACCATCTACAGCTTTATCTCCCAAGGGCAAGAGCGCCATATCATCTGCCCAGTGCTGTGTCAGCGACTGATAGCTGGACAAGAGCTGCTGAAAACTCTCAGCTCTAGCAGGGCAAAGACACTGTCAAGTCAACCAGGTTTCTAGTCAGGAAAAGCAATTAGCAAGAAAGCATCTTACACAGATCAAACTTGAAATTTTTCCCCTTTTTTCTCATTCAAGAAACAGGAGTAATACAGTTAGAAGGTTATCTTGACATAAGCATTTTGCACCCAAAAATGGTGCCTACTTTTTCTATACAGTCTCCTAAGGCTACCCAGTGTTTTGGGAAGGGCAATCCCAGGTGCTAGAACACATTTTGCAGCCTTAATTCTACAGCAAAACAATTTGAGAGGATAAAAATCCAGTGTGTATCCATGAGGGACAGCAGAAAGGCAGACAAGAGTGTATGACAATCTATGCCTCTTCTCTGAGCTATTACCTGTCACGTAGAGAGCAGCCTCTGGAAATGTCCATATTGCAGTTTTACTCTGATTATGTGCATATTAACAGCAGGAATCAATACTGAAAGCCCCTAAAGGTAATGAAGTTCAAAGATTCAGCACTTTAACAACGATATCACTTTTTAAAGCACTTGTTTGAGGGACACTAGAGGTTCAAGTGAAGGAAGCATCAGCTGGAACTGGCTTTAACACAATGATCTTCTCCCAAACGATTTTTCTCACAGGGGTTCCATAAAGCCCACTTTTGTTTCAATCACAACTGTTAGGGCAATGTTAGCAGCACTGAAAAAGCATCCTGTCATCATAGGGCAACTGGGGTTATTTGCAAATGATTTTATGGCAGTGACCAGCCAAGGCACAGAGAGTACAATGTACCAGCTGCCAGGCATTTTTGAAGGGGACACAGTGAAAGGATGAAGGGCAGAGAGGGGATCGGGGTGGAGGCAGAAGTTCAATAACACAGGCCACTGCTCAGACACACTAATTCAAGTCATACAAAGCTCCTGAGGAAAACAGTTTTCCTCCTCTGTTTATATTTCCCAGCCACGGCAAACAAACTGCTCCTCTCTCTGACCCCTGGGGTGATTATCAGGCCAGACTAGGCCAACCCACTGAATTTATATAAGCACATACAGATACCACATGATGGTATCTCTTCACCATCCGTCTACCACACCTTTGGTTTCTGCCCTACCCAGCCACTTCCTGTGATCACTTGTTCATTTCAGCGCAGAGGGACTGAATGCAGAGGCACCGGTACTGCAGCATACCTGGCAGGGAATGCTGCACCATGGAGGCTCTGCAGCACTGCTCTAACACTTTCAGAGGAGAGAGGGGACACCGATTTCCATTCCTGCAGCCTCATCAAACCTTTCTACTCTGAGCACATTACTCAATTCCAAAAAGGCTGGACAAAAGCAAGATTGCTGCATGAAGAAATACAGACGGAAAGGGAGCAAAACCATGAGAAAGAAGGCCAAATCACACAAAGACAATTAAGCAAAATCCAAAGAGAATTAACTAATCAGTCCCTGAAGTATCCAGGGTGAAAGTCTCACCCAGCCAGAACTGGCTGAGACTCAGGCATTCATCTAAACCAACACCTGGTCTCTGAGAGCAGCTACAGCCAGTAATAGAAGGCAGACCATTGCCCTGAAGGCAACAGAAACCTCAGCTGTCTAGGTCCACCCCCACAAAAGCCAGACTTATAATTTTATACAACCAGAACTTGGACTATACCCAGAGGCTAAAATGAAGGAGAATATTATAAAAGGCTTTTTAGAACCAAATCTTTATCTAAGGGTGAAGTTTTCAATTAATTCCTCCATCTCTGGAAACAGAGGAACTTATTTCCAGAGCTTGGTATCAGCTGGAAGTATATGCGTCTCTCATCCTACAAGGTCAGATTTCTTAAACTCCCAAAACAAAGACTAACTCTAAGCAGTATCATGTGCATCCAGATCCAAGATACAAGAACTAATGATTTTTCACGTTTTCTTGAGCTCTACCCCCAAGTTTACTAAGGAATTCTGAATCATTAGAGATAAGAATAATTTAAAGTATTATGTGAAAGATGAAATTTACTGCTTGGTGCTGGCTCTTGGTATAAAACGAAAAGAATCCAAAGTACAACAATAAACTGAGAGGGGATGATTACATACAGGTAGATGGGGAGAGCTAACTAAAGTACGTGGCATGATGCAGCGTCACTGGTGATGGTATGAAGCTGACTGTATCATGCCTTGAGGAAGATGAATTACTTAGGGCTAGATTTACTCAGCACAAATAAGGAAGTGAATATTTAAATATCGGGAAAAGCTTAGCTTTGTAAAGGAAAGTCATCAAAGCCATTTCATAGAGCATGTAACAAATACCGGGCAAGCCAGTGGAAGCAGTCATCATTTTTCTTTCTAATGATGAAGCTGCCTTTGAACCTCAAAGCCAAGAGCTGATCCATACCACCTCTTCCAGAGTTAGCAGCAATCCTGCCTGTGGCCAGCAATCCCAGGTAGGCTGTGTGCCTACACTGAAGACCTGAACTGAACTGAATTTCAGCAGAAAGAAAAAAATCAACTTGAAGGTGCCAATCTCTCGCACCACTGAAGGGAGGTATTCCCCAACTCCATGCTCTGTTTCCCAGCAATAGCTTACTCATTCTATAAACCTGATGAGAAAAAAAATCATAGATGTCTTTTACAAGGCAAACTCCAAAGACTCAATCAATTTGTTTTATCAGTCAGAAGGTATGCTCAACCAAGAGCACGTATTGCAGGTTGAGTTCAGTCGGAGAGCCCCACGGGAGGCAGTTTCCAAGCAGCAAAGAACACCCTTCCCGTGCAGTTCGGCTCCGCTCTCTCCTTTCTCTATCCTGCAAGCAGCATTCCCCAGCTGGAGATCAGTCACGCTATGACACTGCAGCCAGGATCTGGCTTGGATGCTGCCCACACCAGAGTGGTTTGTGCTCAGCCAGGACTGCGGGCAGTAGCAGCACTAAAGACGGAGGAGCTACAGGGAAGGCACATGGTGACACTTTTACCATCCCAACTGCTCACTACAGTAAGCGGTACTGAAACAATAGTTACACACCCAGCCCAGCCCCCACAATCATCACCAACAAAGCTAACATCAGATAGAGACTTTTGGCAAAGGATGAAATCTAGCAATTTTTTAAGATCATGTTACATGCTTTGTCTGTAAGCTCAGCTGAGGCCAACTTACATGCCTGCATGATTTAAGTCACCCTGCTCTTGATTTTGAGGGTTAATAATTTGAAGTTTGCAGATGCATTATATATTTGCCCAAGAGGAAAACTGCTGTCTCACTTTACATGAAAATGGTAATTCTGCTTGCAAGTTCCCTGCTCTCTTAAGGTTTTAACCAATTTAATGGGGGAAGCACAGACAAGCAATCAAAGGACACACACTGCAAACACAAGATCCCAATGGATTTTCATAGGCTAGAACTGTGTGCAATCTGATCCAGAGCTGGCACACTTCACGTGAGCTTAAACAAAAGCAACACACTGAGAAATCACTATCTGGTGGCCACTGCACTAGGGGACAGGAAAATTCTAAAAATCTCAGTTTTCTAAACTCAGAGATTTCCAAGGTAGCACTGGAAACTCTGCACATAGAAACCACAATGTGAGTGCAGGATCAACACCAGAGGAAAAACCCTATCTCCAAGAAGAAACCAGGTAACACTGATCTGATTTATCCTAATCTACATAAAGCAAACAAGTGCCTTTATTACAAACAAGATAACTTGTTTAAGCGGTAAGGCAAACTAATCTGTCTTTCAATTGGTGGCAATCATGCTGTGTTTCTTTGCCCTTTGCCCGCAGAAAGCCAAACTCATTTCCTATTTCTGAAACGTTCTTGCTGTCAATGACTATGTAATTTGCAACACAGATCTAGCTCCCAGCCCCAGAGCTGGGAGGAAATGGGTTGATGTGGACTTGACCTCTCATGATGGCAATGACGTAAGACATTACAAAATCAAAATTCCCAGAAAAGACTCAATTACCAACAAAGTCCCATCAGCTCCTCTCTCACAGCAAGAAGGAAAAGCAGATCTTCTCAACAGTTTTACGCTTGCTCTCTGCTGAATGTCCTATCTCTTCTCTGACTGTGAGGGGTCCTCCTCATTCTGAGGAGGAAAAGGCAAAACTACCTGCAGTGCATGCGTACATCAGCACTGTATTATTAGGACAGGCACACACCAACATACAGCGATGACACACAATTTCCCTGGTTTTATATGCATCCTTTACACTATATAGCACCTTATTCATCAACCTTGGGCAACAGGAAAAACATATTTGGGGCAGAATACTGGCAGAAATACTGTTCTGGATGACCTGTTGAACCTTCTTACTTCCCTTAATCCCTGAAAGGATGGTTTCCCGTCTCTCACTCTCCAGCTCTTTGTTATTGCTACAATAAACACCACATTCCAGAATATTTTTCTTTTTTTTTGCATCTCCGCATAAATTTATAACTTAATGGCTTCAAGGCAGGAAGTCTTCATTTCATGGCAAAAGAAAGCACTAGTATGCACAGCTAGCTTGCAGAACAGCAAATTTATTGTTCTCAAACACACCATGGGCCTTCTACAATCTAAGAAAAGGCACTAAGTGACCTTGACTACCACACTTACAAGAGTCAAGTTTCAACAAAGAAATCAGAAAGATGCTTCAATCTTCCATCACAGATTTTCTGTTGAGAGCAAAACCTCTTCTAGTTTTCAGCCAGTGCAAATCTTACATATGCAAGGAAAAGAGTTTCCTTCAGTCTGCATTCACTTAGACTGAGGTTTACTAAGTTATCCTTCTTCCTGAAGGGTCACTTGATTGGAAGTACTTATCAATGTGGCTAGCAAAAGAAAATTTAATTCTGATGAAAACAGAATACTTCTTAGTCTTCATCTTACCATCAAAACAGAAGTCCAGCTTATCCTATAACAGGCACACTCAGGCACTAAAATGTCAAATGCCAGTCAGTTATCTACATTATGTACTGCTTCCCACAGACACACATTCCCAGGTCTCATGGCACGCAACCAAGCACAAGGGCTCCAAACACACCCCAGCATCTCTGCAATGCAAAGAAAAACATGTAAAACTTTACACCAACTGAACCATAGGTGTTTTTAGTATGAGGAAAGGACTAATATCACTGCTAGAGTTCTGCAATTCAAATGGAAAACGCAAGCACGGCTGCTCCTACTGCCACAGACTTTATAATTCAAGAGCATTCACAAATAATTAACAACAACAACAAAAAAATCCATGTCTATTCACTGAGACCTGACAAATTTTGATTCTCATCTCAGAACACCTATTGCCTAAAGGGGAAAAGTCACAGCAATCTTCCAGCACAGCAATAAATCCAGCCTCACGCACCACTCCTGCGCCCTCCCATCCCTACCACACGAATTCAACACTCGCTTGTGCTTCAGCTTTTTCTTTGTTTAATTTTGATTTCCTACATTTTCCCAGCTAACCAGAGAAGTGCAGCTGTTCCAGTCTCTCCGGGAAAAATTCAGGCGAGGCGGCAGCCCTTGTACATACACTACGGAGCAACACTCGCACCTGGCAATGTCACGGTGGTCGTGGTTACTCTTCTCCGACCTTCAAGTTTCTAAACTGTTCCAACAAACCACAGAGAGGTTCGCACCTGGCAAGACCCCATCCACAACCCCAAACCACAGGCCTCTGCCTCACCTAACTCGAAGGCGTCCGGCAGTGGACATCCCCTAGGAACAGGGGTGGCACTGGATGCTCCCCACCGCTGCAGTGCTTCTGACCCCACCACCTTTAACCTCTGCTGATCAAACTCTGGCCACACACGGCTGCTTCCAATCTACCAAGATCAAGCCTTCCGCGGCACGGGAACACCCAAAAAATCACAATTTGGGCCTAGAGCTAGCAGGACAGCCCCCGTCCACCTTTTTTCTTCTCTTTTTTTTTTGCACGCTTTTGCATCCGAATCTCCCAAGTGGGACTGAATGGCAACACGTTTTCCTCCCAGTTTTGGGAATCCCTCGAATCCCCGACTCGCCTCAATAGAAGTTCCATGGGGATGTGTGGAGAACGGGCAAGTTCGCTGTTCGAGCTGTGACCCAGAGCATCCGAACTGCCCAAACGCCCAGACCCGGGGGAGGGCGAGGGGCGCCCCGGACGGGCGCTGGCACCGGGACAAATGCCGGGCAGTGACAATAAGGCAGCGCCGGGGCTAGTCCCCTGCACGGCGAGGTCAAGGGGCAGCGCTGACCCGCACCCAGCAAGCACAGTGAATCTATCTATGTGTGTACTTGTATAAATACATATATGAGAAGATGACGGCGCCCGTCCCGCAGAGGCTGAGCACTGGCAGGAACTCACCGCTCAGGTAGTTGGTCCACTTGTACAGCACCCCCTCCATGCCGGCCGGCCCCCGGCCCCATGCAGCGCGGCCGCCCCCCGGCGGGGTCACGCCGCCCGCCGCCGCCCGCGCTCCGCC
>VYXC01011827.1:2337364-2355451 GCA_013397175.1 Platysteira castanea | reverse complement strand
TATATGTGTCCTTCCGCTACCGGCAGCACAATCACAGCTTTTCATTATTCTTTACCTGCCCCCGACCAGACAAGTCAACATACCAGAGCCACAGAAATGCAAATAGGAGGAAGAGCCAGAAATTCGAGGGAGTCTGCTAAGAGCCCGCAACGACTTGCTAATGCTGGATGTCCTGTAAAACATCAACGAAGTGTTAATAGTGTGAGACAGCAAAATACTCAAGTCTCTGCAGGCTGCCTGAAGGCTACTTTTGTATGTTAAAAGAAAAAAAAAGACAGTTTTGCATGTTTATGCTCTTACAGACGACNTTGAGGTGACCTAATTGTGTCTTTCCAATACATGAAGAAAGATGGAGAGAGACTTTTTGTAAGGGCATGTAGTGACAGAACAAGGGGAGATGGCTTCAAACTTAGAGCAGGTTTAGATTAGGTTATTAGAAAGAAATTCTTTACTGTGAGGGTGGTGAGACACTGGACCAGGCTGCCCAGGGAAGTTGCTGACGACCCATTCCTGGAGGTGTTCAAGGCCAAATTGGATGGAACCTGAGAACCTGGTCTAGTTGAAGGTGTCCCTGCCCGTGGCACGGGGGTTGGAACTGGGTGATCTTTAAAGTCTCTTCCAATCCAAACCGTTCTATGATTCTGTGATTCAGGTGCAGGTTTTGGTATGTGATCTCAGCGGTTTAATAGGTCTTGTGCTATGCATGAATTGGTTTGGTTTCTAACGCAAACTATTAGTTTAAAAAAAAAAAAAAAAGAGTTATATGCNTCCTTCCTCTACCGGCAGCACAATCACAGCTTTTCATTATTCTTTACCTGCCCCCGACCAGACAAGTCAACATACCAGAGCCACAGAAATGCAAATAGGAGGAAGAGCCAGAAATTCGAGGGAGTCTGCTAAGAGCCCGCAACGACTTGCTAATGCTGGATGTCCTGTAAAACATCAACGAAGTGTTAATAGTGTGAGACAGCAAAATACTCAAGTCTCTGCAGGCTGCCTGAAGGCTACTTTTGTATGTTAAAAGAAAAAAAAAGACAGTTTTGCATGTTTATGCTCTTACAGACGACTCAACTAAAATCTCACTAATTTTCTCTTGTAGTTAACCTGCCTCTCTAAAAGGACTTCTAGTGACACTCTAAATATTGCTGCTGACTAACTTCTGTAAGTGTTCTGTTTTCTTCTTAAACACCTTTCCTGCATGACTAGTAAATAGAGCTTTTAAAGTCCTTGTCTGTTAGTAGAGTGAAAGTAGTCCGGGTTGTACCACCTGGTTAAATCAGAAAAGGGTCTTGTCTCCCTAATCTAAAGTGGAATGTTTTGCATGCATTTGTTTCTGGGGGTTTTTTTGTTTGTTTATTTTTTTGAGACTGTTATGTAGTTGTTCCATTTTTTCCTTTTCCCTAATGGCTTCTTTTGAAAGAGATGTGGCTGATTCTTTCAGACATGTTAAAATGTATATTGCATTTGTGACCCTGCTGGTTTGTGATTTGCAATTTACTGAAGCTTGTAGATGGCCTTGAGTGTAGATTTTTAAGAAAAATGCCCTTCTAGTCTGATCAGTTTTAAAGTGGAAGTAGGTGATCAGGGAAGGTGGGGATCCGGGTTGGTTGGTGTTGTCATAAACACACCAGGTAAATGTTGTTTTATTTCTTTCCACTTACCGAGGAATCTTGTAATGCAAAGCATAAGTTTAAAAGACTTTGAAAGTGTAGGTCTTTCATTTAAGAGATGTCAAGGTGCCGAGAAGTGCTGTGTTTCTAACTATATATCTACATTATGACCATATTCCATCTGCCTTTTGTGGAACTTGATGGTTAAATACAAAGTGTTTTATTCCTTTCTTTTCCAGTCACAAGCATAACAATGGTCAACCTATGTGGTTTACACTTGGCATAAGGGAAGCTCTCAAAGGCTGGGACAGAGGTTTGAAGGACATGTGTGTGGGAGAGAAGCGGAAGCTAACTATTCCACCAGCCCTTGCTTATGGAAAAGAAGGGAAAGGTAAAACATGATAAGCCCTTTCCTTGCTCTAATTGTTTCTAATCTCTGTATTTTACTGTTACTCTTGGCCTAAGAGGTTAGCAACCTTTCAAGCTTTCCAGTTTGATTCCATTAAAGAAGAAAAATTGAGGGAGTCAGGTGCTTTTTCTCATAAATTTGTTTTCTGCAGCAATATCCATTAAGTGGCTATGTGGTGAATGCAGGAAAAAAACCCCAGAAACTGATGGTAGCTGCTGTGCTGTATGTTCTAAGTGTCTTTTCTGTTAGTGCTGTGCTCAACAGTGCCCTGCTTTTTCTTTTTTTTTAGTTTGTTTTTTTTTCTCTCTTCTTTTACAGTCAAGTGGAGGTGGTTGCTTAGGTAACAGTTGGCTTTTTGGCTGTTGGATCTGTTTTCGTGGTAATACTTCATGAATGTGCATGTGCAAGCCTCATTCTTGCTTGCAGGTTTCTTTTAGAACCCTATACTACTGTCCAGCCAGGTCTTGGATGATACAGTGAAAAGTCACTGTTTATTTCTCTGTATAAGGACATTAATTCTTTCCCTCTTACAGCTGTTTTCAGGTTGGGCAGTGGTCCCTGTTATCCACAGTAAGATGTGCAGGTGCATGGGCAGTCATGTAGTCACCACTGAAAATGCACTGAATGCTGTGCAGACAGATAGAAATGTCTGCAGGGTTTTCTCAACCTGTCTACTACTTGAGGGTGTTTGGGGCTTTTCCTTTCAAATATTTCAGATTCCTATAATGGGAGGGCCAGATTTGGAATATGCAGTTAAGCAAGTGACAGCTTGAATTGTTCTGTTTCTGCTTTATGGGATTTGTTTTAGTTAAATTATTTTGAGGAATTATTATGAATATTTATGTCATGACAAGAGTTGCAGGTAGTGCAAAGTTCTAAAGCAGAAAGGATAAATGTCTAGGAGCATATAGTCCATCCTGCTAATGTTCTCTCCCACCAGTAGGAGACTCTTTGGGAATGAAGACTGTTTGCAATTCTGTATCTTGTGGCAAGTAGGGCTGCACATAGGCTTAGGACTCCATATTACCTAATGCTAGGTAGTATTCATGCATACAGCATACTTCATACCCTCCTCTCTTGAATGTACCCGTTTAACACATTTTTCTAGAAGCCCTGGTTTAGTGTTAAAGATACAGTATTAGAGGTAATTGTGTTTCTAGGAGAGAATGGGAACACTGTGGTTGTCATTTATTTGTCTTTATGCAGGGAACAGCTGTAAATTTTTCCACAAAAAGATATGAAATGCTGCAGTGTTCATGTAGTCATCAGGCCTAATTGTTTGATTAATATGTAAAGCACTGTAGTTGTTCCTCAAAGACGTGCAAGCCTCACCTCTGTGTTTAGTGCAAGAAGGTTAAACAGCTAAACACTACTAACTGCTGTAAGAAATTACGTGCTTTAGGAAGACTTTGAAGTATTTGACCATAATTATGTTGCTGTTTTCAAATGATGCCCTTGAAGACAGAATTATTTCATTTTCTTCATGCTTTCCTCCGAATGCACATAATTTCAGTAGCCTCCCACCTTGGTTGCTGTCTGACTCATCATTTGAGTCAGATGCCTTTTTCTGTAACACTCAAAAAAATTACCTGTGTTCCAAACCCTAAACAGGGCACTATGCCCTGTATTTCCAGAAGATTCTGATGTTTATCATCCCAGAAATCTACAAGCCTGTTGGTTGCTGCAGCTCAGGGTGTATTTAACACCATAGCTCCAGAGTAGTAGATGTGGATTATTTTTTCCCTGTCTTCTCAAGGCACTGAAATATTTTTTGGGTGCAGCTGTCCAGTATAGAGATATATTTGGTCCTATTCAACCTCTCTCTATATAAAGGAGTGAAGTGATGTGCTGGAAGGTCTTTGACAATAGCTTTAAGCCATCAGCATGAGGGCATATCACATCTCTGTGAAAGCCAGTGCCTGATGAATTGAAATCCTCGAGGTGCCGAGGCACGGGGGAGTGCTCAGTGGCACTATTAGGAAGTTACCAGTCTGTTCACCTACATCAAAAATGATGTTGTGATAACACATGCCTTGTGATCAGGTTTGGGTACTTACCCAGTTTCTGCTGTGTGTTTGGAAATAGCTTTGTGCACTGAGTCTGGAAACTGCTGTGGGAGACCAACATCTGTCACTACCCTTTTGTCTTTCTCTGCAAGAGAGTTTTTCCCTGTGGCAGAATAGCAGATACAAGATGTCAGTTGGCAGTGGAGAGGCATTTGGAGACTGACAGGGTAATGGTGAATCCGGAGGACTAAATTCTCCCTTCTTGCTGCCCTGTCTGTTAGTCTTGGCTGTAGTCTGTCTGACTGTACAGTCTCCTTTACTGTTTTCCAGTTTATGTGGCTCTGGCCATGAAAGAAAAAAAGATTCAAGAATGTTGTTTGATAAACTTGTGATGGTAATTGCTGAAAAAGAGCTTGCATCGACACCTACTAGTCTCCAACAAAACTAGTTGCATCTAAAGTTGCATATGTGCTGTAAGGGCTGCTCAAGAGTCCAGGATACAGGCTGAAGTGGTTGAGGTCATCACTGTTACAGATACTTATCCTTACTAGTTCAAACTGCAGGATGCTTTGAAATGACCAGGATTACTGGAACATTGCTCTGACGCACATGGCTTTTGTATGGCATTGAATATATAGATGGTTTTAACTTTTCTCCATTTTGGGCAGGAAAAATTCCACCTGAGAGCACATTGATTTTCAACATTGACCTTCTAGAAATTAGAAATGGACCAAGGTCTCATGAGTCATTCCAAGAGATGGATCTTAATGATGACTGGAAACTGTCCAAGCAAGAGGTGAGTGGGTTATCCTTCTCTTGTGAGCAAATCTGACAGGATGGGAGAGTGGAAAAGAATGCACATCCATGCTGCACTGTTCTGAGCCTTGCATCCTAGTGAAAATTCCAGACTGGAGGTTCGAAAGGAGCCTTGGTAAGCTGAGGATAGGCATGTGACTCATGTGTGCTGCACGCTTATGGAAGACCTAGATAAAATAAAGCATCTTAGAAATAAAACCAGACTTCAAGGCTTTTTGGATTTAATTGCTGATTTATTAATAAACTGGAATTTCTTCTGCTGTAGGGCAGTCCTGTTTCATAGCATTCTCTCTGTGAAGGACATGTATTCAGCATTATTCACCATCTGTTTGCCTTTCATTTTCATCTTCTGCTTTTCCAGTGTGCAAAAGTGATCCATGAGAAGCTAGTATAAATCCCTGAGTTCTTTTTGATTTGGGTCTGGTACAGTTTACTAGACCCAAGAAGGCTAATTAATCATCTGCACTATGCATCACACAGTGTCAGTGTGTGTAATGTCTGTGTATTAGGAATGTAAGCAATAACCCTAACAAATCCCAGAGAGTGAAGTGACTAAAACAGACCTGAAACATGGCCCATGGTTCTTATATGAGTGGCATCTGTTTAATAGATGCGTGTGTTGGTATTGTTATTTTTGTAGAAGGCTCAGCAATTCAGAACACTTGGCACCTCCATAGTTAAACCTTAAAAACTTAGTGAAAACAATCTGATGTTGTTGAAAACACATTAATATCTAGCTTAATGTCAGTAAGTGTTCCAGTGGTCTGTTTAAAACCTGCCTTGGCTTGTTGTACTTCGGAATTTTGAGATGTCTAGAAATCTTTTAATGTATTTCCCACTGGAGCAGCAAACACTGAGATTGTGGACAGATTTCTGTATATATTTGGGGTGGCTGTTTACATGTACTGGGTTGTCAGAGTGCGAGAATGTGGAAAAGCTGTCTCTGACCAATTGGTAGCCAATATCTTCTGCCCAGCTATTTGTACTTTACTGTATAGACATCAGAAGACAGGCTGTCCTGGCTCATTTTTTCAGTCAGACACCATAAAGGTATGGTAACAGCTTTGCTAGTTTTACTGTCACTTCTATCACTAAGGACTCTTCACTCCAAGGGACTGCAGAATCAGTTAGATGAGTATTATTCCGGCAGTGGCTTAGGAGGGGAGGTATCTATCATCTAATAACCACCATCCTGAACATAGCATCCCTCTGTTATGCTGCAGTAATCAATTCTTTCATAAGTCTGAAAATGTTCACTCTCACCTCTTGTCTAATAGGTGAAAATTTACTTGAAGAAAGAATTTGAAAAGCATGGAGCAGTGGTAAATGACACCCAGCATGATGCTTTGGTTGAAGACATATTTGATAAAGAAGATGAAGACAGTGACGGGTTTATATCTGCAAGGGAATTCACGTACAAGCATGATGAGCTGTAGAAAAGGGTGGCATAATTTTTTTTGACACAAATAGCAGTGACTTAGACTGTCTGGTTCTCGTGTCATCCTAATTCTGTGTTTTGGAGTTGACAATTGCTGTTGGCAAAGAAACACTGTTTATATAAAAGAGATTTTTCTCTTCATTATGTACAAATGTTTTAAACTATTTTAAAATGTGAAAATGTACCTCCTCATATAATGAAGCCTTCCACATCGGTGTTTTTTAAATTTTGTATTAAATTATTTTTCAGAAATGAAACAAACTTTACAGTTATGAAACATGAAAATCAAAATCCATTTCAGTGACTTTCTGTGATTTGTTTGCGTGCCAAGATCACTTTCAGCAGCTACCTTATGTATAACTTGCAGTCTGTGGCTTAATTACTTGACCTTCCTTCTTGTGTGTCACTGCTTAAAAAGCAGTTTGCTGACCTTGGGTTTTTTCCCTGCAGATTTTTAAAAGATGTAGTAGAAGGCATCAGCATCTCTTTATACAGCTGAGAAACTGATACAAAGCTGAATGAGAAGAATGATTATCGTGTGCTGATCTTGCCCTTCTAAAGGGAGAGTGTTACCACCCATGCCAATAATTGTCTGCATTTTTTGTTAAGTTTTGTGAACAAAATAGGAGTTAAATGTCAGACTTCTGCTGCCAGCAACATTCTAGGAACTGTCTGTAATCTGGAAAGCAGCAAGTTGTGCTGCAGTGCAGAGGTGGTGTCCTTTAAATGTACACACATGCTCGTTTTGAAACTTGGACTTGGCATTCATCAGAAAAGATAATACCTTTCTCTCACAGTTTGAAGGGGATCTTGAGCAGAATGTTACAAGTCTGAAGTTTTTCCTCTTTGCAGAAGGGAGAGAGTGTACTGATGGGAGGATCAGTATGGTCTGAAGAACAGTTTCCATGGGCTTCTCTGCTATGCAGCTGTGTGAGTTGCAGAACTTGTTTCATTGTCCCTTTGCAGCATTTTTCACAAGTAGCACACAAGTGATATGAATTTTAAATAATAAAGTGGATTTTTAGAAAAATAGAGGTGTGAGGTAAATGTTATGGTGCTGTGGCTTCACGGGGGGGAGATCATTAGTTTGTCAAACACAAAATTGGAGTTCAAAGAACTGTATTTGGAGAGGAAGAAACATTTTGCAATTGTCTGTGGTTTCTTAAGTGAGAGGGCAAGGTATCTCAGGGACAGAATTTATTCTCACATCACTAACCTATGGGTCTATGAACAGAACATTGTACTTGAAAAATGTTGCCCAAAGCTATGTAAGGACGCAAAGCAAATCCAGTTGTATGAAACAGGGATTGCTGCATTGCACTAACCCTTAACCACCGCAGACAGACTCTGCATTCAGGGTTCTCGGTGCTGTGCGTGAGTTAGATGTTTCCCTGCCACCTAGTGTTGCAACTGAGGATTAGAAGACTGCTTCATTAAACTGAGTTCAGCTGCAGAAGGGCATTTAGAGATGCCTGTTAGTAGTGACTCTTGGGGGGAAAAAGGAAAGTTGTAGGTGAAGGTAAGCAGCGCTGGGCTGTTCTGTTTTGGTTTTCTTCCATCATCTGACATTTTGTGGGTCATGTTCTAAGTGTTGTAACCATGTATTTTGTTTTCAGTAACCTTAGGTCTTTTTCCTCAGTGATGCCATTTGCTTTTCTCGAACCCAATAATACTTTTGCTTTTATGGCAGTGAGTTTCACAGTAAAATAATGTAGGAAGATGTTTTCCATCTGTTTTAGGCTCATTGCCTCCCCTTATTCTTTTATTGTGAAGAAATAATGAATAGTCATTACCTATTTAGCTCTTCTTACTGGTCATGGTTTTGCATATTGGTATTTTTTTCTCATCACTTAAGAAAATCAAGCCTGCCTGACTTCAGCTTGCCCAAGGTTGCATGTTCTGTGCTGGCTGTCTTGATCTCCCCTACAGTCACCAGAGCACTGGGCACCTGTGGGCAGCTCATGACATGTGTGTTGTTTATTTTGTAATGGGATAGCTGCCTTATCAAACAGAGTGTCCTGTCTTTCTCTGTTGACAGTGTGGGGAACCTAGACAATTTGTATAGCCTAAGCCAAGGGGGGCTAATAGGATATGAAGCTGATCTTTAAGCCAGTCGTGCCTGCATGTGGGAACTGGCAGGTACCCAACCAACCAAAGGGGAAATACTCTGTGTGTGTGTGTGATGCTGGGAAGAGCAGAACTGAGACTTATATTGGATCTGTGAGGGTTACAGATCATTGTTTGCAGTGTTTAGCATGTTCTCAAAACATCTGGCTGGGGAATGAAGGCATAAAAAGCATGGAATAAAATTTGCCCGTGTTACTGACCTAATACATTAAAAGTTAAGGGCCAGTTGTTGTTGCTTTTGTATTAAATAGGAGTTTGTAGTCAGTGACTGCTGTGAAATGTACATAGGTGTTATCTTCTGCTTGGATTTTTAAAGTATTTCATAAAAATGACTTTTAGTGAACATACAGTTACTTGTTAATGCCAGCAGTGTGTTAAAGCTGCAAGACCAAGATGCTTTATTTGGTGTTGTGTATAGGTTTATGCCAAATGAGAGCATGGTTTTTGTTCTTAGTAACTTTCTTGAGAGCTGTGTTAAATTCTGAAATTGAACTGAAAATGTTTTTAAAAAATGTGGAATCAGCAGCAGATTTGAGAAGTCACTTCAACTTGATTACCATTTGCTATTGTTAAAGTCCTCCTGTGGAGATGAAAGGCTTTCCTAGGTAGAAGTAGCACTGCCTGTTTTAACCTCAATTGTATTTGCTTGTTAATCCACAGGGCAAACTGCTGCAGTGCCAGCAGGAGCCAGCCAAAAACCTGCAGGACACCAGAGGCAGGCAGCTGCATGTCCCCCGAAGTGGGGAGGAATACTGGAACTTCAGTGGCACTCAGGAATGTTTCAGCTGGCTTGTGTGGGAAGTGCAAGGTGTATTTCCCCTGAAGAAACAAACCCTCACTGCATATCTGTAAAACATGGCACTTGAAAAAGTGGAGAGGGTTCAAAACAGACCACTCTCCTCCGGCACTTTTACAGCCTTCTTCAAACATTTCTTGTTGGTTTGTGGTTATTTGGGAAAATATATAGTGATGTTTTTTAGAACTGCAGCCTGTCATTCACAGCCAGTACCTAACAATTACAGTGGGAGTTGCTGCCTTCTGTAGGTACAGAAGCAGCCTTCAGAGCACATTTTATTTGAAAATTCTTGATATGCAATGCAATGACACAAGAAAACCTTTGGCAAAGCTTCAGGAATGGTGCTTTAGTCTGAAATGTTTTTTTAAGTTTTCTTTTTTTGAGATAAACTGACGAGGCAAACAGTGGTGAAAATGAACACATCACTTTATTTGGTCTTAGATCTTTTCAGTACCTTATTTCATAGAATTATAGAATCATAGAATTTATTTTGGAGAAGACTCTTAAGATCATCTAATCCAACTGTCAACCCAGCACTACCAAGTCCACCACACAATCATGTCTGAGTGCCACATCTACATGTCTTTTGAATACCTGCAGGTATCTCAGTGGTTCCTCCACCACAATCCTGGGTGACCTCTCCCCATGGTTGACAATCCTTTCCATGCAGAATTTTTGCCTAACATTCATTCCAAACCTCCCCTAGTACAACTTGAGGGTGTTTGCTTTTGTCCTATGCCTTGTCACTTGGGAGAAAAGGCCTAGCCTCACCTTGCTACAACCTCTTGCCAGGCAGCTATAGAGAGTGACAAGGTTTTCCCCCTCAGCCTCCTTTTCTCTAGGCGAAACACTCCCAGCTCCCTCAGCCACTCCTCATCAGACTTGTACTCCAGACCCCTGAGCAACTTCATTCCCTTTTCTGGACACACTCCAGCACATCAGTGTCTTCTAGCGAGAGGCCCAAAACTGAACACGGGATTTGAGCTGCAGCCTCACCAGTGCCAAGTGCAGGGGGACAATCACTGCACTGGTCCTGCTGGCCACACCATTGCTGATACAGGCCAGGATGCCAATGGCCTTTCTGGCCACCCGGGCTCACTCCTGGCTCATGTTCAGCTGCTGTCAACCAGCACCCCCAGGCCCTTTTCTGCAGGGCAGCTTTCCAGGCACTCTGCCCCATCCTGTAGCACTGCTTGGGGCTGATGTGGCCCAGCACTTGGCCTTGTTGAACCTCATCCAGTCGGACTCAGCCCATTGATCCAGCCTGTCCAGATCCCTCTCTGGAGCATGTGCTTGTGCTGCCAGGAACGTCTCAAGTGTAGAGTGTGTTTTGGTATTTTCTTGAGTACAATATGTTACAGAGTCATAAAATCGCAGTGTTAAAATCGCAGTTTTTCTACATATAGAAAAAATTGCTGCCATAATTTCTTCTTCGTGATATCTTCAGTGAAAGCCATTACATAGGTGGTTTCCTGAATACTTCGGTGTTAAAAATAGGTTGTACAGGTCAGCCCTTAAATTACCTTTGTCGTACATGTTCCCCACATCCCATTGTTTATGCTGTTAGATACAAGGTGTTCTACCCCTTGATCCAGAAATCCTAGTTTCAGATGCAGGTGAGTACCAGCAGGATTAGGAAAGATCATTGCTTTGCGGCATTCTGGGAGAGGACACAAAGCTAGGGAAAATGTCAGAGAGAGTGGAAATACGCAGAGTGATATGAGAAATGCAAAACATATTATTTCCTACATCCTTTGGCATCTGCTTACTTGGAAGAAAGAGCACTGGCAGCCACTGATGTAAGGACTGCAAATAATAAGGCTAGTTCCTGATTTGACTTTGATTAGAAACAACTCCTTTGGACTCCTTGGACTATGTGGAGTTTAAGGCAAAATTTAAATTCACACTTCCAAGGTCTGTTAAAGAATTTTCAGAATAGGTATGTTAGAGTTTACTTCTTGAAAATACTTTGGCCTCATCATAGAGTTTTTGCAAAAATTCCCAGAACACAGCCTAAAACACACTACCCCAAACCCCTTAATTTGTCTTCAATGCTGAATTGTTTTTGGTAACAGGAAATAAATCAAAACTGCTTATATTTGTATAATCCTGGATAATTTTAGCTTCTCTTGAAAGTTAATCGTAATGCTTACATTGTGTGTCCTAGTTTTCTCCTGGTTCATAGGAAAAATAACTCTCTGACAAAATAGGGATCTTTCTTTAGCTATACTGCTCCTGTTTTCATGCCTGTGCTTGACTATGTCAACAGTTTCACACAAGAAATATAATTGACAATCTCAGTAGGAGGCTGTATAGGGACAAGAACTTGGTTACCATTTCTTCCAGCCTGGGGGTGATTCAAATGGAGGCTCCTACTACATCACATTTCTTCCTCCTGGGAATTGGTGTTCCAAAAAAATGTTGGTTTAGCTAGGGGTTGTACCTGTCAGAGACCATGCAGTATTTCTGTTGAATGATGTAAAAAAAGTTGGAACTTTATTTATCTGAGAAAGTTGCCATGATAGAGGATAGTTTGAAACATGGCAGGTAAATAATTTTTTGCAAATTTTCTGAAGGTCATGTTCCTTGTAGGCTGGAGTTTGTCCAAAGGGATAATTTAATTTTTTTTTCACTTTTCTTTTCTTATAACTGTTTTGCATTTCCATTAGGTAAACAAGGACAAACCCACTTTGAAAATTTTAGAGTCTGACGGCAGAAAATCAGTGGAGCCAACTCTTCAGAGCTCCCCAAATCCCAGCTATATTTTCCTCTAAAAAATCTGAGGCTGATGCTAACTACCATTAAGAGCTGCTCTTCATTTTAGACACGATGCTTCTAATTTCTAGTTTGTGTCATGACCTGCATAAGGAGATTAAATGATGCAGGATAATTGATTCCTCATCTGAGAGTCAGACTGGAAGCATTAAATCAGTCCTGTTCTCTTTCATGTTATTGTCATTGAAATTTCTTTAAAGCATCTATGTTTCTTCTTCTGGCTCTCCCTGAATACTGAATTAGGTAATACCTATTTCTTTTGTGTGCTTGGCCTGCTCTTTCCCTGGGAGTAAATAGCAGAGTTTAGCTCTGGTCTCTCTAATCTGCTGGGATATGTCTTAAGAGAATAGGTTTTCATTCCACAAATGCAATGCAAAATGGTTTTGGTGAACCTGTGTTCATCTCTGGGAATGGGCTCTGTAGGTCTGTAGCTAATGGCCTAACTGTAGTTGAAAGAAAATCACAACCTGCTGGATTTTACTCTTAGCAACACTGACCACACTACTTAAGAGAGACAAGGCTGATGATGTTCCTTCATTTTTACAGAAGGTGAGAATTTACCTCTGCCTCCAGTATCTCAGCCCTTATGTGCCATCATGTCTTCACTGCTGTTGTCACTACCAGCAGCTGGGTTAAATCCTGGGCTTCGCACGTTCACGTGGCAGACCTGGAGAAAACACCAGGGCCCTTGGGCTGGCAGGGAATAGCAGAGAAGATAAGCAGGAGAATATCTCTCCGTACCATTCAGTTTTTCTTGGCTGATATCCACAGCAAATATGAAGAAGTTTAAAAACTCCCAGGTAATTTATTATTTACATTTCTCTGTTAAAATATGTACACAATGAATAACATGCAACCAGCATGAAACACACAATACAGTGTGAGCTTTGTAATTTTGCCCATCTGTTAACTGCTATTTTCCAGTTGAACCTTGTGGATAAGGCCATTTATGTAAACATGGACTGTAAACATAAAATGTAAACATTTAATGACAGAGATACTCAGTTGTGAACGTTTTAGAAAACACAGTTTTCCAAACCTTTTGGAAGTTCAGGAGCCAAAAGTACTTTTATTTTAGTTAGAAATATTTCTGTTATCAGTGATCTCTTCCCACGTTGCAGCTATTTACCCCTTCCATGAAGAAGGAAAATGGCTTATTCATGGAGAGAGTTTTTTGGAGTCAGAACTCCTTGAAGACATATTACAAAAAACCAAAACAAAACTCCCCAGGTTTTAAATGGAATACTGGAAAATGCTGCAGCAAAAACATCTGTAGCCCAGGAAGGCCATGCCACTGCTCACAGCCCCCAGTGAATGATGTGTATAGGAGGAGAGAAAAGTTTACTTTTCTCACAGGTTGGCATAACTTTTAGGAGTACTCAGCAGACCTGTTGCTGTGGTTACTAACCAGAGCCTCCCCTGAATGACTGCTATTTGCACTGCACCAGATGGCTGATAAATCAGGGGAATTTGCTGTCCCTTGTGTTACTGTCCGATCTTTTCTCTAAGTGCTATGATTTAATTTGCAGCAATTTACACGTAGATTATTCAGTCATGACACATTAATATAAGACATAAAACTGCTGCAGGTATGCAGTCACTTTAATGAACTCCTGTATCACCTGCCTAACACCAGAAATGTATTTTGTCTTATATACTGATGTTCAAGTTGTTGCAATTTGATAAATAATGCTGAGGAAAAAATACTATGCTTGCATTTTAATATAATTTTAATAACACAGTTACTGTAGCACATTTATTGCAGAGGGAGGTGAGATGCCTTTTGCAGTTCATCAGCCTGCCACGAGCATTTCTGTACAGGCAGCATCAAAACCATGAAGCATAGATGAAGATTAAACAGGCTCATTGCATAAGAAAGTAATGCTGTTGCCTCTGTATTTTATGCTGCTTTGTCGTCATTAGTGCCTCACCCTCTCAGGATGACAGTCCACCTGCCTGGACTATTTATTGTTATGAGTCTTAAGCTACTGTCAAGCGCTTTAGCCTCATTGTTACAAGTGGTGTTCTAACACATTAAAATAACCAATAATAATAAATGTGTCTTGTGATACTTTTTAGAGTTACAAACATAAATATGCTGTCCCAGATTTCCGTAAATTAAAACAAGGAAAGTGACAAAATTTATGAGAACAAAGCAAGAGACTGATGATTTTTTGATACAACATTACTCCAGAAGCAGGCAACCTTTTTCACTGGGCAGTGGAGCAGCTTGGTTGTGTGGTTCAGTGCTCCTGTGCCTAATAGGCTTCTAGACACTGAGAGTAACTGCAGCATGCCCAGAGTCCTTGCAGCATTCTGTCCCTGTCACACTGAGGAGTCGTGTTCTGTTCTGTCACTTGTGTAATGGGGATATGAATCACCTTCTGTGGTGCATGAGTAAGAGCTCAGCATCTAAGCCTGCTGTTGTGCCTACAACCGCATTTTATGTACAGCTGCAGCCATTTCCATAGATTAATCTTCAATGGTGTAATTGGAAAAAGAGGCTGCAGCCAGGATTTCTCCTATCTTCTTCCTTTTGAACATTCACAGAGCTCAGCAAGTGACATCTTTATTTTACATAATAATCCAGCACCTGCCATCCTTTTTCTTTGTTATGGATGGAAGCCACCTTTAGTGTGGGAGAATCTCAATTCTCTGGTCCAGTCTTCTGACTATATATTTGAATAATAGTCAAAACAGAAACACCCAAGTGCCATTGATACTTCTTGTTTTTTACGTTCATTCTATGACATCAGTTGAATTTACTGGCCTATGGTGTAATTATTATCTAGGGTCTCACAGAGTTTTCAATGCTACTAACTCTGCTGTATATAAGCTCTTTTCTTCCTGTAACTCACTGTAAGAGGAATCATTTAAGTTTAGTGGGATGCCTTCACGGGTATAGGCTTAGCATTCTGCCTTAGCAGTCAAGTACATTTCTTCTGAGCAACTCGAGTTCATCGGATTTTTAGGTACTCCAAATCAGTGTTCCACCAGAAAGAACATGACTAAGATGGTGGCTTGAAATGACAAAAATGAATACCAACAAAAAAGTTTTCTTGGCTGTACTGCCCTTCCAGCAAAATGTATCATTTTGAGCCTTTTAATATAATTTCAACACTTAGATGGTATTTTCTACCATCTACATTAAGTCAACTTCTCCTAAACACAGTTTACTGAGAAAACGAGTTCAATCCATTGTATGCCCGCATGGCTGCTGTCTTGAACTTGCAGAGCAAAGTATTTTGGAAATGATGAAACAAAGACTAGTGCTGCAGTGTCTTGATGATTTTGGCGTGCTAGTTCTGCTGAATTATCCAGCTAAGCAGGTGTTTAAAGTAAACCAAAAACCCACTGTTAACTTAAGCTGTATATTGCAGTGTCTGCCTTTTGTTCTCTTCCCTTCACATAAAACATAGAACAGATTCTTTAAATTCTCTTTTCTAGAGATGTATCCTTCCTGCTCTCCTTCTTTGATTTTGCATCCCATTGGAAACCAATCTTTTTACAGGAGAAAAAAAACATTTATACAATTCATACATTCTGCAATTATGCTTTTGAAGAGGAAATAATCAATAGATAAGCATTGTGGCTTTGTCCTAGTTATTATAATTTAGTATTTTCTGTTTTTGCAGCGATCTCCATTCAAAGATTTTAAAGATGTAGCTCTGAGTAAATGTTCTCCCCATTTCTTGTGTGAGGTAATTTAATTACTGTGAGGCTGCAAGATTTATCCAAAGCCAAGCAGCAAGCTTATGGCAGAACAACATACACCCCAGGCTCTCTCGATTCCCAGTACTGTGCTCTAACCACTCATCCTTGCTGCTTTACACAGTTCACGACAGCTTACACAGAAAGGAAGCATCACGGATTTCTGTGTTGACAGCATGTAATCATTCTGTAGACAGTCTAATAATTCTTAGGTAGATTATACTCAGCCATAATCATCTCCAGTGTAATTAGAGAAGAGACTTAGTCATCTAAGTGAGCATAATATAGGTAATATAAGTGGTGTGTTATAGGATATAATCTAAACCCTTTTCTAAATTGCACCTGCTCTTTTCATCTGTCTTTCTGATTCTAAGAAGCAAGCTGCCTGTGACGCAGTTCATCCTTGATGTAACTCCAGAGCAAGGAATTTGGGTTGTTATGTTCAACTAAAATTGTTACAATCAAATTGGTATAAAGTCCTCACCTTTTCAGTGATTCAGATCACCTTTCAGTAATATACTTAAGCAGGAGATATACAGTCTTTTCTTTTTCTGTGGTAAAACACATTGAAATGTAATTCTGATGACAGCAAAACTGATAGCAGAGGAAAACAAAGGTCTTGCTTAAAATATATAATGGAAATTCTTAGACTATGAAGGACTCCATGTTGCTAATGATCAGCCCTGCTTTTTAATCAAAAGCATTGAGCCTAAGTAATGGCTTCTAAATTAGTCCCTATTCAGGTTACTGACATACCCCTGAAAGGTGCAGTGCCACAGTATTTCACATTCTGAGACTGGGAACAGCAAACTATTTTCTCCCTTAGTTATATAATGAAGCTGCAACTTTTGGTCAGCATTTAAGTTTGACAGCAACACTGTCCAAAGCTTATCCACAATTTCTGAACACACGTAGATCCATGGTGCTGTTTGTGGTGATGAGAGGAAATTCTTTTTGGTGCATATGGTTTCAGAATTTTTCCTGTTATATTTTCTTTTAATGTAGGGTCACATATGCAGATTCTGTCTGGCTTTTTATTTTTTCTTTTGCCAGGTTACTAAAACAGATCTTCTGAGCTAATAGGCAGTGTGATATTTAAGTGTTACTGCTGTACCAACCTAACATACTTGCTTCTTTCTGTGCTCATGGTGAAATACTCTAGTTTTTAATGCTCTTTTATCTTTCTACTGGCTCATCCTTGCCTCTCTGACCTTTCCCCCTGCTTCCTTTTAACCTTCCCATCTTCCATAAAACATATGTGGCAGTCTTCTCTGCACATTAAATGTCTGGTTTAAGGCAGGAATTGTTGGAATGTGCAGCAAGGTTCTTCTCCTTGAAGAAAGAAATAGAAACATAAAGGTGCTGCCTTATACCAGCACTGTGTAACCATGTGTTAAGACCATATTTAGCAGTTTAACCATTTATGCAGGGACCTGCATGATTATACCTAGCAGTGAAACTATTTTCACCTCTGTATGGAGGCACAGGTTGTGTGCTGAGGATGGAGTACAGAGGACAGCCCCATTTGGGCAGGTTTGGCAAAGAGAGCAGTCCATCTGCTCCATATGCCACGGCTGAGGGATGCTGTGCTGGGAATGGGGCCTCAAAGGGATGGCGGGTGCTGCCTTGCTTTGGGCCTGGTGGTGCTGGTGCTGCTGCACCCAAAGAGCTGAGGCGGTTCAGCTGCTGGAGGGGTAGGAGCCCATCGTGACACTTCACATACAGCAGCAGAAAAGTCCTCAATCAGTCACAGGATCAACGTGATTGGAAGAAAGTTGAAAAAGACCTCCAAGATCATCGAGCCCAACATCTGACTGATCACCACCTTGTCAACTAGATCATGGCACTAAGTGCCAGCCCAGTTGTTTCTTGCACACCTCCAGGGATGGTGACTTCACCACGACCCTGGGCAGCCCATTCCAGTCCTTAACAACGCTTTCCTTGAGGAAACTCCCCCTGATGAGGTCAACTCCTCAGCTTTGCAAGGTCTGGAGAACTCCTTACGCAGTGGTTTGACTGGTTAATGAGGTACCAGCCGTATTTTAAAACACCTGCTTCACTTCTTAGACTTACCCTCCGTGTGAGACAGAGGAACACAAGTTAACCGTAAGACTGAAACTCAATAAAAAAGCCTCTTCTCTTCCAACACTTAAAGTGACGGGCACGTTTATGCCCGCTCTTGGTCCTCAAGACAGGCTGAGGGACGACACGCCAAATGTTGATGCCTCTCCGCAGCATCACAGAATGGATCAAGTGGGAAGGGACCACAGTGGGGCATCTGGTCCAGCCTCCCTGCTCCAGCAGGGTCACCCCAAAGCACGCGGCACGGGCTGGTGTCCAGGCGGTTCCTGAGTATCTCCGGCGCGGGAGGGCCCGCAGCCGCTCGGGCCGGGGCCGCA
>VYXC01011827.1:2322456-2337255 GCA_013397175.1 Platysteira castanea | reverse complement strand
GCACCGCGCCGCCGGGCGGGGCCCGCGGGCCTCCCGTACCGGGGCTGCGCCGCCGCCTCCCCCGGCCCGGCGGTGCGGGCGGGGGTCCGGGGCGGGGGAGGACTCAGGGTTGGGAGCTGGCATCAGCAGATGTTGTCCCCGGCTGTCCTTTGCTTTCCCGTTTGAAGCAAGGCTCTCCGGCCTCTCGTCTTCGCTGACTGCCCTCTCTAGTTGCTGCTGTTTTCCCTTCTGTTCTTTAAGGACCCGGCGAGGGTTGTTTCCCCCCATCTTTTTCTTGAAGGTGCCTTTTCATATGGTCACCTTGAAACCTAGATGCCTTCATGTGCCTTTCTAAGCATACTGTTACGCTCGGGTAGGTATGTGGTGGTTTCAGTCACTGATGAGCAGACATACCTTCCTGCAGGAGCCTGCAAAACTGACATCTCTATTTGTGCTACTGTAATAATTCTACAGGCTATGATTAATCTGCCTTTAAAATTCTGCAGTACTGATAGTTAATGGGGAAATAAATAATATCAAACCAGGTTCTCAAAGAGAAGACAGCTCTGTTAGGGCCTTGATCCTATAGGTGCCCATACTTGCAAATCTATCCCTATGAAAAAGTGTTCACAGAACTGAGAAAAGCCATCCATACCTGTAGGATATGAACCTTTAATAACCCCAGTGAAATGATTAGAGTGCTGCAGTAAACTTGATAAATTGTGTGATGCAAACTATGTGTCTATGCTAAGTAGTTTAAAAGATAATAAGCACATGAACTTGTGAGAAGTGGAGTGATTGGCTCATTTGGTTATAAGCTATTACAGTTTCAACTATTGCTCTAAAGGCTGTTTTAGAATCAGTGATTTAAGGCTCCTCCAGACATAATGTTTTGTTCCTAATATGCACTCTAAATCTCCAGGCAAAACAAAATCTTGAAAACCCCCCAATCATATTCTACTTAGGAAGTAGATCTCTGCGAACACGGGACTTTCAGCTTTTTGAGGTGAACCAAGACTGAAGTTAACTTAAACCATTTATAGTGCTGTGGACTTCTCCAAGTAGCTTATGTCCCAGAGCTTGCATAGTCTAAAAAGGCAGGTGTTATATTGAGGCAAATGTGGTGAATGAAAATTGTTTATTGGTATCAGTCAGTTTTGTCCTCCCCAGAAAAGTATTTTTGATGCTTAGGGCTTGAGATTTTTAAAGGTCACTTCCAGTTTTGAAAGACATTTGTAGCTTTTTATTTTTTGTTTTTTTCTTGGTAAAGTACAGCATGATTTAAGCTCCATTTATTTACTTGTGCCAAGGTTGGTATCTCTGGTAAAGGAGACTGAATTTGGCTGTCCACCCTCTCCTTCAGAAATCATCAACTGTGGATACTTTACGCAGCTTGCACGTGGGAAAGTTAGCTAGGTGTTCAAAGCTTCTAGCTAGAATTTCTTTATTATGAGCTTGAAGAGTTGTGAAGATGGACATTGTCCCCATGGTGTATTTTTCTCTTTGCTGTAAATTCAGCAGATTGAGAAACAGAATTGCTACCCAGACCTGCCTCTCTGTGAAGTCCTCGAATGCCTGGTTTCTGACAGGGCACTGCGTTACCTCCTAACATTTGCAAACTCTTACTGGTAGTGTTGCGACACTTGCTGTTTTTTAGGGTATGTGTAAAACTAAAGGGAGACTTCCAGCAAGCTACTTTGATGCTTTTTATTTTGCGCCTTGTTAACATAACAGTGTTGCTAATTTGAGATGACGAGCAGTCAGAGTGCATTAGGCAGCTGTGTGAGGAGGTGGGCAGTCTCCCTTGTGCAGGGACGAAGACCCGACTGAACCGCAAAAGGGGATTGTGCTGCCTCTGTTCAAAAAGCAAAAGCTGCACGGCCGAGTGCTATGCAGCACTTAGCAACCTCTGGTTGTGAGCTTGTGTGTTGTACAAAGATGCTTTAGATGCCACCAGCCCCTAACAAGGGTCTCTGCCCCAGTGACAGAAGCAAGAAACCAGGTGCTTCTCTACAAAATGGAGAGTGTTACAAATATGACCTTAAACTGCGGGCTGGGAGAAGAGCCACAAAAGGGATAGAGTTCTGTGACTGCTTGGAGACTTAATTAAGAGCACTGACATTCACTCAGTGAAAAGTCTGTATAAATAATGAATTTTCCCTGTATGTGCAGCCTGTGATGGGAATGAATCTTAAATCTGTTGTCTTCTGGATGGCTGACCCTGATTTATTTTTAAATAGAACTATGTTTTCATTAACATAATTCAGATTACTTGGGGCAAAAAATAAGATCCTGTCTTAGTTTGAAAGATGCCTGCTTTGAAAACAAGGACATACTTTGGACAAAGGGTGTATTACGGAATTAAAATAGAACTAGTTGGTCAAGGGATTGTAAACTTTTGTAACAGCTGAAATCTCACCATTTGTTGGGACTTAAAGTGCTGAAGAGTTTTAGAATGCTCATTTGATGGCCACTATCTGATTTTTCTTAGATTGTCTAAAGCAATCTGGCAGCTGTTGCCAGGAATATTCCAAATTTTCCCACATACAGCAAGAGAAATATTTTCAATTCCTTCCAGGCCTGTTATACATTTGTTCAGTTAAGTGACTGAAGGGAGCATACAGCTTAGTAAAGCTTTGAAGTGCAACTTGATTTTATGCATGTATAGGGAATTGCTATTTCTCATAATTCAAAAATAAAAGTAAATTTACTGGAGAAAAAGGCCATCCCAAATCCCTGACTCAAAGTTTGAGATGTTGCCCATTTTGAGTAAATTCTTGAGAAATTTTCAGCATGTAGCTAATGTAAAAAAANAAAAAAAAAAAAAAGGGTTGATCATGGCTTGCTAAATATCAGCTGCTGATTAAACTCCCCGTGGGGATCTTAGAGGGAAGAGACAATCACAGTTGAATGTGGCACCTTCAAGCAGTAAAGTGGTGTCATCATCTATTGGTAGTTAGGAAAGAGTCAAACAATTTGACTAAGGTCTGATAATGAAATGTCCAAACCATAGGGACACAGGGATCTGGTGTTGTTTTGTGCTTTATATTCAGGAACAGTCTCTGCTTTCTAATTTCTTAATATGTGCAACCTTCCTCTCTCCTGATAAGCCATGCATTAAAACTGTCCAAATTGTCAATAATAAAAAAAAAATAACCTTTCAGTGTTTCCTTAGAAGGGAACAGTATTATTATTGTGCCTTTCAGTTTGCTGTCTTTGTTCTGTGCCTGCAGCTGAATGAATTTTGCTTTTCATTTCTGTTTTTGGAAGCATTGCTTTTCTGCAGGGTGCAGGGATCACGTCTCTATGTGCCTAAGATGCTGGGTTTGATTTGTAAATGGAAATACAAGCTTGTCTCAGGCACAAGAAACATCTTATTTTGAAAGTTAAAATAGAGGTTGAAAACAGACAACTCAGCCCTGAACAAAGTTTTCACAGTTGTAACTGACCTTTCTTTTGCCATCCCATCAAAAGTATGAAAGAATTGAGAATAAATGATGCACGGCCCATGCAATATATTCTTCCTTTCCTAATAAGACAGCCTTGATCCAAATCTGAGGACCCTTGTTCATATGCTGCCTCTCGGTTTTTTATTGTATATGTTTCTTGCAGGTTAGATCACTTACCCTTTCTGGTTGCAATGAAAACAGGTTTATTGAAATCTTAAAATGTTACTGAAGTAGTTCAGTAGTATTAGCACAGCTGGGTTTCTGTTTTATAAAAGCACAAAATATAGTGAGGAATAGTCATCCTTTAATATAGAAAACCACATTATATGTCTTCATAAAAGGTTTAATGTGCTCTCTGGACCTTAAAAGCAGCTCAAATCTCTTTTGTAAGATAAATATTAAAGAAAACGCTGTCATCACCAGAATGTAGTCCAAACTTAGCAGCAAGGAGTTTAGCTGCCTCTCTGTTTCTGGTACCTAAAGCACCTGTTAAAGACCAGCTTTAATTTGAAGAAACCAAAGAAGTGAGGGTGGAAAGATTAGGCTATATGGTCAATAAAATTGATGTTCTAACCAAACTGTTGTGGAGGTCTGAGATGAAACCCTGGTGTTAATGCTCCCACACTTGTTTTTGTGGACACCTGTGCTGTCTTGACAACATGATGTTGATTATTACAAGCATTAATAATGGGTTATCTAGGACAATCACAGGTGTGCTTGAAAAACTGGGAGTTGGGAGAGGTTTAGTCTTCATGCTGTACAACACTTTGATCATGTCTGAGCTTCAGAGAGCTTGACAGTTATACCAACAAAGCTCTTGAAGACAAGCACAGAGAATGTTTGAAAGATGAGTCTGTGATGTATCTATGCAACCTCACTAAGGTGATTGAAAGCAAGGTGTGTTGTTCCTGGTTCCACCCATGCTATGCTGAGTAATGAACACAGCAGTGATGCTCCTGGGTAAAGGTTTGGCTTGATCAAGCTGATGTTTTGCCAGCTTCTGAGTCTAATCAATACGAGGCAAATTTTAAAGCTGAATGCTACTCATCACAACACGAGGTGAATGCTCTTCTGTTGTCAGTGCTGACTGCTTGGTCTCACTGAAGCTTAGTACCTTAATATCTGCTTGAGTGTTGCTTCAATTTTTTGTGAAGAGGATCTGTAATGGTGGCAGCTGACTTCTCATATAGCACCTTTTACTTTATACATGATAGTGACTGGCTATTTTTAAATTTTTGAGCAAGAGACTATATTGGTGTAGAAAACAAAACTTCTGCAGAACTGTTTGTAGACTTGTATCACTTAAAAAGTCTTAAATGGTGTGTTTGTGGGAAAGAAATAGCTTTATGCAGGAATAGCTCCTTCAGAACTTTGTGATTTGGTATAAATCTTAATTGAGATTAACAATAGCTACTAATTAACATTTTGGGAACTTGTATTAAACCCAAAGGATTTTTATATGTTAGATTTTTATGTGTTAGGGGCATCTTTAGCTTTCCCTGAGAAAAAGTTGCAGGGCATGAAGTGAGCAGCACTTAAAAGAAGTATGAAGAGCAAATATTGGTTTAGTTCAATAAGCATGAGTTAAATTTCAAGACAGACCCTTACTTTCACCCTTTTTTTCTCACACCAATCCTTTTTCTCACCCACTGCTTCCTAGTGAGTGCTGCACTTTCTTTACAAGCCTATTGTTTTGTTTTTCAATTGGCAGAAAAGGCAGAGAAAAGAGCAAAACCAGTTGTCCTGCTATAGAAATAAGTTTTGGAATTACTTGAACAATAACTTGTTGTAAGACCTTCAAGATCATAATAGTTCATAACACTGAATGTTTATTTTTGGTGATTTGTTTTCTTACTAAGACAGCAACTGTGAAAGCTGCTGTTGGCACGCCAGTTTTCACATAATTTGTAACTTTGTAAAACTAGTAATTACTTTGTGCTTAATGTCTTCAGGTTATTTCGGCAAACAAGGAAAATTAGTTGACTTGAAAAGTCAACATCTCTTTGATGTGGGATGATAAAGTTATTTTTCTGAGAAGTAATTTTATTGCAGCAGTCGGATTCTTGAGCTTTATAAAAGATTATTGCAGTACCAAATTACAGCTTTCAGACAAGTACACAGTGTTGTTCTGGAGAAATGATAGAATAAAACCTCAAGAAATCTAGAGTGGATTACTATGAAAATCTTCCTTTCTTTAGTGTGGACTCTGTCATGCTAGGCTCAGAGTGCTTTGTTGTGGATGGATACACAGCTATTTCAGGTTTCTTGGGCTGGGGGAAAGGAAGGCTCCAAAGCACACTGAATTATTTATGCCTGTCTCTATTTTCTTAAAAGCGTGGCTTCAGCCTCTGACACTCATGTTCATGAGGTGGAGGATGGGATACTGCAATCTCTATTCCATGTGTTAATCTCTCTTCTAGCATTGTTTGTCTGTTCATTTTTTTCTAAGTGAAAAATGACATCTAAATGAAGTTTTCATCAGATTGTCACAGCCTGTATGTACAGATTCAGTAGCAATTTTATTCCTTGTTGACCACTCCAAATTTCTGATTGTGGATGAATTTTTACTCTGATAGTATAAACTGTTCTAATTGGAATTAGTGAGCTTTTAAAATATGTGTCAGCATCTGTAAGATCCTTGTACTGTGAAATGGAAAATACTCCAGAGTAAAATGTTTCAGGTTTTGATATTTTCAACCTGAAGGTTAATGTTTTATGTTCATCAAGATTTATGGGTTAGTTTTCTTGAGGTGGTGCTAGGCAGTAACACACCCATGTTCACCTTATTTTCAGGAGTATAGCGAGGCTCAGACATGTTGATAAAGCCCTGATCATTGTCATACCTGTTGTTTCCCATTGTGATGTTTGGAGCCAGACCTTTGTCCAGAGAAAGGCAGTGAAGCCGTGAAGAATAAGTCCCATGAGGAGCAGCTGAGGGAGCTGGCGGTGTTCAGCCTGGAGAAGAGGAGGCTCAGGGGAGATCTTACTGTTCTCTACAACAGCCTGAACAGAGACCGTAGCCAGGTGGGGGTCAGTCTCTCCTCCCAAGCAACCAGTGACAGGAGAAGAGGAAATGATCTAGAGCTGCACCAGAGAAGGCTCAGGTTGGACATAAGGAAGAATGTCTTCACTGAAAGGCTTGCTAAGCACTGGAACAGGCTGCTAAGGGAGGTGGTGGAGTCACCATCCCTGGAGGTGTTAGAGGAACCCCTGGATGTGGCACTTAGTGCTGTGATTTAGTTGATGTAGTGGTGTTTGCTCAAAGGTTGGACTCAATGACCATGGAGGTATTTTCCAACCTTTTTGATTCTGTGATTGCCCAATGTATGTTACTCCTTTCTTTCTCATTAAAATACTTACAAACTCAATACTGTCTGTTTTACCACTGACAGTAGTGGTGATATATTCATACAATTAATTTAGCTTGTCAGTTGTTAAATGGGACTTATCACAGTGAGAAAAGATCTTAATAAAGGAACTTGTTAAGTAAGTCTTCTTTATAGTGTCAGAACACAGGAAAAAAAATTTGACCAGGTGGAATATCGCATCCCTGCTGTAGCATGTTTTTGTCAAATAAAAAGATAGCAAGTGGAGTATATTAGCTTGTGGCTGCTGCTCGGAACTGTTTTTTCAACCCTTGTGCCTGCAGTGATTTGAGGTCGACCAAGCATGATGGCTGCTAACTTCCTGCAACTGCCGTGGTTATTCTATAGTGGCACAGCATAATGTACAACTCTTTGTCTGCTGCCAGGCTTCCATATGCAGAGTGATTTTGGATATAGCCTATAATGGTCTGTACAGTCCCTGCTTCTCTTAACTTGCAGTGGCCCATCCTTGAGTATAATGGTTTGCAGTCGAGACATAACGGTGTAGGTTTACCTCTGTCTCCGCCAGAATGTAGGTCTGAGCTATGGTCTGTTGAGAAAACCAGGCCAGCATGCTTAACATGCCCTGTGGTAAAGAACTGTGTGAATGGGCAGCAAGGTGTTCTTTGAGATCTATTTGCAGTCATTACCTGTGTTTTATGAGGTTTTCAGGATTGCCTTTCACCGGAGGAGCAAATGCTGTGAAGAAAGTGTAGGAATTATAGCAGTAGGTGGTTTTGTAAGTTAGACTGAGTTATCAGAGGTACTATGAAGGAGGAGTTTTCCTCCTGTGGGTGAAAGATGTTTGTTTGGTACTGAGCCTTCTAAGAGGACAAAAGGTGGCAAATATGTGAAAATGAGAATGAGGACAACCTGAAGTCGAATAAAGAAAAGAAGAACATGAAGTGGGCGAGTAGAAATGTCCTGCTTAGATAGGTGGCTGCTAACAGACTGTTTTAGTTATGTGATGGAGGAAGATAAAGCATAGTAGAGTTTTGAACAAGTACAGGTTGTGGGCCATCCTTGTCATATTCAAGATAAACCAAATGACGTTCTAGGAAAAAGTGCTACCTAGCAAACTGAGTAGATTTAAACTGTAGTAGGCTGCTAGATGTCTTCCTTCTCTAAAATGAAATCTGAGATCCCAGTGGCAGCTCCTCCACTGCCAGTCATGTTTTCAGTATAAGGTTTATCACATTTGACATTGTGTTTGACTGTTATATACTCGCCTGTATGAAAGACACTGTGTTGAAGTGACCTTTCGTTATTGGGTAGCTTGCTCATACTTACGAAATACACTGTGTGTTGAAGGGAGCTCTAGTTATAGAGGAGCTTACTCATACTTTCATGCTTAAAAAGCATTACCAAAATGGCAAGTTTGTTTTTGGTTCAGTAACTGTTGGTATAATTAAGGAAAAAAAAAAAAATCCCACAAATACACTTACTCATACTTTCATGCTTAAAAAGCAGTACCAAAATGGCAATTTGTTTTAGGTTCAGTAGCTGTTGGTATATTTAAGGGAAAAAAGAAATCTCACACATACAGTTGAGACTATTTATTTCAGAATTCTGAAGAGCATTACATACTTACAAGCTTTTAATTCTTTTCCCTACCTAGTCAGACTCTAGATACGTAACTGCCTGCTTTGCATACCTTCATATTTGTTCAGTAACAGAGTGCTGAAAGATTTCCCATCTTTTTAAGCCTATCTGCCAATATGTTTAGGTATTAACTTAATAAAAATTATTATTGTATATAATTTTAACCTTTCTTGCTAGACTCTTGGATGCCTAACGTTTTTCAGCTGCATCATGTATTTCAAATAAATCTGCTTAGTGTTTAGAATAAAAGAAATACTTATTTTGAGTAGTGAGATCCTCACTAAGTCTGCAAGTTATTCAAGATTTTGGCTCATCTGGCAATGTATCCAAAGACAAATTTGGTGCACCAAGATGAGTTACCTGAAGGCAGATGGGAACTCTTAGAGTGCTGGAAAGCAGTTCCATTGACATCACCAAGACAGCAGTACTCACACTTGGAATAATTCATAGCGAAGTACTGGATGGTTCCATTAGGGATGAAGGTTGGGCAGCATTCTGCATGCACGCTGCATTTCAGTGAAACCTCTGATGGCTCCCAAGCAATGCATGGCAACTGAAGGGGGCTTTTCGTCATGTCTGTGTGCAAGACACTCTCGTAGAACCAGTAATGTCCCAGATTCAGAGGCACAATTGGCAGGTCTGCAGCCCAGTGTCCTCTTACAGATGTATTTTATCAGCTGAAGTAATTCCAGCTCAAAGTAGCTTGTCCTTTCCCACTGGACAAAACTCTGCTAGTGAAAAGGGATTTGTTTGTTTCCTAATGCATTTTCAGCTCAAGTAGATTAATATAATTTTAGCTAAATTGAAAGGTTGTGTGAGTTCCCTGAACAATTCGTTGCCTCACATTGTGTTGGTAGAGGGCACTTTTAACACATATCTACTTGACCTTTTTTTGCAAGGTTGGGCATCTGTGTGACCTGTTCATAGTCTACAGGCGAACAATTACCATTTTATGGATTGCAGTCTTTATACGAAAGGGATTCTTCCTCTGTTTTATTGTGTGCTGTTCTGTGAGATGTACTCAAATGGCACTGCTTGGGAAAAAAAGAAAAGCCAAATTTGAATGGTTTGAAGCGTGTGCAAGTAATGGTAAAAAAGCAGCTTTGCACACTCCCCCATGCCTAGCATTGTCTTGCAGATGAATTTGGGGGGGAAACGCATGTGTTGGTTGTTTCTAAGGAGTGCAAATGTGTGCAAGTATTTTTACTTCTTCCAAGATTTTGTGGAAGATGGAGAGGAACACGTCTGTTTGTTTGTTTGGGGGCTGAGTTTCTATTGCTGCGATAAGAACTATGAAGAAAGCTCAGACATCTGCATTGAGTGCTCTTTAAACGAGTGATGAACAGCCCACCTTTTTCTTTTGTGGGCATATGTGCCAGAATTTTCCTGAAAGGTGGGAAAAAATGCCAGCTATCGCAATGTACACAAGATCAGCTACAGTAGTGTCATAGTCCTGAAACAGTTTCTATTTTTTCTTAATATATTGTCATTGCAAGCGCTTAAAATTATCCTATAAATATTTCACATTAGCCTGCATAAACAAATAAACAGCAATCAATTAACTTAAGGTAAGAACAGCAATGCAGACAAACCACAGAGAAAATAAAGTGCAATTAGTGCTTCAGTCTCTCTCCCATCTGAGTAGATAAATTGACTGACAGATTTTGATGTTAATTGTGCTGTATCTTTGTTCTGTTTCCAGTTATACTATTGTCCTCTCCCAGGAATCCCTCAAACATGTTTTATCTTTCCTTTTAAAAAAATATTAAAGTGCATGCGAGCAGAGGGAATAAATTATTTAAAATTATTCTGTGTCTCTGCACTTGTCTGAGTCAGCAGAATACATCTAGGTCATATGTTCCTGAGCAGCTCCAGTGCAGAGTATCTTCTTTCTGTGGGGACCAAGTGTCATTAAGGCACAGTTGTCTTGCTTTTTTTCCTATTTATGCCTTCACAAGGCTTGGGTGAAGAATGATGAAAATGATTGTATTTTTAAAATTAAATTCAGGTAAGCTTCCTTTGAGCTGGCCTGTTCTTCCATTGTCATTGGACAATCAACTGACAGGGGGAATGAATTCCCTCTTAGCTCCAGTTAGTAGCAGTAGACTGAATGATTCTCTAATGTATGCAATTATGAATAAAAAAACCCACTAGTTTTGTTTGTTCATGCTTTCTTCCCTTTCTAGGATGGCTGCAGCTCCTCCAAGTTACTGTTTTGTAGCCTTCCCCCCATGTTCTAAAGATGGGCTGGTGGTATTTGGAAAGAACTCTGCACGGCCCAGGGATGAAGTACAGGAGGTGGTCTACTTTGCTGCTGCAGAACATGATCCAGGAAGCAAAGTGGAGGTAAGGGTGAATTGTGGCATTCAAACTGTGAGAAATCACTGGTATGGGAAGAAATGAATACTGTCCTGTTTTCTCGTCAGATTATGGAGTCCTTGCTCACTTCACTCAAATCTCTTGAGCAGAAAGAGACAAGATTTTTTAAAAGTCCTGAAAATCAAACTCAGAGGGTAACTTTTTTAACAGGGGACAAATCAGTGATCTGTACTTTCTGCAGCAGAAAGATAAAACTGTTCACATCTCAGATTCCCGCACCACATAGTCTATTGATTACCTTTTCCTTTTAAGGGAAAAACATCCAGGCTAACTGGAACTAGAAGCCAATTTTCAGAGTTTGTCACGTGCCAGATGAATTATTCTCATTCATTATTGTTTGGCAGTAATGGGGGCTGACTACTACACAGGTTGCAAAACAGGTAGCCAGAAATCTGGGCCTTGAGGAACTTGTGTTCTAATAAGGGAATGTGAGAGGAGGAGAATGAGAGTGTGCAAGCTTTGTCAGCCAGACTTAACTCTTGTACATGCCATTGGCCCTGTTGGCATGTTCGGCAGCTGGGCACCTGCATCATGGTCAATTTTGGGTGCTGTGGCTTCTCTCTGAATCCAGGCTGGATGTGGAGTCCTGAAGTTGGATGTTGATGCCACGGATGGAAGGTTGAAAAGTACCCTGCTGGAAGTTACTGTAATTGTAGTCGGTTACTGCAGCCTTGCTTTAATGACAGGAGAAATGAAAGGATACGCAGATGTGGAAGAGTGAAGCAAAGGGACAGATGAACAAGAAGACAGGAAGAGGGGAAGGTGTAAAGTGAAGGTGGAATGAAGAGACTGAGGCACCAGAAGGAAAAACAAGGATCTGTGCAGGTAGTCATTTTATCAGAGGAGACAGAGCCTGATGCTGCACTGCCAGGAGCTTTTAGAGTCCACGGGTTCCTGCTCTGACTGGCAGCTGGGAAAGCAGAATCTCTGAGGTTCCCTGCATTCAGCTTCCTCCTGCCCCTGTGGCTGTGCAGTAGGCTGAGGACAGGAGGTGTTCTGCGCCAGGCTGATGTCTCTCACCCAAGCAGATTCTTTATGGATCTAATTGTCATTTGCCCAGAAGATATCCTAAGGCCAGTGCCAGTTTTAATTCTGTTTTTCAAGTGGGATGACTTCCAAATTTCAGAGGATTCAGTGTTCTTCTTTCTAACAGTTAATGTTCTCTTAATTCTTTTTGCTGCCAGCATCTAGTACAGCTTATGCATTATTAAGTGGTTTAATTTTGGATATAAAGAAATCCCTTCCCCCTGTCCAGGAGCACTATATGCTCCTGCAGTGCTGCAGCACCCTGTAGACATGTGCTGGCATACGTAACACAAGCGTGACAGTAAGACAGGAAGAAAGCTTCAGAGCAGTTTGTTTTAAAACATCTCTTCATAGAACTGGAAATAAAAAAAAAAGTTCTGTTATTGGGGAAAGAAGAGCACTGGAAAGCTTCTCTGTTTTGTACCCTTAATGGAGAATACTTTGTAAGAACTTAGTGTAAGAGTTCTTTATTCTTTTGGTCTCTTTGCCCCTATCTTACTCTTTGATGAGATCATCTTAATTTGCTGAAGCATATAACCAAGCCATAAATAATCTATTATGATTCCTCTTTCACACCACAATTAACCACTTTAATGCCTTTTTTTACAATTCAGTCATAAACTCAACTCTTTTGCCAGACCTTTTAGAAGCATGGGAAGCATAATTCCTTTTTATGGCACGACACAGTTTGTAGATTTAGTCTGCTAACCAGAATCTGCAAGCATTCTCCTTAAATGTTGAAATTTTTTTTAATCAAGGTAAAGTTTGTTGCAGTGTGGTGAAGATGCATTTTTAGATGAGGGACTGGAGTGGACCAATTTTTTTTTTTAAGTAGGGGCTTAGATCCTAATTAATGGATACTTTGGCTTCTGCTGGTCTATGCTACTACATAATTCTTCATTAGCTAGCGTGAGGTTTTTCAAGTAGAGTGGTGTACAGAAGCATACAGGCTCCAGATGTTTGCCAAAATTCTTCCTGTTTCCTCCTAGCAGAGGTTAAAAACATGATCATTTTCTCTGAGAGCAGTGCAAGTGATTGCTTATCACTGCATCTTCATTGCACTCAGCACTAAGTATTGTTAATGTATTTTTCCTTTTTTTTTTCACTCATGCATATTTTGAGTGGAGTAAGCTGGTTAAAACACAGCACTGATTTTATTTGCTTTGTTAGGTCTAAGGGCTGTCTGGAAGCTCTGCACAGTTGTTGTGTATGGGTAGTGAGTGGTACCTCAAAGTCAAGAAAAGCTGTAAGAAAAGGCTTGAATTCAGCTGCTTCGCCTTGTTAAGTACCAGGCAACACTATCTACCTTTTAAGCAAACTTGTCAGAGGTAATTAACTGATGGGGGAGTGGAGAGGAGTGTCAAAGCTTCTGTATGTAGCTTTGACGTACTCAGGATTATTACTTTGTTCTTTAAAACGTGAAAGCTGCCAACACTTCTGTTGTTGGTGGTGTAGGTTTTTTTTTACTACAGCTTTCCTTCCCTTTTGCTTTGTAAAACTAAATAGCTCTGAGAAACTAAATGTACAATATTTACAAATGGAAAGATGTGGTTGATCAATTTCACACTACAGTTGTTCTAAGTCAGTAATCCTTTGTGCCTCTGACTAAATGTTTTCTCTCATCCATCCCAGTGTTTTGTTTTTGGGTTTTTTTTCCAAATGAACAGCTTTTCTCTCCATTCCATATTGTATATTTGCTTTGGTTTCTTTACCTTCATTGGACAATTGGTTTTCATTATATTCTGTTTTTTGCACATAACGTAGTTCAGTGTGTTTCAAATTGTGATTACCTGTTTGTGGTTTCACTCATGGTCTGAACCTCTGCTAAGAGGTAATAATGATGCGTTGTTCTATAGGATTCTGTCAGGGAGTTTGTATCCTAGTTCCTATTTCCATTCTGCACTGCTCACATTTGCAACTGTGATAATGCACAGTGTAACCAAAAATGGCACAGTAATTCGGTGAGATTGTTGCCATAAAGGAGTCGGGGCGGGCTGTGCTATACAGCTATCAGTGAGTTTGTGGCAGGGCCTCAGGGGAACTCACTGAACACTGCAAGTCATTTTCAGCCTGATCTTTGTGGCTCAATCTACCCGACAAGTAACCCTGCAGCTAGCTCATCAGCATAATTCCTTCCCTCCATGTCAGCAGGTTCCCAAGACCCTGAACAATGGGGCTTTTCATTAAAGGTCCCTTCTGTGTTATGTGTGTGACAACTTTCTCAAAAGTTTGTTCTTCTCTTGCATTGCAATTTTGCAGTGGCAGATGCTGATCAGCCCTCTTCCTTGTTGTAATGATCACCCTGGTGAATTTATGTGTGCAGGTGAAATACTGCTCCCCTAAGCATAAATAAGGTCCTTTTTTTAGTTCCTCTACTAAAAGTAAGTCTGATTTTTTTTTTTTCACAGATGTGGATTTTAAGAATTTGTCATGTGTTAGTGAGAATTCTTCGTCATATGCTCTTTAAGATGCAAGCTGCTCTGCCTTATTTTTAAGGTAGATTTTACTTACTAGATTTCTTTTATTCTCTAGTAACCTGCTGCTTGCTGTGGTTTTCCTTCTCCTGCAGAAGTCTTGGCTGAATGACTTTTTTGTAGGTGAATTTCCCATGTGGATTTTTTTTTCCTTTTAGATCTACCATCCTTTTCTCTAACTTGACCTTATATTCATGATTTCAAAATAGTCATGGTTTCTTGTTTCACTATAGAGCTGTAAAAGCTCTTTTATCATAACAGCACGCAACTTCCTATGGAGGAATGGAAAGGGGAAAGTAGAAAGGGTAGACTAGCAAAGAAGTCTATAAAACTGTGGAATATGCAAAATTTTTCTAGTATGTTGGTATTAAAAACAGATCTGGGCTAAAAGCCAGCCTTCTATGGGGTAGGAGGAATTTTTTTGTTCTCTTTATGTCATAGTTATGCCTTAGTTATTCTTTTGGGGTTTGTTTGTTTTTTTATGGATATCATTACCTCCCTTTGCTCTGAGTTTTCAGAGGAGCA
>VYXC01011827.1:2288650-2321831 GCA_013397175.1 Platysteira castanea | reverse complement strand
CTATCAGTGAGTTTGTGGTAGGGCCTCAGGGGAACTCACTGAACACTGCAAGTCATTTTCAGCCTGATCTTTGTGGCTCAATCTACCCGACAAGTAACCCTGCAGCTAGCTCATCAGCATAATTCCTTCCCTCCATGTCAGCAGGTTCCCAAGACCCTGAACAATGGGGCTTTTCATTAAAGGTCCCTTCTGTGTTATGTGTGTGACAACTTTCTCAAAAGTTTGTTCTTCTCTTGCATTGCAATTTTGCAGTGGCAGATGCTGATCAGCCCTCTTCCTTGTTGTAATGATCACCCTGGTGAATTTATGTGTGCAGGTGAAATACTGCTCCCCTAAGCATAAATAAGGTCCTTTTTTTAGTTCCTCTACTAAAAGTAAGTCTGATTTTTTTTTTTTCACAGATGTGGATTTTAAGAATTTG
Source organism: Platysteira castanea (assembly GCA_013397175.1). Lineage (NCBI taxonomy): Eukaryota > Metazoa > Chordata > Aves > Passeriformes > Platysteira > Platysteira castanea. Next base: position 2,321,410 of record VYXC01011827.1, on the reverse strand, counting down.
TCATGTGTTAGTGAGAATTCTTCGTCATATGCTCTTTAAGATGCAAGCTGCTCTGCCTTATTTTTAAGGTAGATTTTACTTACTAGATTTCTTTTATTCTCTAGTAACCTGCTGCTTGCTGTGGTTTTCCTTCTCCTGCAGAAGTCTTGGCTGAATGACTTTTTTGTAGGTGAATTTCCCATGTGGATTTTTTTTTCCTTTTAGATCTACCATCCTTTTCTCTAACTTGACCTTATATTCATGATTTCAAAATAGTCATGGTTTCTTGTTTCACTATAGAGCTGTAAAAGCTCTTTTATCATAACAGCACGCAACTTCCTATGGAGGAATGGAAAGGGGAAAGTAGAAAGGGTAGACTAGCAAAGAAGTCTATAAAACTGTGCAANATTTTTTTTTCCTTTTAGATCTACCATCCTTTTCTCTAACTTGACCTTATATTCATGATTTCAAAATAGTCATGGTTTCTTGTTTCACTATAGAGCTGTAAAAGCTCTTTTATCATAACAGCACGCAACTTCCTATGGAGGAATGGAAAGGGGAAAGTAGAAAGGGTAGACTAGCAAAGAAGTCTATAAAACTGTGGAATATGCAAAATTTTTCTAGTATGTTGGTATTAAAAACAGATCTGGGCTAAAAGCCAGCCTTCTATGGGGTAGGAGGAATTTTTTTGTTCTCTTTATGTCATAGTTATGCCTTAGTTATTCTTTTGGGGTTTGTTTGTTTTTTTATGGATATCATTACCTCCCTTTGCTCTGAGTTTTCAGAGGAGCAATAAGATTTTTTTCTATACATTGGTCTGAAGACTGCAGACAAAAAATCACCTAAAGGAAACTGATGGGTCCCTGCCTGGTGTTGCAAGACAGTATAAAGCTTGGAAAGCAGACTTTGGCTGTATTAAAGTTGGCTTTGTATCACCTGGAGGTATCTCAATCCTGATGTTTGTAACATAATCACCAAGCATCCCACCAGTGCCGCAGTTCAGTTCTGGGGTACTTTGGTTCCCTTTTTTGCCAGCTGTTTGGGTTATCTGCATTGTGTCACGGGCAAGGTGTTCAGAATCTGGTAACAGATGTCAATCAGCAGCAGGATCTTTCGCGAATTTGCTCTTTGGGAAGCCTCCAGGTCAGACTGGCAGTGCAAACTCACTGTCGTGTTGCTGCGGGTGTGGATGTAAACCTGGGCACCCCCAGTGACACTTCCATGGGAAAGCGGTTCCTGGCAGGAAACCTTGATGAAACACGGACGTGTTTGTGCCTGTGATGGAGCTTTTTGCTTACTCTGTGTAGACAAATCAGGTTGTAGCCTGAAGGCTTGCGATTCAGAGGCGGTTTGGGAGGCTGCCCTCTTGCCTCTCGGCCGAGACGTGGTGCTGGCTGGGCGGCCGCGGAGCTGCTACACGCACAGACAGGTGGCTTTGCCCAGGTGGCTTTGCCCAGGTGGCTTTGCCCAGGCCCCCGGGCTGCAGCTCACCTGAGACCTCGCGCAAAGACGGGGCAGAGGCGCTGTGCGGGCAGCCAGCAGCTCATAAGAGGAACTGTTTGCTGCCTTCAGCACTCTATGGCTTGGCTAATTTGAGCTTTTTCTCTCTTCTGCTCCATTGCAGGCCACTGGCCTTTACGCTAATGTGTTTGACTTTGCTTTGTAGCACAGTGCACAACTCGGCAGCAGTTCAGAGGTAGAAGCCGTAACCTCTTGGATGTTTCTGCTCTCTCAAAGCCTGTTTTTACTCTAGGAGTGGTGCTTATTTGTTCTCTTCTGCTGCCAGAGCAAAACTGGTTAGCTTGAACTACTGGTTTTTTGTTCTTAATCTTTTTCATTTTCCTTTTTTATTGTAGTAGAGAGGAAGAGGAGGGGAGAATATTAGAATTATGTGGGGCAAAAAACTGCCAACTCTTCTATCTTGACCCAAACCATTTAATTGTGTCAAAACAAATGAGTGAGCATGTATTTCATATGCCTAGGATATCCGAGAGTTCCAAGGATATCTCTGTGATGGGCTTTTTGTGGCTTCTTTGAAATCTGTTTCTTACTGTTTTAAAACATTAAATTAATAAGCTTCATCCCCATTTCAGTTGTACTTTTGCTCCTCCCCCAGGAGACTGTTTAATTTGTATGTTGAAAAACTAGAGGTGAATTCTTGACTGCTAAATCAACTCCNCTTTTTCATTTTCCTTTTTTATTGTAGTAGAGAGGAAGAGGAGGGGAGAATATTAGAATTATGTGGGGCAAAAAACTGCCAACTCTTCTATCTTGACCCAAACCATTTAATTGTGTCAAAACAAATGAGTGAGCATGTATTTCATATGCCTAGGATATCCGAGAGTTCCAAGGATATCTCTGTGATGGGCTTTTTGTGGCTTCTTTGAAATCTGTTTCTTACTGTTTTAAAACATTAAATTAATAAGCTTCATCCCCATTTCAGTTGTACTTTTGCTCCTCCTCCAGGAGACTGCTAAATTTGTATCTTAAAAAACAAGAGGTGAATTCTTGACTGCTAAATCAGCTCTGACATACAGTGTCTCCAGAAAGTGTCCTCAGCCTTGGGTACCTTGCTGCACTCTGTGGTATTTGATTTATTTAAAGATATTTAAATTTCATTTTGCTGAGCATGTTTCCATACAGTGGCTCACCTGCCTGAGGCTCCTTGGTGGCTTGGTAGAGCAGGTTAGAGTCAGTCAGAGGGTGTAAATAGTTCTGCTTTTTGACAGAGGAACTGTTTGGCTTTTTCTAGCTTCTCTAATTATTTTTTCTTCTAGAATAAATTCTATCTTCCTTACACACTGCTAGAGATAAGATTCAAATTTTATAGTTATTGGTTGCAACGAATACAAACAGCTGGGAACAATATGCAAATACAAAGCATATGTAAAGTGCACTAGGGTCTTCATAAGAAGAGAAAAAAATAGTTCTTAATANAGTGTCCTCAGCCTTGGGTACCTTGCTGCACTCTGTGGTATTTGATTTATTTAAAGATATTTAAATTTCATTTTGCTGAGCATGTTTCCATACAGTGGCTCACATGCCTGAGGCTCGTTGGTGGCTTGGTAGAGCAAGTTAGAGTCAGTCAGAGGGTACAGATAGTTCTGCTTTTTGACAGGGGACCTGTTTGGCTTTTTCTAGCTTCTCTAATTATTTTTTCTTCTAGAATAAATTCTATCTTCCTTACACACTGCTAGAGATAAGATTCAAATTTTATAGTTATTGGTTGCAACGAATACAAACAGCTGGGAACAATATGCAAATACAAAGCATATGTAAAGTGCACTAGGGTCTTCATAAGAAGAGAAAAAAATAGTTCTTAATATGAAGAAGAAAGAAGCACTGTACTGTGGCAGAAATTGGCTTTGTTCTCTGTTTGTACAGTTAGTAAATGCTTCTGTATCTGTCTGCAGCGTGAGGATACAAGTAGTAGAATGTGTGTTTCTGAGAGCTGGCTACCTGAGGAGTCATCCTGCCGCTGCAGAGACTTCTGCCCGCTGTTCTGGTTTGACCGTGTGACCACTAGAATTGGGGCTGACTGCTTGGGGTGTACCCAGGCTGGATGTACCCTGGTGTATGGCTGTCCCCTTCACTGTGGCACAAGTTTTGCTGCTGTAGGAGATGTCGTGGCCCTGTTTAAGGGCCCTGTGTGGTAAAGTCATCCAGATGTCTTACACTCTATACTTAGTTCTGCTTAGTGCATTAACAAGCAGTGGTAAGAGCATTGGCTAACCACCTCCTTTGTGTTGTGTACTACTGCTTACATGTTTCTCTTTCCAGAGAAAAGTTATTCCCACTTCTTTGAGCTCTACTAAATTTGTTCCTGTAAGTAAGCAGCAAAAGAATTGTCTGTAAAGCTCATTGGCAGACACATCTGCATGAGATACTCTGAGGGGCTTCCTTGAACGACTCTATTCTAGTTTTCCAGATTTCCACTTCACCATGATGGGAAAGCCCAGGTAGCCCATGTCACCTGTGGAATCACCTGTCTAGACATTTCCAACCAGGCTGTCAGTCTCAATGTCTTGATGGCCAGGGAGGCAGCAGGCTGTGAGACTGCCTCAGCAGATTTTTTTCATCCCTCTTTTGGAAGGGGTTAAAAAAGCAGCCATGGTGCAGCTCACTGAGTTGCTGCAATCATACAGATATTTTACCTGTTTTCAAATATGTGCTATGGTGTGGCAGTGCTTGAAGTGGTTAAACAAAGAGTTAATCCCAAGTTTGAGCCTGGATCTGATGGCAGGGAAAGGAGTTGGATTGGGATCTCTTTTGTAATCTGGAATCTTAATGCCCCTTTTCAAAGATCATTTCTTTCTAAAGCATTCCCTGACTATTGCCTTTGTTATCCAGGGCTGAAGCCTATGTGATTTCATTGATATTTCATAATGACCTGACTGACAGTGCTAGGAATTGGGCTTCTGTAGCCTTAGTACAGTAGAAACTGCACAATAGTTTCTTTTCATTAATGAAAGAAGAAATCTCTTGTGGTTTTGACTGTCGTGTCTGGTTTTGGAATACCTCCAGCTTATCCGCATGCCCTAGCTAGGGTGGGAGATACATTTGTGCCTTGTGCTATTCTTAGAACTCCCTTGATAAGATTCTCTTCTTGATACTGTAAGGGAAATAAAAGAAATATCGTTAGTTCCCAGCCTGCTCAATTCTCTTTAAAGTTGTTGGCTGCATCTCTTGTATGTGAAGTCTCTCTTCTTTAGTTTTATATTTTCTAATGGGAATTTGCTGTCACAGGGCAAGATGCCAGTTATGCCGCTTTCAGGGCTTGAATTCCAGAAAATCAATGGAGCCTGACACCATTCACTCTCAGCCTTTGCCACCAAATTTGTCAGTATTCTTCTGTTTTCAGCATTCATCCTCTTAGAAAAATGTTAGTGTTAGGAAACGCTGAGGTTGGAAACTTCAGGGATTTTGAGGACAGGGTTAGTGGCAAGCAGAATTACAGCAGCACCTGATGTCTGTTTTATTTGTCATTGCCTAGTTTGGCACAGCACTTAGTGGAGCAGGCTGCTCTGCTGTGGTGCTGGAGGAACGTGTCAGGTCTGTGGGGTGCAGGGGAGGGAACAAGGATGTTGGCGTTTTCGCCTGTTTTTGAAATGCCGTCATCATCCAAGCTCCTGTTTCTAGAGATCTGTTGGCCAGTGAGGTTTTTTTGGTGGCTAGTGTTGTATTTCCCCCACTATTTCCTTTTGTGCTTGAGCTGTTGCAAGGATGTGTCCTGGTTTCTGTGGAACAAGAAGCAGTGGTTTGCTGTGCTGCAAACCCAGTGTTTGACTCTAGGTGAGCTACCTTTACAGCTGATGTGTCCTACAAGTGGGTAGACCAGTTCCTTTTGTTTCTTGGGAAAGAGTTTTCTGGTGTTATTTTAAGGGGAGGTGGTGAAGTTATGAAGTAAGAGCTTTATGTTTAAAATTAATAATCTGTCACCTCTTAACCCTAGTTTTTTGAGAAGCTCATACCTATTATTATAAATAGGAACCAAGCTCCTGCCTTAATACATCAATCCCATTGAGTGCCTACTTTTTATGCTTGCTGGAGTAAATAATTATAGTGGGAAGGTAAAATTTCATCAAGACTTATTCAACAATGTCAATAACCATGACAAATGAATAAGAATCAAGTCAATAGTAGTTTTACAAGACCTATAAGCAACCGTCAGGTTGAAACGGTTTTTCTGTTATTTAGGTCTTCTGAGACAATTTATATAAATAGGGCTTGAATATTGTCTGTGTACATGAATTATTGTATGGAAACTGAATATAATGTGAAAATACGGTCCATGTTCACTTCTGTTTGGGTTGGGGGACATAAAAAAGCAATATAGAAGGTGACAGCTGTATTTTGAGGTGTGTAGTTGCCTGTGGATGTTTTCTGGCCTCTGATTACATAGTTACAAAACAAACCCACAATTTTTTCAGAAGGCTCTGGATTTGTGAAGCAGGAACAAACAATTTCCTCTTTCCCTTTTCTCAACTGCTACCACTAACAGTAAGATCTCTGCAATGAGTAGCAGCTTTGGAAGTGCTTGGTTTTGGAATGAGGCACCAAGTAGTAAGAGATTGGTAGCAAGGGTAGCCTTGCACATGTGTTTTGCAGAGGAAAGGCATTCAGCATTTTTTTAGCTTAACTATCACTTTTCAGAGTGTTATCATTTTTCCTTCTAGAAAATCAAAGAGTCAGTGTAAGCAAGCTTGTATAATAGGGCTATTCAGCCATAAAATGCTATGCAAGTGTAGGTTTATGGCGTCCTGAAGTGTCCTCCACACTGTGTCTAGGTTTTTGCCTTCTGCTGTGGGGCTGAGAAGGTTCATGTCCTGGATGGCTCTGCAGGATGGCTCCAGCCAACTGACCACCTGTGACATGTGGGGGGCTAAGGCTGCAGACCTGGGGCCTGATAGCTGCTCTGGGGTTGTCTTGAATCTTTCCCTGCTGCTCCAGCTCCCCCTTTGCACATCCAGCAAATACAGTTATTCTCTGTTCACGCACAAGCATCAAGGGCATATCCAAACAGTACTGAAATGAAATAGTGCAGAATGTCAAAAATGAGATCTGTTTGCTGACAGCTCAAAAGGAGAAGGGGGAGTTTTGGTAAGAAATGTCAGTTACAGCATGGCTTGGTTACACAATGAAGCAAAGGGTGAACTGTATAAAGAGTTTTTATTAGTCAGATCTTAGCTCCTGGCCAGTGCCAAGTGTTGTTGCACCTTGATAGATGAGGAATTTGCCTCTACAAAATCACAGTGGTGATTTTGTATTACTATATAAGCAATTTGGTCAAACAGCCTGGTGAAATATTAGGGATGTTCTCCTACAAATACCGTAGGTCAGTCCCTGACAGGATCTTATTGCCTGAGCCAGTCCTTAGACTGAAAGAGCCCCTCTGCTTCATTTTGCTTTGTTTTGTTTTGATCTATTTGCACACATTACCTAATGAAGGTGGCAAGCTCATTCCTTGTATCCTTCTTGCATGGTCAAAGTGAAGGACTCTGAAAATCCCATTTTCGACCAAAGACAGTCTATTATGCATTTTAATTGCATGCTAGAGGAACTGTTACTGTAAAAATCATTGCTCAAGACTGGAGGCTGAAGATGATCATGCTGTGTAATCCTTAAGGGGGGAAAGACTAGGAAAGGAAAGACTAGGCTAGGAAAAAACCCAAAGCTTCTTGCTGCTCTGATAATTATGGACTGATTTCTTTGGCTTTAGGGTTTAATATAGACGCAGCCAGGCAAACAAGGCAAATAACATTTAGTCCACAAGTCCATTCTGATGATCCTGTTTACCTTGATATGTGTGATCATATATTCCCAAAAAAACCTGTTGCAGATTACTTCCTTTAAGGAAGATGTTACAAAAGGAATGCTGGACCCTAAGAGATGCCTTGTAAATACAGACAACTTTAGTTTTCTTAGATGCAAGTTCTGCAGAGTTTGATCCTTGAAAAACTTGATGTGAAGTCAGCAGTAAAATGTGAAGTCCATTTCTTTGGTTTGCACAAGCCAATGATGTAATGATGGATTGAGCTCTCATCCGTGCTGTCTGGGAAAACAGTGCTTATTTTGAAGGCATGTAAATGTGTTTGAAAGGTAACATGATTTCTTTCTTCCTTGCAGTTTCAATGACTTCTCTGCAGCTTTCCTTTGTATTTTTGATTTGTCAGAGTACATCCACAGACGTGTAATTAAAGTAGACCATTTAAAATAGCAAAACCACCAGTTTAAGCAACAGCAATACCCATGTTTTATTTCTGTGACTGTTTATCAGAGCATACTACTGACTCTTTTCAAGGCTTGATTTTTTTCCCTCTTTCTACCAGTTGTCTCTGTTTTGGGGGCAGCTGCAGGGGAGGCAGCAAGGGAGAGGAGGAAGCCTTCCCATGTGTTTCGTCGCAGTTACCATTGTTACACTATGTACCTAATGAAGTACTGGAGGTGTCTGTTAGGGGAGGTGGTGGAATGGTTTGATGTTGTTGGTGTGTACAAGTATGATCTGTGTTTTATTAGTGTAGCAGTACAGTCTGTTTCCTGCTGCTTTCCACTGATGCTAGCATTTGGGTCCTGCTCATCTCTTGGGAGCCTGCAAGCATCAACACATGTATTTTCCCAGGCTTATGTAATGTAAGGATGTAAAGGTTCAAACGTGACCTAATGTTAAATGTTGTTTTAAAAAGTTCCTTGTTCACTCACAAAACACGGACTTTTAAAATAATGTGTGTCCTTTCTGTACATTGTGATTGTTTAACTTTCTCTCTTCCTGCTGTCTCTGCAGTGCACATACATTGAGATTGAGCAGGTGCCGAAGACTCACGCTGTCGTGCTGAGCAGGCCCTCCTGGCTCTGGGGGGCAGAAATGGGAGCTAACGAGCACGGGGTGTGTGTAGCTAACGAAGCTGTCGTGACCAGGGAACCTGCTTCTGAGTCTGAAGCCTTGCTTGGCATGGATCTTGTCAGGTGGGTGTCTTGCTGAGCTGTGACCAGCCTTTCATCATCTGCCTTAGATGATGCTGGTACCAGGTGACAGCTTTGTGGTGTTGGCATAAGGAGATTTTTTAAAACAATATAAGGAGACCCTTCTAGGTAGGGCTCCCGGTACAGCTGAGTTAACACTTAAAACACTTGCAATCTGAACTTCGCTAGCAAGTCTGTACCAGTCTGTTGTGGGTTCACTCAATCTACCTTGTCTACCTACCCTTCAGTCTAGCAGTGGCTATTCTGACAGGGTAAGAGATATGATTACATTGTTAGTAAGGAACTGCTAACTAATTTGTAATATCAGATTGCCGGTGTGCCCTTCATTCTCCCCCACTTTACAGCAGCCTACTCGGACCTAAAAAGCTTACTCTGGGCTTATAGCCAACTGTAGGCATAAACAAACTACTGTGCCTTACTTCAGCCCATGCATTCCAATGCAAACCATTGCCCTTGCTCAAATGCTGGCACACAGATTCCTGCCAGTCTGTTCATTGACAGCTGTCTGCCCAAAAGCCTTGTGCTGCACTCTGAGTCTCAGCCTGCATGCTGATCTGGTAGTGAGGAGAGTTTGAAGGAGGCTTGGGTGGGGGGTGAAAGCTGAAAGTGAAAGAAGAGAGAACATGCAAACTTCTTACAAAGAGAAGTGAAGCAAATGGACTCAATTTAAAGACTGAAGAGAACAACAGCTGCATATTTAAGTGAATCAGTGTTAGACCCAGTGGTCCTGGAATTTGCCGTAGGATACTTAATGAGCTGACTGAAGCAGTTACAGGTGAATTCTCATTTTTCTTGAGGACTAGTGGAAGATGGGAGAGGTTTTGGTTGACTGGAAAAGTTTAAATGTTGTGGCTATGCTTGATATAGTTAAAAAGAGTTATAAACCAGCTTAACCTCAGTTCCTGAAGGGGAAAAAACTCAGATATCAAGGAGTTGATAAATGCACAGTAATAACTGGTAGTCAAGAAAAATCCTGTCAAACCATTCTACTTCACTACTGCAATGAGTTAACATATTTTATAGATAAAAGGATAGGAAATAGATACCTTGACTTTTAAGAGGACGTTAAAACCTTAAAAGTTATCCTCATAAGCAAACTGGGAAGCATGAGTTAGAAGAAATTGTTGTTAGGTGTACAGCTGCCTGAAACTGTAACTGTAAGTGTTCTTAAGGTGTCTCTGCAGAAATAGTGTCTGCTTCCAGCTACCATAAATCAAGAGGAGTATGGGCCAGTTGGAGAGAATGTAGTGGAAACTGGAAATGTGATCAGAGAGCTATAGAATCTGACCAACGAGAAACTCATGAGGGAATTTGGGTTACTTTTCTCTTCGGTATTTTCTCTAAGCCCTGCATATACTGAAGGAATCTGTGGAGAAGCTGTACATGTGAGGAATAGTAAATTTAATTGCATCAAGGGAGACTGAGTAGATGTGAGGGGTTGTTTAAGAAAATATAGAGCAACCTTTTGTGAAGAAAAAGGCTTAGATATCTGACTTTCTAAGCTCCACATTTATTTTTTCCCTCCAACTACAGTCCTTTGGAAACTTTAACAAACCATTGGTTTAAATGTCAAGTTCTGCTTATTTTGGTCCCAGTTATTGCAGTCTCAAAGGACTGTTTAACGTTCAAATATAAATGTTATCCAACAGCTCTAGATCTACCCAGACTAGCAAATCAGGACATATCAAAGTAAGGCAGTGCTGGTCATAAACTACAAATAATCATCACCTGTAGATGCTACCCTCCCTCTCTTCCTTCTTACCTGCAGAAGAAATTGTAGCTGGGATGCAGAGAGAGGGTGCTTCAGGCAAGGAGAACCAGAGGTGCGTTGTTACCATCTGCTGCTGGTTACAGCCAAAGTGATTCCTTCTCTTATTGTGAAGACTTGGCCACTCAAATTAAGTGTGTCCATTTCATGTCACCTCGTAGAATAGAGAACTGTCAAGTACAAAATCAATCTCTGTAGCCTGCAGTGAAGCAGCTGGCACCAGCTCTGCCTCTTTGATAGAGTATCACAGCGTGTCAGAACACTTGAATCATAATTAGGAAATTAATAAAGGTTGTGTGATGGACTTCATGGTAAGAAGTTGGTCCCATTCCATGCAGGCTGATCCCCATCCCAGCTAATCTAAATGGAGAACATGAACCTAGTCACAACACACAGAAAAGCTGAGAGAAAACATGCTCCAGCACAAATTTCTAAGGAACCTTTTTTCTCTAGGGATTTATTCAAAAGCTTGATTTTTGAAAGCTGTGCCAGTATTGCTGCATTGGTTAGCTTATCAGGATTTTCTTCAGGTATTCTTCCTAGCTGCCTGCAGTTTTGGGTTTTTTTGAGGCACAGTTGTCTCTATAAATCAGCTGTTTACTTAGCGAAGCACATTCATATGAAGAGTTCATGTATTGTTTTGCTGATGCAGTTAGAAAAGGACAGCATTATCACACAAAAGGTATATATGGAGAAACCTGTAAATTACACCCTTATTTTTGCATTTTTGTCTTAATTTTAATCCCTATGTGTTTGTATTATTTATTTGTTCTTTTCATCACAGGTGCAATAATTTTTTCAGAGCCACACAGAGATGCCAATCTTGGCAGGGAGTCAAGAATGCTCTTTAAAATGGTATTAATTTGTTTACCAATTTCTTTCCTTAGAGAGCTCAAAACTGAATAAAGTAGAATGTCATCAAGTATGTTAGTTAATTTGGAAAGCCTGCATTATGTAATTGATAGGTGAAGTTGAAAAGCTTAACATAATGTTGTTTTGACAATATGATAGCATACAGGAGGTACTTAGGCAGCGGATTGTACTAAATCACTGAAATTTTATTAATGACTAACTCAAGTTCTCATCTGGGGGTGAAATGGCTTCCAACTTTTCTTCCAGCTCACCTTGAAGGGTGCTCTGAAGTGTGTTAGTTGGGAGGGTTATGCTGCGCTTGCCCAGGACACTGATACTGAGATAACTGACTGACAAGCTGACAAGACTGATTTTTGTGGAAATCACTTGAGTGGTTGTTCTGTAGGATGGGGGTTTTTTCCTTGGTTTTTTTTTTTTTGCTGTCCCTTGTGACTGCCAGATAGGAGCAGCCAAGCAAAAGCAGAGCCTAGATCTTTAATGGAAATAAATATAACATTAGAGCCATTTATAAAAAAATCATATCTAAAGGATACTTCCTCAGACTGAATCCCTGCTGTGCTTTTGACAGGGAAAGCTAGACTTTAACCATCTCAAATGGAAAATTTCAGGGAGACATTATTAAAAGTTTTAAAAGGTTTAATGGGATGTTATATCTCTTGGCAAGTTTTGATCTAATTATAACCTAATGCTTTTGGTCATTAACTGGGGAGAAGGGAGCAGATTATCACTGCATTTAGTGACTATATGGTCACCAAGGCAGTTTTCAGTCTGTTCACTTTTCTGTGGCAGTGACAGCTCCTGGGATTGCTCGTAGGGAATAAATGAGAAATGCTTTTGGACTGGCTTTTAAATTATGTCATGTAAATTTTTCTAAATTATGGTCTGAAAAAGCAATTGCACCAGTGATGGAAAGAATGGAGGGAAAACATAAATGCATAGGGACTAAAAATGGAGTCACCAATACAAAACAAGTTTCAGCTAACAAGAAAAGACGAGAGGGAAAGATCCTATAAATGCAAAGTAAGAAAATGATGGGGGAGGAACTGTCACTTTAAGTTAGGTCTTAAAATTCTAGTTGGCTCTTGGCTCTTCTTTGTCAGTAAGTGATAAATAGATGCTGCTGAGAGAGATGAGAACACCGCATTCAATAATTCAGCCTAAAACAAGTCTCATGGTAGCCAAGTATTTAACAAAGCAGACCCAGTGTAGAGATCAGGTTGAGAAGTACTGAGATCAACAAATCTGTACTCAAATTATCAGGACCTGATTTGTCTACTGTAGTTTCTAGGGCAGAAACAGAGTAGTGTTTTCTTGTCACGTGATTTCAAGAGAAATGGAAAGAGCTAGCATAGTACTTATATCTAAAAAGTGATTTTCTTGGAACTATCCATCAGTCAAAATTATTTTGTCCATAGAGTGATTAGGAAAGAAAAACACAGAGGAAAATATTAACGTGGCATAGCCAGCAGAGAGAAATTTTGAACTGATCCAGGTAACTCTCCCAGTGGATGGAGGCATGGATATGCTGTTGCTTGAAACACTGCATTTGCTTATTACCAGTAATTGGATTTTGGAACCAGTGAAATCATTTGCAGGTCTGATTTGAACTTCTGGTTACTGCTTTTGTTGTTGATTCAGTTAGGGCTGTAAATTATATCAAGGGATTATCTAAATGCCACTTATTCAAGGCAGGATGCAGTCATTCCCTAGGGCTTTGTAAAATTTATTACCACACCTCAGTTTACTTTTCCATAAAATACCCTTGCTTTGCTCAAACTTCCTTTTAAAATTACGTTCTTTCAGACATGTGGTTGCTCTTACTTCTGAAAAAAGCCATATCTGGTATTCAAGCAGCTTTTTAGGGAAGCCTCTGCAGGAGCTCTGAAGTATGACTGTGCACAAATGCTTCTCTGCCACATGGAAGGGTAACACCTAGTGTCCATGGCCAGTCAGGGCATTGGGAAAGAGAGGCTGTAGAGAGGTTGAGATATTGGATGCTCCTTCCCTTTTTTGATAGCTGGTAATATTAATTTACTATTTCCCACTCTTGTACGGAAAAGTAAACTTGGTACAGCTGTTACTTAGAAAAGAATGTTTGGAAATTGTCCTTCAGATGTATTCTGCCTGAGGAGGAGATAAATAGAGCATTGCATGTTTGCAGTGCAGCTGAGATCATTGGTTGGTAATTGGACTCTTTATTAAAAAGCTAAAAGCCAGCTACCATAGGCTTGAGAATAAAGAACCAGTGTAGAAAATCAAGACTAGAAACAAATAATTTAATATCTCATCCTTTAATTCTAGTAACTCATTAAAGCAAAAGTTCCTATACTAAGCATACCAGACACTTCAATATTTTAAACCCAGATGAGTGCTGATATTTAAAATTAGTAACTTAAGGAGATCTCACTGTTTCATTCCTCTCTGAATCTCTGTTTTACGCTTTTCTTATAGACTTGGCCTAGAAAGAGGTGCAACAGCTAAAGAAGCATTGGATGTAATAGTTGCTCTGTTGGAAGAGCATGGACAAGGTGGAAATTATTATGAAGATGGGAGTTCATGCCATACTTTCCAAAGTGCGTTTTTGATTGTGGACAGAAATGAAGCCTGGGTACTGGAGACTTCTGGAAAGTATTGGGCAGCTGAAAAAATCACAGGTTAGTTTAGAACTCACAGCAAATCTCTGTTATTATAAGTAACTGTAAAGAGCTGTCTTGGCAGAATTGGTCTTAAAGTTAGTAAGTTTTAGTAAGTGACTCATTAATGCAATTTTAGTCTTCTCTATTTGTGCTACTCTGATTTTTTTTTTTATGTGTTGATTTGCATTGGCTGATGTAACTTAGCATTTTCTGTGTAGATTGTTGCCTTTATGCATAAACTATATAGTAATCATCATTTTTATATTTGACAGGTGTATTTTCCCAGGTTTATTTCCCGTTTGGAATATGTCAAGTGTTTTTTTCATGGAGTTAATGCCCAAATTATTACTTGCAAATCTAAAATATTGTGAGGAAAGGATATGCATTGATAGTTTTGACAAAAGGGCTTTTTTTGAGGTGATAAATTGAATGGGTGGCTGGTGGTGATTCCTTTACTGGAATAGATATACTCCCTTCATATCCCTGTTTTTTAAAATGATAGTGCAAAACAATTCTTTTCTGCTCTTTAAACTTGTAAATGGTTTCTTTTTCTGTATGTGTGAAGCCAGAGCTGCCAAACTAACTTCTAGAATTCACTGGCTTAGTGGTTGAATTTATTTAAAACTTTTCCAGCATATATGGGCTGCCTTAATGTAATATGACTATTTAAGGCCTGTATTTAATTCATTCTCATCTTGGTTTTGAAGGGATTTTTTATTTTCATAACAGTAGAGTTTTTTAAAATGTCCTCATGTTCGAATAAAGTGAAAATTCAGAGTATTTACGAGGGCTTTTGTCATCCATGACTTGAGTTATTGCAGATCCATTCAATTCTCTCCTCATTTCCCCCTAAATGAAAGGTAGGAGACAGCAGATATGGGGAGGAGCAGAGAAATAACAGCAGGCTGTGCAGGGTTGTGTGATGGCCTGCTGTCAGTCCATGCCTTCAGATAGGAATCAGGTACTTAACAGAGGTGGTGTTTCCCCAAGTAAAGCTTGTATTTTAAGGATACCTACAAGTCTTCTGGCATGAACAGATACCAAACCAAGACTGAAAATGCTGTCCTGATAAAACCCCAGTTCTGAAAAGCAGCTGACTCCTGAGGTTCCTGGGATTATGCAGTGACAGCCTGCCTTCTTCTCTTGACCTGCCTGACTGATATTTGAAGAACAGTGGATTTTATTTAGCAGTTTTAGCTGCATCAGCAATATATAACCTTCATGTCCTTCTTACCAGCAAATAAACTGTTGCCTTCATCTGCTGCTTGCAGCTTTTTGAAATGGTTCTGCAGCTCTGTTCTGGTTTTTACCAGCACATTGCTCTTCAGGAGGTCCCTGTGAGCTGCAGATAAGTAGCTTCCATCTCCCACAGCCTGCCAGGAGGAAAGGCTGCTGGCTGTGTAAGAACTCTGTATTTCATACTTTGTTCAGGGGGTTCTTTTTTGCAACCGTAAGTGTGCCTCTTAAACTTTCAAATGAAAGCAAAAATGCTGCTAAAATGGAGAAAATGTGTCATTCCCCAGTGTGAAGGCATATCTTTTCCTGGCTATCCTCAGAGTTGTTCTAATATTACTGCTGCAGGACTGTAAAGCTTATAGTGAGTGTTTATCAAGCAACTCTCTGACAGTAATTTAAGGATAAACACTTCAAAATCCTTTCTATTACTATTCTTTAGTCTGAGTGGAAAAATTTATTTGATTGATAAATTTTATTTTTTTGTGGTGGATCAAACCCATGAAATATTATTTTGAGTTGATAAATGTAATATTTAAAGAGCTCTTAAGGAGTGGCATGCCTAGCTGGACATGAACACAAACACTCTCATCACTCAAGTCAAGACAATTCGCTGAAAAGTATACTGTTTGAAAGTGTGAATCAGAATAAGCTGTCAGTGACCCTAATGTAAGTCAGAACTGGACAACAGGGACTTTTCTTGTGGAATGATGCACAGAATTTCCTTAAGTTGTTACCCATTATTTAAATTCCATGCATGAGGCATTACAAAAGCAAGCTTACTTTTTTGGAAGGCAGTATTAAAAACTTCAACAACTACTGGTTTTGCTTCTGTCTAAGAAATGGTTTGTGCCAAATTCCAGAATCTGTGTTTATTGTAGTTTATAGTTTTACTTTATCAGCTCCTTCTCTGGCTTGCAATACATTTACTTTATCTCTCTGAGGAATATCTGCAGCAACTACTGCCATGCTGTGGATATATGGTAAGCACTGTGGTATTTTTGAGAAAAGGAACTTAAAGAACTCTTCAGTATTCTTTGGAGGCTACTTACACATTCTTTTTACTTCATGCCATTTTAAAATTTAAGATAAATTTAATTTAAACCTGTCTTGCAGCTTGCAGTGAAACTGTTTCTCAACTGGGAAGCTTAAAACGACTGTTAAGATTTTAAAAACACTTTCCAAATTCTTAGTTTTGAAGGGCAAGGCAGGTTAATTAAGTGCAGCTCTGCTGAAATATATTTTGAAATCAAGTCAGATCTCAAGCCTCCTTGTGTCTGTGGAATACGCCACTGGAAAAAAGATGAGGCAGGTTCCTTTGGCATTTGGATACCACTATTGCTTTGTGGTCAGAATGTGTGAGTTGTGGATTGGGAAAATGGCATTCTGACTAAATCCCACTATTAATCACAAGTGTCAGTGTCTCGGTAGGGCACAGAGAATTGAGCTCTGCAACCTGCAGTGATGGGTAATTCTGTGTATGTGTAATTATATAGTTACACGGTCATGCCAAATGTACATCCTAACCGATGGTTTAATTTGTTTCCTAATTGAAATGACATTTTCCTTCCAGCTTCTCCCAGAAAAACTGTATTAATGCTCTCTTTTAATATGTGGCTCTTTCTAGAGGGAGTGAAATGCATTTGCAATCAACTTTCATTAACTACAAAAATTGATGCTGAGCATCCTGAACTAAGGAATTATGTGAAAAGTCAAGGCTGGTGGAACGGAGACTCAGACTTCAATTTTTCTGAAGTGTTCTCTCTTGCTGATGACCATTTAGCCTGTTGTTCTGGCAGGGAGAGCCTAGAAAAGCAAGGTGGTAAGTGTTGAACTATCTTTCTGTGGGCACAGTGGGGTTTTTTAGTCACTGCTGCCTCCTCTTCAGGCATTCTGTCCAGAACTGCATGTGACTGAGAACACCTCTACATGTAAACTGTTTAGGAATGAAGATCAGAACTAAAGACTGTCCCTCATCTTGCCACAATTTAGGATGAAGCCCTTAGTTTCACCCTCAGGGTTTCAGAACAGGATTTTAATTACAAAATCACTTCCTTCAGCATTTTGGTGTGCATGATGTGCCACTGCATTTGTGCTTTCCTGTGATTCTAGTGGCCCTACCTAACACTAAAATTATATTATTTAAAAAATGGCCTCATGTATCAAAGATCGAGCTCAGTGGAATCTGCATTTTGGGGAAAATGTAGATTTAACCTTTTGGGGAAAGTTTCAAGATCACAGTTAAAGGCAGAGCAGCTGCAAACTGAAGTCCCTTTTTCATTGTTGAGCGGAACAAAGCTACTGGAACAGACAATGTGCCTATTCCCTGCAATCAAAGGAAGGGTTTATTTCCAGACCCAAATTTATTACTGACTTCAGTTCACTGCAGCTGGCCAGAATACCTCTGAAATGACCAGCCTGCAGCAGAGCATGGCTGACATATATCTGCTCTTTCATGCTTGAAAAATAGCACAAATTATCATTTTCTAAAAAGCCCTTTACTACAGAAGTGAATTTACTAGACTGTTGGCATTTTCACATGTTGGCAAGTGTCTAGAAGAGTGTACAGGTGAGATATTTGTTGCACTGCAGAGTTCTTGCTAAGGCTGCAGGGAGTGTGGTTTGTATCTGAGGCAGATACAGTAACTCCAAAGGACTGTAAGTGAAACATCTTACTAAACCTGGATTGTAGCACTGAAAACCCTGAGGGCCCCTGCAGACAGATGGCTATGGCTGAAAATCTTGCAGGCTGCTGAGTCATTCCGTGTCTCCTGGTGTGTTGAGGCACCTGTGCATGGAGGTTTGAGTCACTGCAGAGTCTGAGGAGGTACAGGGGAAGAAGCCTCACCTGCCAAAGCAGCAATGTGAGAAAACGTGGAGGGGCCATGGGGAGAAAGCTGTGAGGGGGGACACAGGCAGGAAACACGGTGAGAACAGGGGATTCTTGTAGATAGGGGTTTGGAGAAAAATCTCGGTGTCTAGATCTGCTGCTGCAACATTCTGTGACTGTGAGATGATGTTTCAAAATTTTGACTGAGAGATAATGGAAATTGAGAAGTGGAAGATCAGGGTGCTCTCATTCTGCCCTGCTTGGGTAGAGGAAAATGGATGTTTTATGTAAGTAGTCTGTTCATAGTGACTGCTAAAGCAGTATTACAGCCTTCTTCCTGAAAAAGTACTTTTTAAATAACATTTCTCTTGACCTAGCATTGTCATGCCTAATTAATGCTTCCTACTGTTCTCATTTACTAGCTGGGCACATTCTTTTCGAATGTTCATTGTTTAAGTAGAAACTATTAACTGGGATTTGTGACATGCCCATGCCAAGTGTCAGTGACCATTTTAGGCCAAAGCTTGTTCAGGCTAAAATCCTTACCTGGGCTGCAAGCCGTTGAACACTCAGGAATTTTCTCCCCCCCTCCATATAGGTGACGTTTCTGCACAAGCTATGATTGATGTCCTGCGTGACAAGGACAGTGGTGTCTGTGTGGACTCTGAATCTTTCCTTACTACAGCTAGCATAGTGTCTGTTCTGCCTCAGGACCCTAGTTTTCCCTGTATTCATTACTTCACTGGCACGCCAGACCCTTCAAGGTAAGCCACAGCACGGGGGTCCCTGGGCTGCAGAGCAGGTGATGGGTTGAAAGGTGATGAACAAACCCTGCCACCCAAACTGGAACATACTTCAAGAGCATGTTCTAACCAGAAATGCAGTCAGCGCTCTGTGATGTGCCACCTGACAGTCTTATGTTACCGAACTGCATCTTGCTGCAATTCCAAAGGGGCACCACTGGGCTGAAAGACTGCATCTGGAACTTTGCCTGAAGTCAGAGCTTCTAGGGGCAGTGCAGTTTAGGGAGGATCCAGGAATTCCGGTGTAGTTGCTTTCCACTTGGAAAGTTGTTTAGATGATGAGGTTGGGGACTTCCCAAGTCACTTGCCTTGAACAGGTGGGTGCAAAACTCAAAGAAATGAAGTGTCTTAAGTATCAAAGAGGGGTTGTATACTCTAGGTAGCTTCATATGACATCAGAATGTAAACATAGCAAAACATCTGTAAGTTGCTGGTATACCAAGCATGTTTTTTATTGGAGGGATAATTTCCAGTTGGTTTACATGGTGTCCTCTCTAGCTGAACGTAGCTGAAGAGATTAGGGAATTCATGGGCTGGTTCATCAAAGAACTAATGAATTATCTTATGTTTTAAACAGAATCCACCTGGGATTCACAGAAATTAAACTAAACCACTTGCAGTTATTCAGGAGATCTGCCACTTGCATTGAGGTAAAGAGGTTTTGGGGAGAAGAAGATGGTGCCCTTGAGCAGCTGACAGTCATGCCTGTAAGAGGACCAGTAGTAATCATTAGGTTTTACTGAGGGCTGTGGAGGTCATCCATGCCAAAGGGACTTTCCACCCACCTTGCATTATGCAACTCAGATTTTCAGGGTTAAGTGTCAAGTTTAAACTTGCTTACCCAAACTTTTCTTTGACTTGATGCGAATCCTTTGCGATAAAAAGGAGCAAGGCTTCAAATTATTTTGTTGGGATTTCTGTCCTTTTGAAGGTGGAAAACCTAGCTTAAAAGCCTCGTCTAGAAACCTTTCTTGCTTTATTCCACACTGTAATGCATTTAAAAAGCATTATTTTAAATGCAGCTAGTGAGTGACATAAATTCTTAGTCAGCAAGGCTTCGTGACAGTGATGGAGAAGGTAGCAGCACTGAACCTGCTGACTGTACACAGGCAGTGGTTATTAATTGTGTGTTGCAAGTTGCACTTTTGCCAGGTTCTTCACTGCAGAATGCAGGGTGCTTTATTGTTCTGTACCTAAAGAGAAGGAAGGCAGTTGTTCCATGCACTTGCCAAAACCTACTTCCAGCTTCCCAGGAATGAAGATCCTACACTGATGGGGTTTTTTTGTCTGTCTCTTTCTGGAGTTTAGATCCAAACTCAGTGTTGAAGTTGTTTGAGGAGTGTCACAATATTGGTAGCCATGTCTTCCCCCAGCTCTTGAAGTAAAATTCTAAAGTGCTGCTGTTTATATGCCAAATCCTCTGATACTGAGCAAGATATGCAATCTTCCCTGCTCCACACAAGTGTTTCTTTCTGATTTTAATAAAAATTAAATTTGGAAGGAGGAGGAGAGATGCCAGTGGGAACAGAGGAGAAAAACTGATGTGAGGCCGAATGTTGAGATTTGTTACAAAAAACTTGGAGAAGAAAATCAGTGCTACTCTTCTGAAGAAGTGGCAGAACTGGCATGAGGACACCAGAGAATCTTATCGGTAAAAAGGGGTAATAAGGTTTTACAATAATCCCCAAACCCAGTTCTTTTAAAGCACATAGATTTGTTTTGCTTGTGACCAGTACCAAGTCTCTAACCTTATCCATGCCTAGTGTAGATGAATTACCTGTGCTGCTCTGTATATACTGTTTTAAAATAGCCTGGTGAACATTTCATATATAACATATATAAGATTTCTCTTATTACTGCAAGCAGTAATTCTCATTTCTTTCAGGTCCATATTTAAACCCTTTATTTTTGTCGATGATGTAAAATTAGTACCCAAAGTACAGTCTCCTTCTTTTGGCAATGATGATCCCGCTAAAAAGATACCTCGATTCCAGGAGAAACCTGATCGTAGGCATGAATTGTACAAGGCACATGAATGGGCCCGATCTCTCCTGGAGAATGATCAGGTAAGAGCTGTGGGACCTGGAATTAAAGAATTGAAGTCAGTGTAGATTCCTAACTCCATAATTCACTTCACAGTCACTCACTGAAAAACATTCTCTGAATAGTCTTAGAATCCTTGCAAGTTTAGCTTGAAGGATGATGCCCTCTGAAGGAGAAACTATTTTGCATAGTTCTTGTTATCCTGAGAGTGTTGCTCTGTTTCATTACTTTTACAAAATGAAAAGTCAAACTGGTAAGCTGATTATCTTGTTCAGTCCCCACTGTGGATATAGTGATTAGATTTTTTAGTGATTAGAACACTGGATGCTAATGCAACATGGTATCAGAATTATGTGATAGGATGACAGCAGGAGTGTTGTAATTTAAATTATATGATGGATTAAGAACTACATAGTTTGGAAAGGTGTTTTTCTTGAAGGAATAATTTGCATGTGACAGTTTTGCGAGTCTTGCATTTTGCAGTTCAATGCATTTCTGTTAATTTTTAAAATTTAACTGAAAATGCCATGTGAGAAGAAACGACACTTTGCAGTGCCATGCAGTATATACCCGAGGGCTGAGAACATTCCATTGTGAAAACTTAAAGTGTTGAAGACCTCTTATGCAAATAATTTTGGAATAAGTAAAGTCAGGAATGAGATTATTCCGTATAGCTTTTCCAAGTGGTTGAGGTGAAACTTTTGGTGTCTTTGGGCAGGTAGTTCAATAACTTCTCGACATTTGCAATAACAACTACAGCAGTAAACTGGATAAGTGGTTTTAAGGAAATGAAACAGAGGGAGAGACCACCAGGGCATACCAGTCAGGCTTTTATTGGTATTCAGGCAATTTGTGGAAGACCCTCACATGGTTGTGTCGAACTTCCACAGAGGACTTGCTTTCCTGCAATTTCCCTCTGTGTGTATTTGCATGGGTCAGTCTTCCTACGATCATAACAACATTCAGACTTGCCCATTATTGATTAAGGAAGCTATGATAACCTTTGCTAGTACAAATGTTATTTAAATGCAGTTTGGGCTAGATTTTTAATTTCTTGGAATGGCACACAAAACCTCCCTGGCATCTTGAGTGACAGTCTTAATACTGTTACACGACACATCATTTCACATCTGTTGATAATCTTGCAGGTGATGATTTGAGGGATGCACATGCAAATACCACAATCTGTACAATTCTTAGGGCTTCTAGTCTTCTCATATAGTTCTGTTTGTGGGATTACAAGCTTAAGAACTTGCTTTACCTCTATTATATGTACTAGCCTTATATCATTTTCTTCTATTCATCTTTCACCCTCTTCCTTCTTTGCTTTAAACTTAGCAACTCCTTTTTGTTGTTTTTCTTAATGCACAAAGTGTCCAGGACTATTCCTTTTAGCCTTTGGCCATCCAAAAAAACTAGTAACAGAAATAGTTTGTACTTAAAAAGGCTTTTTCATTTTTAGAAGTATTTGAAAATATCTCTGTAACAGAAGAGAAACAGTAAAATGCTTTAATGAGCCTGTTTGCTGGTTAACTGAGTTTGGTTGTTTCATGCCTTTAGGATAAAGGCCAGAAACTGATGAGGATTATGTTAGACCTTGAAAAACAAGGTTTAGAAGCAATGGAAGATATCCTTTCTCGTACAGAGATTCTGGATCCAGCAGAAGTAGTGGATCTTTTCTATGACTGTGTTGACACAGAACTAAAGTTCTTCAAATAAAGTAAGCAAACAATTCTTTAGGTACTACTCTACCAGTGAATGGGAATGTTGGATCCGATTCTGAACCTCCTCCTTCTCTTTTACACTAAGCTGAGGATGTTAAGAATTGGGTTCAAACCCACCTTTCTACCTGCTCAGGCTGTCTCCAAAGTCCCTTTTCCCTACGCTGCACTGCAGGCAATTTTTTTTCAATTTCACTCTTGCTTGGAATGGATTTTCAACAAATTTTATCTCATTTCAGCTACGGTGGCTATTGTTAGCCTTTTCACTGGAAGACTGCAATGTTCTTCAAGCCTTGAAAGAAAGTCTTCACACTTGTGATTTTGCAGGAAAAAACATTTCTAGAGGAAAAAATGTTACTTGCTAGCTGTATCCGGTTAACAAATTGCTTTCCTTTGTCCAATCTTGTGGTGTTCCTGTTCGTGTATGTATATAGTGAAAGGAGAAAGTCACTGACTGGTCCAATTACTGTGTGCATGCTGGCTAATTTAGTACAGAATGTTAAAACATGTATGTTGGGCAACCAATTAAAGATTAACTTCATCAGGCTAATTGCCATATTGTCATTGAAAGCAATCTGGTTTTCCCTCTGTTGCTCAGGACTAGGCTTGCAGCAAAGCTGACTTGCATTTTTCTCTTCTTGCTAATTCATGCAGAGTTGAAATGGTAGAGTTGAAATGCCAGTTTGAGACGGGCAGGAAGGTAAGTCCCGGTTCTTGACCTTGTTGTGCTGGCCTCATACGGCTGTATCTGGTTGCAGTAACTCAGCACCTGACATTATGCCTGTACAGATTATCAGAATTAAGTCCCCCAGGTTAAATTCTGCCTTCGCCTTCAGCCAGCTTAGGGCAGCTTGTGTTTGTAGTGCATCTGGCTGCTGCTCCAGAACTGAGTACTGAAGTGCAGAGCCAGCCTGGATGCCACAGAGATCTATACATATTGACTCTTAAGATGCAATTAATAAGGTGTCAGATTTATAGACAAGCTACAAATTTGGATTTTTTTTAAGGAATAGATGCTGGACATTGATAAATACCTGGCTATTCTCCATCTTTCTGCACTTGTACTGCGGAACAGTTTTAGTAATCTCTGTTGTGAGATACATGGCTGATGAATCCATTAAGTACCAGCGAGTTGCTGGTGGGTGTGGCAATCCAGCTGGTTAGGCTTAGAAATGGCTGTCCTATGCTTCCTTATATTAAGTGCATGCTTCCCTTCCTCCACAGTCCTACAGGCAGACCTGCTTTTCACTGTATTTTCTTCTTGTGGAAGTGAGATAGGGCAAACACAGAATTAAACCAGTAAACACTGTGTCCAGTGAAGATGGTTGGTGGGTTTTTTTCATACAGGAGGTTGAAAGATGATGTCAATGTCTTTAATAAGTGGAAGTTAACATATGGAATTAAAATCCTTCACTGTTTGGGAAAGTGGATGGTGAAGAACCACAGGCTTCTGTACTGAGGAAGTAAAAGCTCCTTAGAAAGCAGTAATGCCTCGAGTTGAAACTATAAGAGTTGTGCATCAGGGAAATAGTCATTGTCATATTGGCACACTGCATTCTCAGGATTTTTTAAATGAAATTGTTCCATTCCGACTCATTACTTTGGTATTGCCGTACATGACAAGTGGCAATTGGACAAGAAAACACGGGGCCTTTTAACTTACGGAAAACAAGCAAGATATTTTCTCTTATGGCCTACCTAATAATCTCCCATTCACAAAAAAATCCTCCCTTGCTGTCTATCATAGGACCAACTCCTATGTCTTAAGTATTTTAAAGTATAGACAATGGGAGAAGAAAATAGGTATGTGAACCCTGAAATTCAGCTGCTCTGTACAGTAGCCAGAAGAGGGGCTGACTGCAAGAAGCACACTTGATTTCAGAGAATGTTGTGTGGGATGAAGCCCACTGAAAGAGAAGTGTGCTTTTTCCAGCTGCCCATAACTGAAACAAATGGATTTCCCAAACCAATACATCTCCTGATAGGAGTAGATGGGTATTGCTGAACACCCAGGGAACAGGGATATAATGATTGCCCCAGCCAGAGGACAAAAATTAGGATATACCACTTCTCAGAGCTATTTTGCACAACGTGGATCTCTAATCTTTCAGAGCTGGGAGGGAGGCAAGATGAAAGAAGTGGGTGTTCTTGTTAAAAACATCATATATCTTATTTGTCTGTTTCTTAAGAAAGAAGAAAGCAACACTTGCAATTATCTCATGGGCGTTTATGTCCGTATTTGGAACTGCTTATATGACAGAATTAATAAATTGTTTTGAGCACAGTGATCCAGGTAGTAATTTTCTAGTAGTATGTTGATTTTTCTTCAGCTGTGTAGTGCATTTAAAAAACAAAAACCAAAAAACATGGTTGGGTGCATTCAGTATAAACCAGAGCAACTACATAGTCTTAATATTTCCAGTGGTCTTGAGCAGAGCTGTGTCTCAGTGGAAGGACACAGTGGGACTTGTGGGACCAGCTGCCACAGGATGACAGCCACTGTGATTCTCTGTCTCCAGAAGCTTCAATGAATCTCCATTGACAAATATATGGAAACAACATTTCAGTAATGCTAGCAAGTAGGCACAGGATTTCTAATTTCATCCCTGAAAGATCTGTTTAATTCTAAAATACCCAATGCATAATAAAAAATGGAGTAAAATTTTCTTCTCCTTTATATATCTGCTGGCAGGTAGTCTAGCATTAAGTAGTTTAAAAATCTTTAGGAAGGTACTTACTACAGATCAGTACACAAATTTCAGAATAAATGAAAGCCAACAATATGCCATCTTTAATAGTACTGTAACAAAATAGTTTTTAAAGCAGTATTCAACTTTTCCAGTTGTTTGAGAAGCAATGTAGATGTAGACCCCTGCTTGTTATAATAGTCATGCATATTTATTAAGGAACTACAATAATGACAGTGACAGTATTGGTCAAAGCATCACCACTTTTTTTTCCATTTTTCTTTTCACATGATGTACAGCGAGGTATCATAATAGGCTAGAAAGAGTAATGTTGCTTTCTTGGAGTGTTGGGGGTGAAGAGCTTCTTACCCCTACCCATCTCACACCATTAAAATGCATGTGTGTGGGAATAGTTACAGCTTAACTGAGCTGCTGTAAGAACTAAGAGAAAAGCAGGGATGTAAAGATGCAGTTACCTGTCTTTTCCAAGTGGTTTTGTTCAAAGGCAACACCGTGGGGCAAGATCACCTGTGATCTTTAACATTATTACAGCTCTGAGGGGAATTGATGGCAATTATATAAATTAATGCTGTAACTGTAATAGCCTGGCTGTTAGCACCAGACTCACCCTGGAACAGCAGTACTCTTTTTCAAGTTTGTGAATTGTGGAATCATTTATATTGGAAAACAACTCTTGAGATCATCAAATCCAACCATTAACTCAGCACTGCCACATCCACCACTAACCCATGTCCCTGAGTGCCATATCTACAAGGCTTTTAAAGACCTGCAGGTATTAAATGGTGACTTCACCACTTTCCTGAGGAGCCTGTTCCAATGCTTGACCACTCTTTTGGTGAAGAATCTTTTCCTAATACTGAATCTAAACCTCCTCTGGCACAGCTTGAGGGCATTTCCTCTTGTCCCGTGCCTTGTTACTTGAGAGAAGTGACTGAACCCCATATTTGTACAGTATCGTTTTGGGTTATAGAGAGCAATGAGGTCCCCTCTGAACCTCAAGGCAGGAGGTTGTTGGCCTTCTTGACCACCTGAGCACACACATTGGCTCCTGTTCAGCAACTGTCAGCCAGCACACCCAGGTCCTTTAGTGCCAGGCAGGTTTCCAGCCACTCTGCCCCCAGCCTGTAGTGCTGCCTTGGGGTGTTGTAACCCAGGTCTAGGAACCCAGAAAAGCTGTAAGAAGGGGAATCAAAGGATGGTTGGGATTGAAAGGGATGGCTACAGGTCACGGAATCACAGAATGAACTAGGTTGGAAAAGACCTTTGAGATCATCAAGTCCAAGCTATGACCTAACACCTCCTCATCAACTAAACCACAGCACTGAGTGCCATGGCCAGTTGTTTTTTTAAACACATCCAGAGGCAGTGGGCAGAGACCATCTCCCTGGGCAGATGATTCCATTGCCCAAACAGTCTTTCAGTGAAGAATTTTTTCCTGATGTCTAACCTAAACTTCCCTTGGTGCAGCTTAAGACTGTGTCCGCTTGTCCTATCAGTCATTGCCTGGGAGAAGAGACCGACCCCCACCTGGCTACAACCAACCACCTTTCAGGTAGTTGTAGAGAGTGATAAGGTCTCCCCTGAGCCTCCTTTTTTCCAGGCTAAACAATCCCAGCTCCCTCAGTCATTCCTCACAGGGCTTGTGTTCCAGGCCCTTCACCAGCCTTGTTGCCCTCCTCTGGATGCATTTGAGCATCTCAACATCCTTCCTGAACTGAGTGATCCAGAACTGGACACAGTACTCAAGGTGTGGCCTCACCAGTGCCAAGTACAGGGGAAGAATCACTTCCCGGGTGCTGCTGGCCACGCTGTTCCTGATACAGGCCAGCATGCCATTCTCCTTCTTGGCCACCTGGGCACACTGCTGGCTCATGTTCAGTCAGCTGTTGACCAGCACCCCCAGCTCCCTTTCCGCCTGGCCACTCTCCAGCCACTCTGTCCCCAGCCAGCAGCACTGCAGGGGGTTGTTCCTGGACTTGGCCCATCCATCCAGCCTGTCCAAGTCCCTTTGCAGAGCCCTCCTGCCCTCCAACAGATCTACAAATGCTCCCAGCTTGGTGTCTTCTGCAAATTTGCTGATGGTGGACTTGATCCCCTCATCTAGATCATCAGTGAAGACATTAAACAGGACTGGCCCCAGCACTGATCACTGGGGGCACCACTGGTGACTGGCTGCCAACTGGATGCAGCACCATTCACCACGACTCTCTGGGCCCGGCCATCCAGCCAGTTCTTAACCCAGCAAAGAGTGCTCCTGTCCAAGCCGTGGGCTGACAGTTTTTCCAGGAATCATCTGGTCCAACACCCCTGGCCAAGCAGGGCCACCTAGCACCAGTTGCCCAGGACCAAATCCAGATGGCTTTTGAATATCTTTAAGGAGTGAGACTCTATGAGGTCCCTGGGCAACCTGTGCCAAGGCTCAGTCACCTCCACAGTCGAAAAGTGTTTCCTGATGTTCTGAGAGAGCCTCCTGTGTTGCAGTTGCTACCCATTTCCTCTGGTCCTGTCACTGGACACCACTGAAAAGAGTCTGGCTCCACCTTTATACCCTCCCTTCAAACATTTATATGCATTGAAGAGATCCCCTCTGAGCCTTTTCTTTTCTAGGCTGAACAGTCCCAGCTCTCTCAGCCTTTCCTCATAGGAGAGATGCTCCAGTCCCTTCACCACCTTTGTGGCCCTTTGTAGGACTCTCTTCAGCATGGCCGTGTTGTCCTTGCACTGGGGACCCCAGAATTTGGACACAGCACGTGTGGCCACGTGTGCTGAGCAGAGGGGAAGAATCACCTGCCCTAACCTGGCACCACTCCTCCCAGTGCAGTGAACTGCACAGGAATAAGGGTAATTCTTGTTAGAAATAGACATCTTAGGACCAGATCTGAACATTTGTAATCCAAAGACCTTACCCATGGTCTGAATATTAAAGGCAGAAGTTCAAGTCTTGTCTGCTGCTAGGTTGTTAACTTTTCCCAACCAACTCTGTTTGAGACAACAACCGCTTTGGGGACTGAGTGTTCCACGTGGTGCATTTTGGACAATGAATCCTCTCTGCTAGTGAATAGTAGTAGCTCTAGTTGCCTGTTTAAAATGTAGATTTTGGACCCCTCATCCAAAGGCCTTGTAATTGCTGGGTAAAGGCAGAAATGGTAAATACCCACTTTGCCAGCAGGAAAAGACAGGACACGTGTCCTTACATGCACTCATCACAGCATGTGTATTCACACACACCATTTCTTTTTCTTGCTTACAATAGAGCAACTTGCTTTTCCTCCACTTTGGAAAGGTTCTGTGATCTTTGTCAAGTCCATGACCACCCTACCCAGCTGGGCTTCTTCAGACACTATCCTATAAGGATCTGTAATCATTAGGAGGTAGGCTCAATAGCAGCCACAGCTCCTTGGCATCTCCTCTTCGTGCTTCATGAGAAAAGAATTGTGGGCCCATCTCTTCATGAAAGTGACATCCTGCTGCAATCTGAGGACCCGCAGAATGGAAGAAGTGAAGAAACATAAAAATAGACTAAAGATAGCGTATTAGTTTGACAGTTCATTGAAAAAAACATCTGAATAATAGCTGGAGAATTTCCAAAAATTATGATGGAAGGGGAAAAAAGAACTACAGGCATGTAGCACAAAACATTCTGAGGTAATGTTGTCAGCATGATAAGAATGAGAATTATTTCAACACTACAAAGAATTTAAATTTTATGCTGCTTTGCTTAAAAAATATTCACCTATATACAGTAATTTAAAAGCCTGTACTAACATTCCTGTAGTATGTAGGCCAGTTCAAAAGGTATAATTTATATTGTTTTTCCAGTTTATAGAAATGTTAACATTGCAGTACTTGTGACTCAAATACAATCTATCACTGCAATGAGGACCCCTTCTGTTTTATATATTATCTTGATCTTCTTTTTTAATACTAGTCCAGAGAGCATCGGAAGACTCTTCTCATCTCACGTGTGTTCTTAATGGAGGATTTTTAGAGGGATCTGTAAATAGATAGGAATGAAAAGTCAGGCAAAGTACCTTAGCATGGAAACAAAACAAAACAAAAGTTCAATTAAAAGTTGGAGATCCAATAATACAGAAAATCGGGTTTTATAAAAAACCAGAATGTGGGCATGAGATCTTTTGGCACATTCAGCTACCCGTTTTCAAAGCTGCATAGGTGAGCTACTCTTACAACAGTGACCTGATTCTAAGTTAAGAAGGGCAGAAAAAAAAATAAAGCAAGGTTCATTCATTTGTCACTTTCCTGACAAAGTTCAGATACTAAGTCCCTTTGTTATTCAGGCGTGGATTTATATCAAAATACATGATGGAAGACATGGGTCAAGTCACCTTTCTCTTTGTGATTTCACAAGTCAATGAACAAAAAATCAAACTCAGTAGCTCCCCAAGTCTGTTTTACGACATTACTGTTTTTAACATCATGGGTTTTGTAAATTCAGCAATCTAAAAACACAGGCTGCATGTCCAGCCACATATTTTTGTTTTTAGCTAAGACTTTAAAGTAACTAATGAAGTGCTTCTCATTATATCTTTGGTCCCTGTTGCCACTGTGACAAATCCCATTCCTTTCTGTGCCTATGCTAGCAGTCCAGTTGTGTTAATGCTGGTTCAGTTCCTTATTTTTCATCCCCATTTTTAAACCTCTTGATAATGAATCAGATCTTTTCATGTTTACACACTTACCTCTGGCTATCTTGCTTGGATATGTTTTCTGAAATGGTTTGAATTCATCAGGTGGGGGGAAATCTTCCACCGAATGGAAAGTAAATTTAGATTCAAAGTCATCTGGGAAGTTTCAGGGAAATAAACATTAGTCGCTGCTAGAGAGAAACTTCAAAAAAAAAAAAAAAAAAACAACCAAAAACCCAACAGTGTTGCCACAAGTAATTTCAATTAAAAATGCTGGCTTATTTTCCCCTGGAATTGATAGTGGCTCATTCCATATAAACCATCTCGATGAGTACTTCTGTGAGCCATCCAAGTTTTCTGCCTTAATTGCAATCACTGCCTGCTACTAAAACTGAAGTTAAACTTCTGGCTGCTGTTCCAGTTTTCTGCATTGATGGTATTGTGGTAATAGAGGTACATTTTCAAGACGTAGCTGTAAACAAGAATGAATGGCCAATTCATCAGACCACAAATATAATTCTTAGTGGTCTTTGCCCTATACAGCTGAAGCCTCTAAATGTCCACGATCTGGTTTTAAGAATGGTAATATAGGCACACTATGGGAACGATTCGTATTTTTAAGTAACTCTGTGGGTAGTGCATGCTTTGCTTTTCTACTGATGGAATTTAAATCCTTTGTGAAAAAGCCTTAATTTTCTAACATTGTATAAGGTTGTACAAAAATGTTTTTATTATGCTACCCTGTTATTGCTGTGACAAAGTCTTGAGTGAGCTTCTGAGGTCTGAGACACACACAGACTTTTGTACTAAAATTATTAACTAAGGCAAAGAGATTTCATTTGGACAACATTACCAATGATGTGCATATTTCCATTTTTAAGTGGTGTGTAGGGGTCATGAGCTGTAGCCCAGGTTGAGACTCCAGACTTGCTTGTAAGTTCAGTTGTTGGGGATCTTGCTGGTGGCTGTGGAGGTGTGACCAGCTTCCCAGCACCGGTTCCTTAAAACAAACCGTAGGAGACCAGCATATAAACATCATCATGGCTTAAACCCGACAGTAAACTACACACAAAAGTGGAGAGAGTGTAGAAAGAATGCAGTATTTGGGGCAAACATACCCATAGCTGTTGTTTGTCAAGCCTAATCACAGATTTGTAGCATTAAGTATTAAATTCAAGTCACTATTGGAGTTGGCCGAGGCTTTCAATTTCCAGTTCTAGGGAAAGTGTGACATTCTGAAGTGTGGTTTTGTCCCAATCTGGAAGGGAAAATTATCCTTCCACTTTGACAAGAACAAGCAGTCTCTTTAAGCAAAGGAAATCAACAAAACAACCACACTAGGTGGTATCTCTAAAGGAAATTTCCTGACACTATGGCAGCTATGCAACGGAATTACCATTAGTCTTGTACATTTCACTGAGGAGTTGCAAGAGCCATCAAAGCTTACATCTGGCAGACCTACCACAGGAGCCATGTGAGGGGGAGGGAGCCCAAGGCCTCCAAGGCAGCAGCCTCTCAAAGCTGCTTATCCTCCTAGATAACCAAGGGACAGGAAGGCTAATTTTATGGAAAACGTACAAATTGAACTACCATGAGAAATGGGCATCTTGACATAGTTCATCAGAGAGTTCTGAGCAGCATTAATCACCACCACAAAGCACATGATCTGCTGTACTTACATGGCCTTTCCCCTGGCTCTCAAAGGGAACCAGTAATCTTTCTCCTGACATGCTAAAATACAGGGTACAGAACATTCTCTTTCAGATGTTCCCTATTAAGTAGCTATCTCCATTTCTCAAACCCATACAGATCTAGGCTTATCTTTTTCATTATTTTCATTACGTTAGAGGAGTCTAATAAAATTTCCTTCTACTCAAGAAAATGCTGGCTAATACCCCACTTCCAAAGTAGTCGCAGAATCCGTGGCCCAACCACCTTATTCACAGGAGGCACTGGCTGCTTCTCTTCGTTGAACAGCAGAGGGCTGCAGCCGGATTTGTTTTTGCTTACCTGTGGCTGGTTGCTGCCCCATCTCTGTTTCATTTCCTCCTGTAGTGTTTCCCAGCTGTTGGCAATATTGCTCCTGCACGGGTACAGCTGTAGAGGGATGTCCTGGGCAGGCTGGCACATGAGCAGCTGCTGACCCGGCAGACACAGTGGTGCGTACTCTGCTGCCCTACCTGAGCCTGTCAGGGTACCACCCATTGCACTGCTGGAGACACACCAATGCCAACACAAAAGCAAGAAGCAGCCCAGTGGTCCTAAGACTGCCTCCACTGATCAGCATGTCACTTCTAGGAGTAGCAGCTTTAACTATAAGGCATGTGTGTCCAGTGCTAAGAACCGCCTGACATCTCAAAAAGCCAGATGTTTTGGGTGTTCTCACGTGCCCTGCAACCTACAGGTATTCCCTCCCATGTGTGCTCTTCATCCCTGCCCCTCCATGCTCTCCAGTCACCAATGCAATAGAATGGTTTGGGTTGGAAGGCGACCTTGAAGAACTAAGTCATCTTCAAGGTCCCGTTCCAACCCAAATCATTCTATAATTTCCCCCGGGAAATCCAAAGGGAGGGAAAAGCCTTCAGAGGTGCCGCTCTCACCTGCGCCTCGGCCGGGTCTCTTCTTCCTGGTCTCCGCCACGGCTGCGGGCTGAGGGGGGCCGGGAGTGGGCGGCAGCGGCAGCGACTGGATGTTGCTTGGTTTATGGAACTGTGACAGCAAGTGTGGAGACTTGGGGGGCAGCGGAGGGGGCACGTCAGCACCGCTGAGGGCCGGGGAGGGGGGAAAGGNGCGGCACAGGGGGAGGAGGAGGGAAGGTGAGGGAAGGCTTGCTGGCAGCGGGGGGCGGTGGAGGGGGGGCGGGCAGGCTGGGCCGCCCGGGGCCGGCTCCCGCTCCCGCTGCGGCTCGGGAGGTGCCGGGAGGCTCCGGTGGGACAGCTGCCCTCGGACCCTCGGCCGGGTGCGAGGGGTTGCTGTTCGCCTTGGCAGCGCCGCTGCTCGGCGGAGCGGCGGGTCTGGGGGCTGCTGCTCGGACTCCGG